>OY744477.1:81471771-81988634 GCA_963556175.1 Tipula confusa
ATCTTTTAAACGGCTAATATCTCGGAAACTAGACGTCGCAGCGACTTAAAATAGCATTTTTGAATCTACATATCTAGACCTACCAGAAAATATTGGTTCAAGTCCTCCGATTAAGTTGATTTTTCAAATCTTTAAACGGCTATATCTCGGAAACTGACGTCGCAGCGACTTAAAAATAGCATTTTTGAAATCTACATATCCAGACCTACCAGAAAAATATTGGTTCAAAGTCCTCCGATTAAGTTGATTTTCAAATCTTTAAACGGCTATATCTCAGAAACTAGGCGTCGCAGCGACCTTAAAAATAGCATTTTTGAAATCTACATATCTAGACCTACCAGAAAAATATTGGTTCAAAGTCCTCCGATTAAGTTGATTTTTCAAATCTTTAAACGGCTATATCTCGGAACTAGACGTCGCAGCGACTTAAAAATAGCATTTTTGAAATCTACATATCTAGACCTACCAGAAAAATATTGGTTCAAAGTCCTCCGATTAAGTTGATTTTTCAAATCTTTAAACGGCTATATCTCGGAAACTAGACGTCGCAGCGACTTAAAAATAGCATTTTTGAAATCTACATATCCAGACCTACCAGAAAAATATTGTTCAAAGTCCTCCGATTAAGTTGATTTTTCAAATCTTAAACGGCTATATCTCAGAAACTAGGCGTCGCAGCGACTTAAAAATAGCATTTTTGAAATCTACATATCTAGACCTACCAGAAAAATATTGGTTCAAAGTCCTCCGATTAAGTTGATTTTTCAAATCTTTAAACGGCTATATCTCGGAAACTAGACGTCGCAGCGACTTAAAAATAGCATTTTTGAAATCTACATATCTAGACCTACCAGAAAAATATTGGTTCAAAGTCCTCCGATTAAGTTGATTTTTCAAATCTTTAAACGGCTATATCTCGGAAACTAGACGTCGCAGCGACTTAAAAATAGCATTTTTGAAATCTACATATCCAGACCTACCAGAAAAATATTGGTTCAAAGTCCTCCGATTAAGTTGATTTTTCAAATCTTTAAACGGCTATATCTCGGAAACTAGACGTCGCAGCGACTTAAAATAGCATTTTTGAAATCTACATATCCAGACCTACCAGAAAAATATTGGTTCAAAGTCCTCCGATTAAGTTGATTTTTCAAATCTTTAAACGGCTATATCTCGGAAACTAGACGTCGCAGCGACTTGAAAATAGCATTTTTGAAATCTACATATCCAGACCTACCAGAAAAATATTGTTTCAAAGTCCTCCGATTAAGTTGATTTTTCAAATCTTTAAACGGCTATATCTCGGAAACTAGACGTCGCAGCGACTTAAAAATAGCATTTTTGAAATCTACATATCTAGACCTACCAGAAAAATATTGGTTCAAAGTCCTCCGATTAAGTTGATTTTTCAAATCTTTAAACGGCTATATCTCGGAAACTAGACGTCGCAGCGACTTAAAAATAGCATTTTGAAATCTACATATCCAGACCTACCAGAAAAATATTGGTTCAAAGTCCTCCGATTAAGTTGATTTTTCAAATCTTTAAACGGCTATATCTCAGAAACTAGGCGTCGCAGCGACTTAAAATAGCATTTTTGAAATCTACATATCTAGACCTACCAGAAAAATATTGGTTCAAAGTCCTCCGATTAAGTTGATTTTTCAAATCTTTAAACGGCTATATCTCGGAAACTAGACGTCGCAGCGACTTAAAAATAGCATTTTGAAATCTACATATCCAGACCTACCAGAAAAATATTGGTTCAAAGTCCTCCGATTAAGTTGATTTTTCAAATCTTTAAACGGCTATATCTCGAAACTAGACGTCGCAGCGACTTAAAATAGCATTTTTGAATCTACATATCCAGACCTACCAGAAAAATATTGGTTCAAAGTCCTCCGATTAAGTTGATTTTTCAAATCTTTAAACGGCTATATCTCGGAAACTAGACGTCGCAGCGACTTAAAAATAGCATTTTTGAAATCTACATATCTAGACCTACCAGAAAAATATTGGTTCAAAGTCCTCCGATTAAGTTGATTTTTCAAATCTTTAAACGGCTATATCTCGGAAACTAGACGTCGCAGCGACTTAAAAATAGCATTTTTGAAATCTACATATCCAGACCTACCAGAAAAATATTGGTTCAAAGTCCTCCGATTAAGTTGATTTTTCAAATCTTTAAACGGCTATATCTCGGAAACTAGACGTCGCAGCGACTTAAAAATAGCATTTTTGAATTCTACATATCTAGACCTACCAGAAAAATATTGGTTCAAAGTCCTCCGATTAAGTTGATTTTTCAAATCTTTAAACGGCTATATCTCGGAAACTAGACGTCGCAGCGACTTAAAAATAGCATTTTTGAAATCTACATATCCAGACCTACCAGAAAAATATTGGTTCAAAGTCCTCCGATTAAGTTGATTTTCAAATCTTTAAACGGCTATATCTCGGAAACTAGACGTCGCAGCGACTTAAAAATAGCATTTTTGAAATCTACATATCCAGACCTACCAGAAAAATATTGTTCAAAGTCCTCCGATTAAGTTGATTTTCAAATCTTTAAACGGCTATATCTCGGAAACTAGACGTCGCAGCGACTTAAAAATAGCATTTTGAAATCTACATATCCAGACCTACCAGAAAAATATTGGTTCAAAGTCCTCCGATTAAGTTGATTTTTCAAATCTTTAAACGGCTATATCTCGGAAACTAGACGTCGCAGCGACTTAAAAATAGCATTTTTGAAATCTACATATCCAGACCTACCAGAAAAATATTGGTTCAAAGTCCTCCGATTAAGTTGATTTTTCAAATCTTTAAACGGCTATATCTCAGAAACTAGGCGTCGCAGCGACTTAAAAATAGCATTTTTGAATTCTACATATCTAGACCTACCAGAAAAATATTGGTTCAAAGTCCTCCGATTAAGTTGATTTTTCAAATCTTTAAACGGCTATATCTCGGAAACTAGACGTCGCAGCGACTTAAAAATAGCATTTTTGAAATCTACATATCCAGACCTACCAGAAAAATATTGGTTCAAAGTCCTCCGATTAAGTTGATTTTTCAAATCTTTAAACGGCTATATCTCAGAAACTAGACGTCGCAGCGACTTAAAAATAGCATTTTTGAAATCTACATATCTAGACCTACCAGAAAAATATTGGTTCAAAGTCCTCCGATTAAGTTGATTTTTCAAATCTTTAAACGGCTATATCTCGGAAACTAGACGTCGCAGCGACTTAAAAATAGCATTTTTGAAATCTACATATCCAGACCTACCAGAAAAATATTGGTTCAAAGTCCTCCGATTAAGTTGATTTTTCAAATCTTTAAACGGCTATATCTCAGGAAACTAGCGTCGCAGCGACTTAAAAATAGCATTTTTGAAATCTACATATCAGACCTACCAGAAAAATATTGGTTCAAAGTCCTCCGATTAAGTTGATTTTTCAAATCTTTAAACGGCTATATCTCGGAAACTAGACGTCGCAGCGACTTAAAAATAGCATTTTTGAAATCTACATATCTAGACCTACCAGAAAAATATTGGTTCAAAGTCCTCCGATTAAGTTGATTTTTCAAATCTTTAAACGGCTATATCTCGGAAACTAGACGTCGCAGCGACTTAAAAATAGCATTTTTGAAATCTACATATCCAGACCTACCAGAAAAATATTGGTTCAAAGTCCTCCGATTAAGTTGATTTTTCAAATCTTTAAACGGCTATATCTCAGAAACTAGGCGTCGCAGCGACTTAAAAATAGCATTTTTGAATTCTACATATCTAGACCTACCAGAAAAATATTGGTTCAAAGTCCTCCGATTAAGTTGATTTTCAAATCTTTAAACGGCTATATCTCGGAAACTAGACGTCGCAGCGACTTAAAAATAGCATTTTTGAAATCTACATATCCAGACCTACCAGAAAAATATTGGTTCAAAGTCCTCCGATTAAGTTGATTTTTCAAATCTTTAAACGGCTATATCTCGGAAACTAGACGTCGCAGCGACTTAAAAATAGCATTTTTGAAATCTACATATCCAGACCTACAGAAAAATATTGGTTCAAAGTCCTCCGATTAAGTTGATTTTTCAAATCTTTAAACGGCTATATCTCAGAAACTAGGCGTCGCAGCGACTTAAAAATAGCATTTTTGAATTCTACATATCTAGACCTACCAGAAAAATATTGGTTCAAAGTCCTCCGATTAAGTTGATTTTTCAAATCTTTAAACGGCTATATCTCGGAAACTAGACGTCGCAGCGACTTAAAAATAGCATTTTTGAAATCTACATATCCAGACCTACCAGAAAAATATTGGTTCAAAGTCCTCCGATTAAGTTGATTTTTCAAATCTTTAAACGGCTATATCTCAGAAACTAGGCGTCGCAGCGACTTAAAAATAGCATTTTTGAATTCTACATATCTAGACCTACCAGAAAAATATTGGTTCAAAGTCCTCCGATTAAGTTGATTTTTCAAATCTTTAAACGGCTATATCTCGGAAACTAGACGTCGCAGCGACTTAAAAATAGCATTTTTGAAATCTACATATCCAGACCTACCAGAAAAATATTGGTTCAAAGTCCTCCGATTAAGTTGATTTTTCAAATCTTTAAACGGCTATATCTCGGAAACTAGACGTCGCAGCGACTTAAAAATAGCATTTTTGAAATCTACATATCCAGACCTACCAGAAAATATTGGTTCAAAGTCCTCCGATTAAGTTGATTTTTCAAATCTTTAAACGGCTATATCTCAGAAACTAGGCGTCGCAGCGACTTAAAAATAGCATTTTGAATTCTACATATCTAGACCTACCAGAAAAATATTGGTTCAAAGTCCTCCGATAAGTTGATTTTTCAAATCTTTAAACGGCTATATCTCGGAAACTAGACGTCGCAGCGACTTAAAAATAGCATTTTTGAAATCTACATATCCAGACCTACCAGAAAAATATTGGTTCAAAGTCCTCCGATTAAGTTGATTTTTCAAATCTTTAAACGGCTATATCTCAGAAACTAGGCGTCGCAGCGACTTAAAAATAGCATTTTTGAATTCTACATATCTAGACCTACCAGAAAAATATTGGTTCAAAGTCCTCCGATTAAGTTGATTTTTCAAATCTTTAAACGGCTATATCTCGGAAACTAGACGTCGCAGCGACTTAAAAATAGCATTTTTGAAATCTACATATCCAGACCTACCAGAAAAATATTGGTTCAAAGTCCTCCGATTAAGTTGATTTTTCAAATCTTTAAACGGCTATATCTCAGAAACTAGGCGTCGCAGCGACTTAAAAATAGCATTTTTGAATTCTACATATCTAGACCTACCAGAAAAATATTGGTTCAAAGTCCTCCGATTAAGTTGATTTTCAAATCTTTAAACGGCTATATCTCGGAAACTAGACGTCGCAGCGACTTAAAAATAGCATTTTTGAAATCTACATATCTAGACCTACCAGAAAAATATTGGTTCAAAGTCCTCCGATTAAGTTGATTTTTCAAATCTTTAACGGCTATATCTCGGAAACTAGACGTCGCAGCGACTTAAAAATAGCATTTTTGAAATCTACATATCCAGACCTACCAGAAAAATATTGGTTCAAAGTCCTCCGATTAAGTTGATTTTTCAAATCTTTAAACGGCTATATCTCGGAAACTAGACGTCGCAGCGACTTAAAAATAGCATTTTTGAAATCTACATATCCAGACCTACCAGAAAAATATTGGTTCAAAGTCCTCCGATTAAGTTGATTTTTCAAATCTTTAAACGGCTATATCTCAGAAACTAGGCGTCGCAGCGACTTAAAAATAGCGTTTTTAAATTCTACATATCTAGACCTACCAGAAAAATATTGGTTCAAAGTCCTCCGATTAAGTTGATTTTTCAAATCTTTAAACGGCTATATCTCGGAAACTAGACGTCGCAGCGACTTAAAAATAGCATTTTTGAAATCTACATATCTAGACCTACCAGAAAAATATTGGTTCAAAGTCCTCCGATTAAGTTGATTTTTCAAATCTTTAAACGGCTATATCTCGGAAACTAGACGTCGCAGCGACTTGAAAATAGCATTTTTGGATTCTACATATCTAGACCTACCAGAAAAATATTGGTTCAAAGCTCCTCCGATTAAGTTGATTTTCAAATCTTTAAACGGCTATATCTCGGAAACTAGACGTCACAGCGACTTAAAAATAGCATTTTTGAAATCTACATATCCAGACCTACCAGAAAAATATTGGTTCAAAGTCCTCCGATTAAGTTGATTTTTCAAATCTTTAAACGGCTATATCTCGGAAACTAGACGTCACAGCGACTTAAAATAGCATTTTTGAAATCTACATATCCAGACCTACCAGAAAAATATTGGTTCAAAGTCCTCCGATTAAGTTGATTTTTCAAATCTTTAAACGGCTATATCTCGGAAACTAGACGTCGCAGCGACTTGAAAATAGCATTTTTGAAATCTACATATCCAGACCTACCAGAAAAATATTGGTTCAAAGTCCTCCGATTAAGTTGATTTTTCAAATCTTTAAACGGCTATATCTCAGAAACTAGGCGTCGCAGCGACTTAAAAATAGCATTTTTGAATTCTACATATCTAGACCTACCAGAAAAGTATTGGTTCAAAGTCCTCCGATTAAGTTGATTTTTCAAATCTTTAAACGGCTATATCTCGGAAACTAGACGTCGCAGCGACTTGAAAATAGCATTTTTGATTCTACATATCTAGACCTACCAGAAAAATATTGGTTCAAACTCCTCCGATTAAGTTGATTTTTCAAATCTTTAAACGGCTATATCTCGGAAACTAGACGTCGCAGCGACTTAAAAATAGCATTTTTGAAATCTACATATCCAGACCTACCAGAAAAATATTGGTTCAAAGTCCTCCGATTAAGTTGATTTTTCAAATCTTTAAACGGCTATATCTCGGAAACTAGACGTCGCAGCGACTTGAAAATAGCATTTTTGAAATCTACATATCCAGACCTACCAGAAAAATATTGGTTCAAAGTCCTCCGATTAAGTTGATTTTTCAAATCTTTAAACGGCTATATCTCGGAAACTAGACGTCGCAGCGACTTAAAAATAGCATTTTTGAAATTCTACATATCCAGACCTACCAGAAAAATATTGGTTCAAAGTCCTCCGATTAAGTTGATTTTTCAAATCTTTAAACGGCTATATCTCGGAAACTAGACGTCGCAGCGACTTGAAAATAGCATTTTTGAAATCTACATATCCAGACCTACCAGAAAAATATTGGTTCAAAGTCCTCCGATTAAGTTGATTTTTCAAATCTTTAAACGGCTATATCTCGGAAACTAGGCGTCGCAGCGACTTAAAAATAGCATTTTTGAAATCTACATATCCAGACCTACCAGAAAAATATTGGTTCAAAGTCCTCCGATTAAGTTGATTTTTCAAATCTTTAAACGGCTATATCTCGGAAACTAGACGTCGCAGCGACTTAAAAATAGCATTTTTGAATTCTACATATCTAGACCTACCAGAAAAATATTGGTTCAAAGTCCTCCGATTAAGTTGATTTTTCAAATCTTTAAACGGCTATATCTCGGAAACTAGACGTCGCAGCGACTTGAAAATAGCATTTTTGAAATCTACATATCCAGACCTACCAGAAAAATATTGGTTCAAAGTCCTCCGATTAAGTTGATTTTTCAAATCTTTAAACGGCTATATCTCGGAAACTAGACGTCGCAGCGACTTAAAAATAGCATTTTTGAAATCTACATATCCAGACCTACCAGAAAAATATTGGTTCAAAGTCCTCCGATTAAGTTGATTTTTCAAATCTTTAAACGGCTATATCTCGGAAACTAGGCGTCGCATCGACTTAAAAATAGCATTTTTGAAATCTACATATCCAGACCTACCAGAAAAATATTGGTTCAAAGTCCTCCGATTAAGTTGATTTTTCAAATCTTTAAACGGCTATATCTCGGAAACTAGACGTCGCAGCGACTTAAAAATAGCATTTTTGAATTCTACATATCTAGACCTACCAGAAAAATATTGGTTCAAAGTCCTCCGATTAAGTTGATTTTTCAAATCTTTAAACGGCTATATCTCAGAAACTAGGCGTCGCAGCGACTTAAAATAGCATTTTTGAATTCTACATATCTAGACCTACCAGAAAAATATTGGTTCAAAGTCCTCCGATTAAGTTGATTTTTCAAATCTTTAAACGGCTATATCTCGGAAACTAGACGTCGCAGCGACTTAAAAATAGCATTTTTGAATTCTACATATCTAGACCTACCAGAAAAATATTGGTTCAAACTCCTCCGATTAAGTTGATTTTTCAAATCTTTAAACGGCTATATCTCGGAAACTAGACGTCGCAGCGACTTAAAAATAGCATTTTTGAAATCTACATATCCAGACCTACCAGAAAAATATTGGTTCAAAGTCCTCCGATTAAGTTGATTTTTCAAATCTTTAAACGGCTATATCTCGGAAACTAGACGTCGCAGAGACTTGAAAATAGCATTTTTGAAATCTACATATCCAGACCTACCAGAAAAATATTGGTTCACAGTCCTCCGATTAAGTTGATTTTTCAAATCTTTAAACGGCTATATCTCGGAAACTAGACGTCGCAGCGACTTAAAAATAGCATTTTTGAATTCTACATATCTAGACCTACCAGAAAAATATTGGTTCAAAGTCCTCCGATTAAGTTGATTTTTCAAATCTTTAAACGGCTATATCTCAGAAACTAGGCGTCGCAGCGACTTAAAAATAGCATTTTTGAATTCTACATATCTAGACCTACCAGAAAAATATTGGTTCAAAGTCCTCCGATTAAGTTGATTTTTCAAATCTTTAAACGGCTATATCTCGGAAACTAGACGTCGCAGCGACTTAAAAATAGCATTTTTGAATTCTACATATCTAGACCTACCAGAAAAATATTGGTTCAAACTCCTCCGATTAAGTTGATTTTTCAAATCTTTAAACGGCTATATCTCGGAAACTAGACGTCGCAGCGACTTAAAAATAGCATTTTTGAAATCTACATATCCAGACCTACCAGAAAAATATTGGTTCAAAGTCCTCCGATTAAGTTGATTTTTCAAATCTTTAAACGGCTATATCTCGGAAACTAGACGTCGCAGAGACTTGAAAATAGCATTTTTGAAATCTACATATCCAGACCTACCAGAAAAATATTGGTTCACAGTCCTCCGATTAAGTTGATTTTTCAAATCTTTAAACGGCTATATCTCGGAAACTAGACGTCGCAGCGACTTGAAAATAGCATTTTTGAAATCTACATATCCAGACCTACCAGAAAAATATTGGTTCAAAGTCCTCCGATTAAGTTGATTTTTCAAATCTTTAAACGGCTATATCTCGGAAACTAGACGTCGCAGCGACTTGAAAATAGCATTTTTGAAATCTACATATCCAGACCTACCAGAAAAATATTGGTTCAAAGTCCTCCGATTAAGTTGATTTTTCAAATCTTTAAACGGCTATATCTCGGAAACTAGACGTCGCAGCGACTTAAAAATAGCATTTTTGAAATCTACATATCCAGACCTACCAGAAAAATATTGGTTCAAAGTCCTCCGATTAAGTTGATTTTTCAAATCTTTAAACGGCTATATCTCGGAAACTAGACGTCGCAGCGACTTAAAAATAGCATTTTTGAAATCTACATATCCAGACCTACCAGAAAAATATTGGTTCAAAGTCCTCCGATTAAGTTGATTTTTCAAATCTTTAAACGGCTATATCTCGGAAACTAGACGTCGCAGCGACTTAAAATAGCATTTTTGAAATCTACATATCTAGACCTACCAGAAAAATATTGGTTCAAAGTCCTCCGATTAAGTTGATTTTTCAAATCTTTAAACGGCTATATCTCGGAAACTAGACGTCGCAGCGACTTAAAAATAGCATTTTTGAAATCTAAATATCCAGACCTACCAGAAAAATATTGGTTCAAAGTCCTCCGATTAAGTTGATTTTTCAAATCTTTAAACGGCTATATCTCGGAAACTAGACGTCGCAGCGACTTAAAAATAGCATTTTTGAAATCTACATATCCAGACCTACCAGAAAAATATTGGTTCAAAGTCCTCCGATTAAGTTGATTTTTCAAATCTTTAAACGGCTATATCTCGGAAACTAGGCGTCGCAGCGACTTAAAAATAGCATTTTTGAAATCTACATATCCAGACCTACCAGAAAAATATTGGTTCAAAGTCCTCCGATTAAGTTGATTTTTCAAATCTTTAAACGGCTATATCTCGGAAACTAGACGTCGCAGCGACTTAAAAATAGCATTTTTGAAATCTACATATCCAGACCTACCAGAAAAATATTGGTTCAAAGTCCTCCGATTAAGTTGATTTTTCAAATCTTTAAACGGCTATATCTCGGAAACTAGACGTCGCAGCGACTTAAAAATAGCATTTTTGAAATCTACATATCCAGACCTACCAGAAAAATATTGGTTCAAAGTCCTCCGATTAAGTTGATTTTTCAAATCTTTAAACGGCTATATCTCGGAAACTAGGCGTCGCAGCGACTTAAAAATAGCATTTTTGAAATCTACATATCCAGACCTACCAGAAAAATATTGGTTCAAAGTCCTCCGATTAAGTTGATTTTTCAAATCTTTAAACGGCTATATCTCGGAAACTAGACGTCGCAGCGACTTAAAAATAGCATTTTTGAAATCTACATATCCAGACCTACCAGAAAAATATTGGTTCAAAGTCCTCCGATTAAGTTGATTTTTCAAATCTTTAAACGGCTATATCTCGGAAACTAGACGTCGCAGCGACTTAAAAATAGCATTTTTGAAATCTACATATCTAGACCTACCAGAAAAATATTGGTTCAAAGTCCTCCGATTAAGTTGATTTTTCAAATCTTTAAACGGCTATATCTCGGAAACTAGACGTCGCAGCGACTTAAAAATAGCATTTTTGAAATCTACATATCCAGACCTACCAGAAAAATATTGGTTCAAAGTCCTCCGATTAAGTTGATTTTTCAAATCTTTAAACGGCTATATCTCGGAAACTAGACGTCGCAGCGACTTGAAAATAGCATTTTTGAAATCTACATATCCAGACCTACCAGAAAAATATTGGTTCAAAGTCCTCCGATTAAGTTGATTTTTCAAATCTTTAAACGGCTATATCTCGGAAACTAGACGTCGCAGCGACTTAAAATAGCATTTTTGAAATCTACATATCCAGACCTACCAGAAAAATATTGGTTCAAAGTCCTCCGATTAAGTTGATTTTTCAAATCTTTAAACGTTTTTTGAAATCTACATATCCAGACCTACCAGAAAAATATTGGTTCAAAGTCCTCCGATTAAGTTGATTTTTCAAATCTTTAAACGGCTATATCTCGGAAACTAGACGTCGCAGCGACTTAAAAATAGCATTTTTGAATTCTACATATCTAGACCTACCAGAAAAATATTGGTTCAAAGTCCTCCGATTAAGTTGATTTTTCAAATCTTTAAACGGCTATATCTCGGAAACTAGACGTCGCAGCGACTTGAAAATAGCATTTTTGAAATCTACATATCCAGACCTACCAGAAAAATATTGGTTCAAAGTCCTCCGATTAAGTTGATTTTTCAAATCTTTAAACGGCTATATCTCGGAAACTAGACGTCGCAGCGACTTAAAAATAGCATTTTTGAATTCTACATATCTAGACCTACCAGAAAAATATTGGTTCAAAGTCCTCCGATTAAGTTGATTTTTCAAATCTTTAAACGGCTATATCTCGGAAACTAGACGTCGCAGAGACTTGAAAATAGCATTTTTGAAATCTACATATCCAGACCTACCAGAAAAATATTGGTTCAAAGTCCTCCGATTAAGTTGATTTTTCAAATCTTTAAACGGCTATATCTCGGAAACTAGACGTCGCAGCGACTTAAAAATAGCATTTTTGAAATCTACATATCCAGACCTACCAGAAAAATATTGGTTCAAAGTCCTCCGATTAAGTTGATTTTTCAAATCTTTAAACGGCTATATCTCGGAAACTAGGCGTCGCAGCGACTTAAAAATAGCATTTTTGAAATCTACATATCCAGACCTACCAGAAAAATATTGGTTCAAAGTCCTCCGATTAAGTTGATTTTTCAAATCTTTAAACGGCTATATCTCGGAAACTAGACGTCGCAGCGACTTAAAAATAGCATTTTTGAAATCTACATATCTAGACCTACCAGAAAAATATTGGTTCAAACTCCTCCGATTAAGTTGATTTTTCAAATCTTTAAACGGCTATATCTCGGAAACTAGACGTCGCAGCGACTTAAAAATAGCATTTTTGAAATCTACATATCCAGACCTACCAGAAAAATATTGGTTCAAAGTCCTCCGATTAAGTTGATTTTTCAAATCTTTAAACGGCTATATCTCGGAAACTAGACGTCGCAGCGACTTAAAAATAGCATTTTTGAATTCTACATATCTAGACCTACCAGAAAAATATTGGTTCAAAGTCCTCCGATTAAGTTGATTTTTCAAATCTTTAAACGGCTATATCTCGGAAACTAGACGTCGCAGCGACTTAAAAATAGCATTTTTGAAATCTACATATCCAGACCTACCAGAAAAATATTGGTTCAAAGTCCTCCGATTAAGTTGATTTTTCAAATCTTTAAACGGCTATATCTCGGAAACTAGACGTCGCAGAGACTTGAAAATAGCATTTTTGAAATCTACATATCCAGACCTACAAGAAAAATATTCCGGCTATATCTCGGAAACTAGACGTCGCAGCGACTTGAAAATAGCATTTTTGAAATCTACATATCCAGACCTACCAGAAAAATATTGGTTCAAAGTCCTCCGATTAAGTTGATTTTTCAAATCTTTAAACGGCTATATCTCGGAAACTAGACGTCGCAGCGACTTGAAAATAGCATTTTTGAAATCTACATATCCAGACCTACCAGAAAAATATTGGTTCAAAGTCCTCCGATTAAGTTGATTTTTCAAATCTTTAAACGGCTATATCTCGGAAACTAGACGTCGCAGCGACTTAAAAATAGCATTTTTGAAATCTACATATCCAGACCTACCAGAAAAATATTGGTTCAAAGTCCTCCGATTAAGTTGATTTTTCAAATCTTTAAACGGCTATATCTCGGAAACTAGACGTCGCAGCGACTTGAAAATAGCATTTTTGAAATCTACATATCCAGACCTACTAGAAAAATATTGGTTCAAAGTCCTCCGATTAAGTTGATTTTTCAAATCTTTAAACGGCTATATCTCGGAAACTAGACGTCGCAGCGACTTAAAAATAGCATTTTTGAAATCTACATATCCAGACCTACCAGAAAAATATTGGTTCAAAGTCCTCCGATTAAGTTGATTTTTCAAATCTTTAAACGTTTTTTGAAATCTACATATCCAGACCTACCAGAAAAATATTGGTTCAAAGTCCTCCGATTAAGTTGATTTTTCAAATCTTTAAACGGCTATATCTCGGAAACTAGACGTCGCAGCGACTTAAAAATAGCATTTTTGAATTCTACATATCTAGACCTACCAGAAAAATATTGGTTCAAAGTCCTCCGATTAAGTTGATTTTTCAAATCTTTAAACGGCTATATCTCGGAAACTAGACGTCGCAGCGACTTGAAAATAGCATTTTTGAAATCTACATATCCAGACCTACCAGAAAAATATTGGTTCAAAGTCCTCCGATTAAGTTGATTTTTCAAATCTTTAAACGGCTATATCTCGGAAACTAGACGTCGCAGCGACTTAAAAATAGCATTTTTGAATTCTACATATCTAGACCTACCAGAAAAATATTGGTTCAAAGTCCTCCGATTAAGTTGATTTTTCAAATCTTTAAACGGCTATATCTCGGAAACTAGACGTCGCAGAGACTTGAAAATAGCATTTTTGAAATCTACATATCCAGACCTACCAGAAAAATATTGGTTCAAAGTCCTCCGATTAAGTTGATTTTTCAAATCTTTAAACGGCTATATCTCGGAAACTAGACGTCGCAGCGACTTAAAAATAGCATTTTTGAAATCTACATATCCAGACCTACCAGAAAAATATTGGTTCAAAGTCCTCCGATTAAGTTGATTTTTCAAATCTTTAAACGGCTATATCTCGGAAACTAGGCGTCGCAGCGACTTAAAAATAGCATTTTTGAAATCTACATATCCAGACCTACCAGAAAAATATTGGTTCAAAGTCCTCCGATTAAGTTGATTTTTCAAATCTTTAAACGTTTTTTGAAATCTACATATCCAGACCTACCAGAAAAATATTGGTTCAAAGTCCTCCGATTAAGTTGATTTTTCAAATCTTTAAACGGCTATATCTCGGAAACTAGACGTCGCAGCGACTTGAAAATAGCATTTTTGAAATCTACATATCCAGACCTACCAGAAAAATATTGGTTCAAAGTCCTCCGATTAAGTTGATTTTTCAAATCTTTAAACGGCTATATCTCGGAAACTAGACGTCGCAGCGACTTAAAAATAGCATTTTTGAAATCTACATATCCAGACCTACCAGAAAAATATTGGTTCAAAGTCCTCCGATTAAGTTGATTTTTCAAATCTTTAAACGGCTATATCTCGGAAACTAGGCGTCGCAGCGACTTAAAAATAGCATTTTTGAAATCTACATATCCAGACCTACCAGAAAAATATTGGTTCAAAGTCCTCCGATTAAGTTGATTTTTCAAATCTTTAAACGGCTATATCTCGGAAACTAGACGTCGCAGCGACTTAAAAATAGCATTTTTGAAATCTACATATCTAGACCTACCAGAAAAATATTGGTTCAAACTCCTCCGATTAAGTTGATTTTTCAAATCTTTAAACGGCTATATCTCGGAAACTAGACGTCGCAGCGACTTAAAAATAGCATTTTTGAAATCTACATATCCAGACCTACCAGAAAAATATTGGTTCAAAGTCCTCCGATTAAGTTGATTTTTCAAATCTTTAAACGGCTATATCTCGGAAACTAGACGTCGCAGCGACTTAAAAATAGCATTTTTGAATTCTACATATCTAGACCTACCAGAAAAATATTGGTTCAAACTCCTCCGATTAAGTTGATTTTTCAAATCTTTAAACGGCTATATCTCGGAAACTAGACGTCGCAGCGACTTAAAAATAGCATTTTTGAAATCTACATATCCAGACCTACCAGAAAAATATTGGTTCAAAGTCCTCCGATTAAGTTGATTTTTCAAATCTTTAAACGGCTATATCTCGGAAACTAGACGTCGCAGAGACTTGAAAATAGCATTTTTGAAATCTACATATCCAGACCTACAAGAAAAATATTCCGGCTATATCTCGGAAACTAGACGTCGCAGCGACTTGAAAATAGCATTTTTGAAATCTACATATCCAGACCTACCAGAAAAATATTGGTTCAAAGTCCTCCGATTAAGTTGATTTTTCAAATCTTTAAACGGCTATATCTCGGAAACTAGACGTCGCAGCGACTTGAAAATAGCATTTTTGAAATCTACATATCCAGACCTACCAGAAAAATATTGGTTCAAAGTCCTCCGATTAAGTTGATTTTTCAAATCTTTAAACGGCTATATCTCGGAAACTAGACGTCGCAGCGACTTAAAAATAGCATTTTTGAAATCTACATATCCAGACCTACCAGAAAAATATTGGTTCAAAGTCCTCCGATTAAGTTGATTTTTCAAATCTTTAAACGGCTATATCTCGGAAACTAGACGTCGCAGCGACTTGAAAATAGCATTTTTGAAATCTACATATCCAGACCTACTAGAAAAATATTGGTTCAAAGTCCTCCGATTAAGTTGATTTTTCAAATCTTTAAACGGCTATATCTCGGAAACTAGACGTCGCAGCGACTTAAAAATAGCATTTTTGAAATCTACATATCCAGACCTACCAGAAAAATATTGGTTCAAAGTCCTCCGATTAAGTTGATTTTTCAAATCTTTAAACGTTTTTTGAAATCTACATATCCAGACCTACCAGAAAAATATTGGTTCAAAGTCCTCCGATTAAGTTGATTTTTCAAATCTTTAAACGGCTATATCTCGGAAACTAGACGTCGCAGCGACTTAAAAATAGCATTTTTGAATTCTACATATCTAGACCTACCAGAAAAATATTGGTTCAAAGTCCTCCGATTAAGTTGATTTTTCAAATCTTTAAACGGCTATATCTCGGAAACTAGACGTCGCAGCGACTTGAAAATAGCATTTTTGAAATCTACATATCCAGACCTACCAGAAAAATATTGGTTCAAAGTCCTCCGATTAAGTTGATTTTTCAAATCTTTAAACGGCTATATCTCGGAAACTAGACGTCGCAGCGACTTAAAAATAGCATTTTTGAATTCTACATATCTAGACCTACCAGAAAAATATTGGTTCAAAGTCCTCCGATTAAGTTGATTTTTCAAATCTTTAAACGGCTATATCTCGGAAACTAGACGTCGCAGAGACTTGAAAATAGCATTTTTGAAATCTACATATCCAGACCTACCAGAAAAATATTGGTTCAAAGTCCTCCGATTAAGTTGATTTTTCAAATCTTTAAACGGCTATATCTCGGAAACTAGACGTCGCAGCGACTTAAAAATAGCATTTTTGAAATCTACATATCCAGACCTACCAGAAAAATATTGGTTCAAAGTCCTCCGATTAAGTTGATTTTTCAAATCTTTAAACGGCTATATCTCGGAAACTAGGCGTCGCAGCGACTTAAAAATAGCATTTTTGAAATCTACATATCCAGACCTACCAGAAAAATATTGGTTCAAAGTCCTCCGATTAAGTTGATTTTTCAAATCTTTAAACGGCTATATCTCGGAAACTAGACGTCGCAGCGACTTAAAAATAGCATTTTTGAAATCTACATATCTAGACCTACCAGAAAAATATTGGTTCAAACTCCTCCGATTAAGTTGATTTTTCAAATCTTTAAACGGCTATATCTCGGAAACTAGACGTCGCAGCGACTTAAAAATAGCATTTTTGAAATCTACATATCCAGACCTACCAGAAAAATATTGGTTCAAAGTCCTCCGATTAAGTTGATTTTTCAAATCTTTAAACGGCTATATCTCGGAAACTAGACGTCGCAGCGACTTAAAAATAGCATTTTTGAATTCTACATATCTAGACCTACCAGAAAAATATTGGTTCAAACTCCTCCGATTAAGTTGATTTTTCAAATCTTTAAACGGCTATATCTCGGAAACTAGACGTCGCAGCGACTTAAAAATAGCATTTTTGAAATCTACATATCCAGACCTACCAGAAAAATATTGGTTCAAAGTCCTCCGATTAAGTTGATTTTTCAAATCTTTAAACGGCTATATCTCGGAAACTAGACGTCGCAGAGACTTGAAAATAGCATTTTTGAAATCTACATATCCAGACCTACAAGAAAAATATTCCGGCTATATCTCGGAAACTAGACGTCGCAGCGACTTGAAAATAGCATTTTTGAAATCTACATATCCAGACCTACCAGAAAAATATTGGTTCAAAGTCCTCCGATTAAGTTGATTTTTCAAATCTTTAAACGGCTATATCTCGGAAACTAGACGTCGCAGCGACTTGAAAATAGCATTTTTGAAATCTACATATCCAGACCTACCAGAAAAATATTGGTTCAAAGTCCTCCGATTAAGTTGATTTTTCAAATCTTTAAACGGCTATATCTCGGAAACTAGACGTCGCAGCGACTTAAAAATAGCATTTTTGAAATCTACATATCCAGACCTACCAGAAAAATATTGGTTCAAAGTCCTCCGATTAAGTTGATTTTTCAAATCTTTAAACGGCTATATCTCGGAAACTAGACGTCGCAGCGACTTGAAAATAGCATTTTTGAAATCTACATATCCAGACCTACCAGAAAAATATTGGTTCAAAGTCCTCCGATTAAGTTGATTTTTCAAATCTTTAAACGGCTATATCTCGGAAACTAGACGTCGCAGCGACTTAAAAATAGCATTTTTGAAATCTACATATCCAGACCTACCAGAAAAATATTGGTTCAAAGTCCTCCGATTAAGTTGATTTTTCAAATCTTTAAACGGCTATATCTCGGAAACTAGACGTCGCAGCGACTTAAAAATAGCATTTTTGAATTCTACATATCTAGACCTACCAGAAAAATATTGGTTCAAAGTCCTCCGATTAAGTTGATTTTTCAAATCTTTAAACGGCTATATCTCGGAAACTAGACGTCGCAGCGACTTGAAAATAGCATTTTTGAAATCTACATATCCAGACCTACCAGAAAAATATTGGTTCAAAGTCCTCCGATTAAGTTGATTTTTCAAATCTTTAAACGGCTATATCTCGGAAACTAGACGTCGCAGCGACTTGAAAATAGCATTTTTGAAATCTACATATCCAGACCTACCAGAAAAATATTGGTTCAAAGTCCTCCGATTAAGTTGATTTTTCAAATCTTTAAACGGCTATATCTCGGAAACTAGACGTCGCAGCGACTTAAAAATAGCATTTTTAAATCTACATATCCAGACCTACCAGAAAAATATTGGTTCAAAGTCCTCCGATTAAGTTGATTTTTCAAATCTTTAAACGGCTATATCTCGGAAACTAGACGTCGCAGCGACTTAAAAATAGCATTTTTGAATTCTACATATCTAGACCTACCAGAAAAATATTGGTTCAAAGTCCTCCGATTAAGTTGATTTTTCAAATCTTTAAACGGCTATATCTCGGAAACTAGACGTCGCAGCGACTTGAAAATAGCATTTTTGAAATCTACATATCCAGACCTACCAGAAAAATATTGGTTCACAGTCCTCCGATTAAGTTGATTTTTCAAATCTTTAAACGGCTATATCTCGGAAACTAGACGTCGCAGCGACTTAAAAATAGCATTTTTTAAATCTACATATCCAGACCTACCAGAAAAATATTGGTTCAAAGTCCTCCGATTAAGTTGATTTTTCAAATCTTTAAACGGCTATATCTCGGAAACTAGACGTCGCAGCGACTTAAAAATAGCATTTTTGAAATCTACATATCCAGACCTACCAGAAAAATATTGGTTCAAAGTCCTCCGATTAAGTTGATTTTTCAAATCTTTAAACGGCTATATCTCGGAAACTAGACGTCGCAGCGACTTGAAAATAGCATTTTTGAAATCTACATATCCAGACCTACCAGAAAAATATTGGTTCAAAGTCCTCCGATTAAGTTGATTTTTCAAATCTTTAAACGGCTATATCTCGGAAACTAGACGTCGCAGCGACTTAAAAATAGCATTTTTGAAATCTACATATCCAGACCTACCAGAAAAATATTGGTTCAAAGTCCTCCGATTAAGTTGATTTTTCAAATCTTTAAACGGCTATATCTCGGAAACTAGACGTCGCAGCGACTTAAAAATAGCATTTTTGAATTCTACATATCTAGACCTACCAGAAAAATATTGGTTCAAAGTCCTCCGATTAAGTTGATTTTTCAAATCTTTAAACGGCTATATCTCGGAAACTAGACGTCGCAGCGACTTGAAAATAGCATTTTTGAAATCTACATATCCAGACCTACCAGAAAAATATTGGTTCAAAGTCCTCCGATTAAGTTGATTTTTCAAATCTTTAAACGGCTATATCTCGGAAACTAGACGTCGCAGCGACTTAAAAATAGCATTTTTGAATTCTACATATCTAGACCTACCAGAAAAATATTGGTTCAAAGTCCTCCGATTAAGTTGATTTTTCAAATCTTTAAACGGCTATATCTCGGAAACTAGACGTCGCAGAGACTTGAAAATAGCATTTTTGAAATCTACATATCCAGACCTACCAGAAAAATATTGGTTCAAAGTCCTCCGATTAAGTTGATTTTTCAAATCTTTAAACGGCTATATCTCGGAAACTAGACGTCGCAGCGACTTAAAAATAGCATTTTTGAAATCTACATATCCAGACCTACCAGAAAAATATTGGTTCAAAGTCCTCCGATTAAGTTGATTTTTCAAATCTTTAAACGGCTATATCTCGGAAACTAGGCGTCGCAGCGACTTAAAAATAGCATTTTTGAAATCTACATATCCAGACCTACCAGAAAAATATTGGTTCAAAGTCCTCCGATTAAGTTGATTTTTCAAATCTTTAAACGGCTATATCTCGGAAACTAGACGTCGCAGCGACTTAAAAATAGCATTTTTGAAATCTACATATCTAGACCTACCAGAAAAATATTGGTTCAAACTCCTCCGATTAAGTTGATTTTTCAAATCTTTAAACGGCTATATCTCGGAAACTAGACGTCGCAGCGACTTAAAAATAGCATTTTTGAAATCTACATATCCAGACCTACCAGAAAAATATTGGTTCAAAGTCCTCCGATTAAGTTGATTTTTCAAATCTTTAAACGGCTATATCTCGGAAACTAGACGTCGCAGCGACTTAAAAATAGCATTTTTGAATTCTACATATCTAGACCTACCAGAAAAATATTGGTTCAAACTCCTCCGATTAAGTTGATTTTTCAAATCTTTAAACGGCTATATCTCGGAAACTAGACGTCGCAGCGACTTAAAAATAGCATTTTTGAAATCTACATATCCAGACCTACCAGAAAAATATTGGTTCAAAGTCCTCCGATTAAGTTGATTTTTCAAATCTTTAAACGGCTATATCTCGGAAACTAGACGTCGCAGAGACTTGAAAATAGCATTTTTGAAATCTACATATCCAGACCTACAAGAAAAATATTCCGGCTATATCTCGGAAACTAGACGTCGCAGCGACTTGAAAATAGCATTTTTGAAATCTACATATCCAGACCTACCAGAAAAATATTGGTTCAAAGTCCTCCGATTAAGTTGATTTTTCAAATCTTTAAACGGCTATATCTCGGAAACTAGACGTCGCAGCGACTTGAAAATAGCATTTTTGAAATCTACATATCCAGACCTACCAGAAAAATATTGGTTCAAAGTCCTCCGATTAAGTTGATTTTTCAAATCTTTAAACGGCTATATCTCGGAAACTAGACGTCGCAGCGACTTAAAAATAGCATTTTTGAAATCTACATATCCAGACCTACCAGAAAAATATTGGTTCAAAGTCCTCCGATTAAGTTGATTTTTCAAATCTTTAAACGGCTATATCTCGGAAACTAGACGTCGCAGCGACTTGAAAATAGCATTTTTGAAATCTACATATCCAGACCTACCAGAAAAATATTGGTTCAAAGTCCTCCGATTAAGTTGATTTTTCAAATCTTTAAACGGCTATATCTCGGAAACTAGACGTCGCAGCGACTTAAAAATAGCATTTTTGAAATCTACATATCCAGACCTACCAGAAAAATATTGGTTCAAAGTCCTCCGATTAAGTTGATTTTTCAAATCTTTAAACGGCTATATCTCGGAAACTAGACGTCGCAGCGACTTAAAAATAGCATTTTTGAATTCTACATATCTAGACCTACCAGAAAAATATTGGTTCAAAGTCCTCCGATTAAGTTGATTTTTCAAATCTTTAAACGGCTATATCTCGGAAACTAGACGTCGCAGCGACTTGAAAATAGCATTTTTGAAATCTACATATCCAGACCTACCAGAAAAATATTGGTTCAAAGTCCTCCGATTAAGTTGATTTTTCAAATCTTTAAACGGCTATATCTCGGAAACTAGACGTCGCAGCGACTTGAAAATAGCATTTTTGAAATCTACATATCCAGACCTACCAGAAAAATATTGGTTCAAAGTCCTCCGATTAAGTTGATTTTTCAAATCTTTAAACGGCTATATCTCGGAAACTAGACGTCGCAGCGACTTAAAAATAGCATTTTTTAAATCTACATATCCAGACCTACCAGAAAAATATTGGTTCAAAGTCCTCCGATTAAGTTGATTTTTCAAATCTTTAAACGGCTATATCTCGGAAACTAGACGTCGCAGCGACTTAAAAATAGCATTTTTGAATTCTACATATCTAGACCTACCAGAAAAATATTGGTTCAAAGTCCTCCGATTAAGTTGATTTTTCAAATCTTTAAACGGCTATATCTCGGAAACTAGACGTCGCAGCGACTTGAAAATAGCATTTTTGAAATCTACATATCCAGACCTACCAGAAAAATATTGGTTCACAGTCCTCCGATTAAGTTGATTTTTCAAATCTTTAAACGGCTATATCTCGGAAACTAGACGTCGCAGCGACTTAAAAATAGCATTTTTTAAATCTACATATCCAGACCTACCAGAAAAATATTGGTTCAAAGTCCTCCGATTAAGTTGATTTTTCAAATCTTTAAACGGCTATATCTCGGAAACTAGACGTCGCAGCGACTTAAAAAATAGCATTTTTGAAATCTACATATCCAGACCTACCAGAAAAATATTGGTTCAAAGTCCTCCGATTAAGTTGATTTTTCAAATCTTTAAACGGCTATATCTCGGAAACTAGACGTCGCAGCGACTTGAAAATAGCATTTTTGAAATCTACATATCCAGACCTACCAGAAAAATATTGGTTCAAAGTCCTCCGATTAAGTTGATTTTTCAAATCTTTAAACGGCTATATCTCGGAAACTAGACGTCGCAGCGACTTAAAAATAGCATTTTTGAAATCTACATATCCAGACCTACCAGAAAAATATTGGTTCAAAGTCCTCCGATTAAGTTGATTTTTCAAATCTTTAAACGGCTATATCTCGGAAACTAGACGTCGCAGCGACTTAAAAATAGCATTTTTGAATTCTACATATCTAGACCTACCAGAAAAATATTGGTTCAAAGTCCTCCGATTAAGTTGATTTTTCAAATCTTTAAACGGCTATATCTCGGAAACTAGACGTCGCAGCGACTTGAAAATAGCATTTTTGAAATCTACATATCCAGACCTACCAGAAAAATATTGGTTCAAAGTCCTCCGATTAAGTTGATTTTTCAAATCTTTAAACGGCTATATCTCGGAAACTAGACGTCGCAGCGACTTGAAAATAGCATTTTTGAAATCTACATATCCAGACCTACCAGAAAAATATTGGTTCAAAGTCCTCCGATTAAGTTGATTTTTCAAATCTTTAAACGGCTATATCTCGGAAACTAGACGTCGCAGCGACTTAAAAATAGCATTTTTTAAATCTACATATCCAGACCTACCAGAAAAATATTGGTTCAAAGTCCTCCGATTAAGTTGATTTTTCAAATCTTTAAACGGCTATATCTCGGAAACTAGACGTCGCAGCGACTTAAAAATAGCATTTTTGAATTCTACATATCTAGACCTACCAGAAAAATATTGGTTCAAAGTCCTCCGATTAAGTTGATTTTTCAAATCTTTAAACGGCTATATCTCGGAAACTAGACGTCGCAGCGACTTGAAAATAGCATTTTTGAAATCTACATATCCAGACCTACCAGAAAAATATTGGTTCAAAGTCCTCCGATTAAGTTGATTTTTCAAATCTTTAAACGGCTATATCTCGGAAACTAGACGTCGCAGCGACTTAAAAATAGCATTTTTTAAATCTACATATCCAGACCTACCAGAAAAATATTGGTTCAAAGTCCTCCGATTAAGTTGATTTTTCAAATCTTTAAACGGCTATATCTCGGAAACTAGACGTCGCAGCGACTTAAAAATAGCATTTTTTAAATCTACATATCCAGACCTACCAGAAAAATATTGGTTCAAAGTCCTCCGATTAAGTTGATTTTTCAAATCTTTAAACGGCTATATCTCGGAAACTAGACGTCGCAGCGACTTAAAAATAGCATTTTTGAAATCTACATATCCAGACCTACCAGAAAAATATTGGTTCAAAGTCCTCCGATTAAGTTGATTTTTCAAATCTTTAAACGGCTATATCTCGGAAACTAGACGTCGCAGCGACTTGAAAATAGCATTTTTGAAATCTACATATCCAGACCTACCAGAAAAATATTGGTTCAAAGTCCTCCGATTAAGTTGATTTTTCAAATCTTTAAACGGCTATATCTCGGAAACTAGACGTCGCAGCGACTTAAAAATAGCATTTTTTAAATCTACATATCCAGACCTACCAGAAAAATATTGGTTCAAAGTCCTCCGATTAAGTTGATTTTTCAAATCTTTAAACGGCTATATCTCGGAAACTAGACGTCGCAGCGACTTAAAAATAGCATTTTTGAATTCTACATATCTAGACCTACCAGAAAAATATTGGTTCAAAGTCCTCCGATTAAGTTGATTTTTCAAATCTTTAAACGGCTATATCTCGGAAACTAGACGTCGCAGCGACTTGAAAATAGCATTTTTGAAATCTACATATCCAGACCTACCAGAAAAATATTGGTTCAAAGTCCTCCGATTAAGTTGATTTTTCAAATCTTTAAACGGCTATATCTCGGAAACTAGACGTCGCAGCGACTTAAAAATAGCATTTTTTAAATCTACATATCCAGACCTACCAGAAAAATATTGGTTCAAAGTCCTCCGATTAAGTTGATTTTTCAAATCTTTAAACGGCTATATCTCGGAAACTAGACGTCGCAGCGACTTAAAAATAGCATTTTTTAAATCTACATATCCAGACCTACCAGAAAAATATTGGTTCAAAGTCCTCCGATTAAGTTGATTTTTCAAATCTTTAAACGGCTATATCTCGGAAACTAGACGTCGCAGCGACTTAAAAATAGCATTTTTGAATTCTACATATCTAGACCTACCAGAAAAATATTGGTTCAAAGTCCTCCGATTAAGTTGATTTTTCAAATCTTTAAACGGCTATATCTCGGAAACTAGACGTCGCAGCGACTTGAAAATAGCATTTTTGAAATCTACATATCCAGACCTACCAGAAAAATATTGGTTCAAAGTCCTCCGATTAAGTTGATTTTTCAAATCTTTAAACGGCTATATCTCGGAAACTAGACGTCGCAGCGACTTAAAAATAGCATTTTTTAAATCTACATATCCAGACCTACCAGAAAAATATTGGTTCAAAGTCCTCCGATTAAGTTGATTTTTCAAATCTTTAAACGGCTATATCTCGGAAACTAGACGTCGCAGCGACTTAAAAATAGCATTTTTGAATTCTACATATCTAGACCTACCAGAAAAATATTGGTTCAAAGTCCTCCGATTAAGTTGATTTTTCAAATCTTTAAACGGCTATATCTCGGAAACTAGACGTCGCAGCGACTTGAAAATAGCATTTTTGAAATCTACATATCCAGACCTACCAGAAAAATATTGGTTCAAAGTCCTCCGATTAAGTTGATTTTTCAAATCTTTAAACGGCTATATCTCGGAAACTAGACGTCGCAGCGACTTAAAAATAGCATTTTTTAAATCTACATATCCAGACCTACCAGAAAAATATTGGTTCAAAGTCCTCCGATTAAGTTGATTTTTCAAATCTTTAAACGGCTATATCTCGGAAACTAGACGTCGCAGCGACTTAAAAATAGCATTTTTTAAATCTACATATCCAGACCTACCAGAAAAATATTGGTTCAAAGTCCTCCGATTAAGTTGATTTTTCAAATCTTTAAACGGCTATATCTCGGAAACTAGACGTCGCAGCGACTTGAAAATAGCATTTTTGAAATCTACATATCCAGACCTACCAGAAAAATATTGGTTCAAAGTCCTCCGATTAAGTTGATTTTTCAAATCTTTAAACGGCTATATCTCGGAAACTAGACGTCGCAGCGACTTAAAAATAGCATTTTTTAAATCTACATATCCAGACCTACCAGAAAAATATTGGTTCAAAGTCCTCCGATTAAGTTGATTTTTCAAATCTTTAAACGGCTATATCTCGGAAACTAGACGTCGCAGCGACTTAAAAATAGCATTTTTGAAATCTACATATCCAGACCTACCAGAAAAATATTGGTTCAAAGTCCTCCGATTAAGTTGATTTTTCAAATCTTTAAACGGCTATATCTCGGAAACTAGACGTCGCAGCGACTTGAAAATAGCATTTTTGAATTCTACATATCTAGACCTACCAGAAAAATATTGGTTCAAAGTCCTCCGATTAAGTTGATTTTTCAAATCTTTAAACGGCTATATCTCGGAAACTAGACGTCGCAGCGACTTGAAAATAGCATTTTTGAAATCTACATATCCAGACCTACCAGAAAAATATTGGTTCAAAGTCCTCCGATTAAGTTGATTTTTCAAATCTTTAAACGGCTATATCTCGGAAACTAGACGTCGCAGCGACTTAAAAATAGCATTTTTTAAATCTACATATCCAGACCTACCAGAAAAATATTGGTTCAAAGTCCTCCGATTAAGTTGATTTTTCAAATCTTTAAACGGCTATATCTCGGAAACTAGACGTCGCAGCGACTTAAAAATAGCATTTTTGAAATCTACATATCCAGACCTACCAGAAAAATATTGGTTCAAAGTCCTCCGATTAAGTTGATTTTTCAAATCTTTAAACGGCTATATCTCGGAAACTAGACGTCGCAGCGACTTGAAAATAGCATTTTTGAAATCTACATATCCAGACCTACCAGAAAAATATTGGTTCAAAGTCCTCCGATTAAGTTGATTTTTCAAATCTTTAAACGGCTATATCTCGGAAACTAGACGTCGCAGCGACTTAAAAATAGCATTTTTGAAATCTACATATCCAGACCTACCAGAAAAATATTGGTTCAAAGTCCTCCGATTAAGTTGATTTTTCAAATCTTTAAACGGCTATATCTCGGAAACTAGACGTCGCAGCGACTTAAAAATAGCATTTTTGAATTCTACATATCTAGACCTACCAGAAAAATATTGGTTCAAAGTCCTCCGATTAAGTTGATTTTTCAAATCTTTAAACGGCTATATCTCGGAAACTAGACGTCGCAGCGACTTGAAAATAGCATTTTTGAAATCTACATATCCAGACCTACCAGAAAAATATTGGTTCAAAGTCCTCCGATTAAGTTGATTTTTCAAATCTTTAAACGGCTATATCTCGGAAACTAGACGTCGCAGCGACTTGAAAATAGCATTTTTGAAATCTACATATCCAGACCTACCAGAAAAATATTGGTTCAAAGTCCTCCGATTAAGTTGATTTTTCAAATCTTTAAACGGCTATATCTCGGAAACTAGACGTCGCAGCGACTTAAAAATAGCATTTTTAAATCTACATATCCAGACCTACCAGAAAAATATTGGTTCAAAGTCCTCCGATTAAGTTGATTTTTCAAATCTTTAAACGGCTATATCTCGGAAACTAGACGTCGCAGCGACTTAAAAATAGCATTTTTGAATTCTACATATCTAGACCTACCAGAAAAATATTGGTTCAAAGTCCTCCGATTAAGTTGATTTTTCAAATCTTTAAACGGCTATATCTCGGAAACTAGACGTCGCAGCGACTTGAAAATAGCATTTTTGAAATCTACATATCCAGACCTACCAGAAAAATATTGGTTCAAAGTCCTCCGATTAAGTTGATTTTTCAAATCTTTAAACGGCTATATCTCAGAAACTAGGCGTCGCAGCGACTTAAAAATAGCATTTTTGAATTCTACATATCTAGACCTACCAGAAAAATATTGGTTCAAAGTCCTCCGATTAAGTTGATTTTTCAAATCTTTAAACGGCTATATCTCGGAAACTAGACGTCGCAGCGACTTAAAAATAGCATTTTTGAATTCTACATATCTAGACCTACCAGAAAAATATTGGTTCAAACTCCTCCGATTAAGTTGATTTTTCAAATCTTTAAACGGCTATATCTCGGAAACTAGACGTCGCAGCGACTTAAAAATAGCATTTTTGAAATCTACATATCCAGACCTACCAGAAAAATATTGGTTCAAAGTCCTCCGATTAAGTTGATTTTTCAAATCTTTAACGGCTATATCTCGGAAACTAGACGTCGCAGCGACTTGAAAATAGCATTTTGAAATCTACATATCCAGACCTACCAGAAAAATATTGGTTCAAAGTCCTCCGATTAAGTTGATTTTTCAAATCTTTAAACGGCTATATCTCGGAAACTAGACGTCGCAGCGACTTAAAAATAGCATTTTTTAAATCTACATATCCAGACCTACCAGAAAAATATTGGTTCAAAGTCCTCCGATTAAGTTGATTTTTCAAATCTTTAAACGGCTATATCTCGGAAACTAGACGTCGCAGCGACTTAAAAATAGCATTTTTGAATTCTACATATCTAGACCTACCAGAAAAATATTGGTTCAAAGTCCTCCGATTAAGTTGATTTTTCAAATCTTTAAACGGCTATATCTCGGAAACTAGACGTCGCAGCGACTTAAAAATAGCATTTTTGAATTCTACATATCTAGACCTACCAGAAAAATATTGGTTCAAAGTCCTCCGATTAAGTTGATTTTTCAAATCTTTAAACGGCTATATCTCGGAAACTAGACGTCGCAGCGACTTGAAAATAGCATTTTTGAAATCTACATATCCAGACCTACCAGAAAAATATTGGTTCAAAGTCCTCCGATTAAGTTGATTTTTCAAATCTTTAAACGGCTATATCTCAGAAACTAGCGTCGCAGCGACTTAAAAATAGCATTTTTGAATTCTACATATCTAGACCTACCAGAAAAATATTGGTTCAAAGTCCTCCGATTAAGTTGATTTTTCAAATCTTTAAACGGCTATATCTCGGAAACTAGACGTCGCAGCGACTTGAAAATAGCATTTTTGAAATCTACATATCCAGACCTACCAGAAAAATATTGGTTCAAAGTCCTCCGATTAAGTTGATTTTCAAATCTTTAAACGGCTATATCTCAGAAACTAGGCGTCGCAGCGACTTAAAAATAGCATTTTTGAATTCTACATATCTAGACCTACCAGAAAAATATTGGTTCAAAGTCCTCCGATTAAGTTGATTTTTCAAATCTTTAAACGGCTATATCTCGGAAACTAGACGTCGCAGCGACTTGAAAATAGCATTTTGAAATCTACATATCCAGACCTACCAGAAAAATATTGGTTCAAAGTCCTCCGATTAAGTTGATTTTTCAAATCTTTAAACGGCTATATCTCGGAAACTAGACGTCGCAGCGACTTAAAAATAGCATTTTTGAATTCTACATATCTAGACCTACCAGAAAAATATTGGTTCAAAGTCCTCCGATTAAGTTGATTTTTCAAATCTTTAAACGGCTATATCTCGGAAACTAGACGTCGCAGCGACTTGAAAATAGCATTTTTGAAATCTACATATCCAGACCTACCAGAAAAATATTGGTTCAAAGTCCTCCGATTAAGTTGATTTTTCAAATCTTAAACGGCTATATCTCAGAAACTAGGCGTCGCAGCGACTTAAAAATAGCATTTTTGAATTCTACATATCTAGACCTACCAGAAAAATATTGTTCAAAGTCCTCCGATTAAGTTGATTTTTCAAATCTTTAAACGGCTATATCTCGGAAACTAGACGTCGCAGCGACTTAAAAATAGCATTTTTGAATTCTACATATCTAGACCTACCAGAAAAATATTGGTTCAAACTCCTCCGATTAAGTTGATTTTTCAAATCTTTAAACGGCTATATCTCGGAAACTAGACGTCGCAGCGACTTGAAAATAGCATTTTTGAAATCTACATATCCAGACCTACCAGAAAAATATTGGTTCAAAGTCCTCCGATTAAGTTGATTTTTCAAATCTTTAAACGGCTATATCTCGGAAACTAGACGTCGCAGCGACTTGAAAATAGCATTTTTGAAATCTACATATCCAGACCTACCAGAAAAATATTGGTTCAAAGTCCTCCGATTAAGTTGATTTTTCAAATCTTTAAACGGCTATATCTCGGAAACTAGACGTCGCAGCGACTTAAAAATAGCATTTTTTAAAATCTACATATCCAGACCTACCAGAAAAATATTGGTTCAAAGTCCTCCGATTAAGTTGATTTTTCAAATCTTTAAACGGCTATATCTCGGAAACTAGACGTCGCAGCGACTTTTGAAAATAGCATTTTTGAAATCTACATATCCAGACCTACCAGAAAAATATTGGTTCAAAGTCCTCCGATTAAGTTGATTTTTCAAATCTTTAAACGGCTATATCTCGGAAACTAGACGTCGCAGCGACTTAAAATAGCATTTTTGAATTCTACATATCTAGACCTACCAGAAAAATATTGGTTCAAAGTCCTCCGATTAAGTTGATTTTTCAAATCTTTAAACGGCTATATCTCGGAAACTAGACGTCGCAGCGACTTGAAAATAGCATTTTTGAAATCTACATATCCAGACCTACCAGAAAAATATTGGTTCAAAGTCCTCCGATTAAGTTGATTTTCAAATCTTTAAACGGCTATATCTCGGAAACTAGACGTCGCAGCGACTTAAAAATAGCATTTTTGAATTCTACATATCTAGACCTACCAGAAAAATATTGGTTCAAAGTCCTCCGATTAAGTTGATTTTTCAAATCTTTAAACGGCTATATCTCGGAAACTAGACGTCGCAGCGACTTGAAAATAGCATTTTTGAAATCTACATATCCAGACCTACCAGAAAAATATTGGTTCAAAGTCCTCCGATTAAGTTGATTTTTCAAATCTTTAAACGGCTATATCTCAGAAACTAGGCGTCGCAGCGACTTAAAAATAGCATTTTTGAATTCTACATATCTAGACCTACCAGAAAAATATTGGTTCAAAGTCCTCCGATTAAGTTGATTTTTCAAATCTTTAAACGGCTATATCTCGGAAACTAGACGTCGCAGCGACTTAAAAATAGCATTTTTGAATTCTACATATCTAGACCTACCAGAAAAATATTGGTTCAAACTCCTCCGATTAAGTTGATTTTTCAAATCTTTAAACGGCTATATCTCGGAAACTAGACGTCGCAGCGACTTGAAAATAGCATTTTTGAAATCTACATATCCAGACCTACCAGAAAAATATTGGTTCAAAGTCCTCCGATTAAGTTGATTTTTCAAATCTTTAAACGGCTATATCTCGGAAACTAGACGTCGCAGCGACTTGAAAATAGCATTTTTGAAATCTACATATCCAGACCTACCAGAAAAATATTGGTTCAAAGTCCTCCGATTAAGTTGATTTTTCAAATCTTTAAACGGCTATATCTCGGAAACTAGACGTCGCAGCGACTTAAAAATAGCATTTTTTAAATCTACATATCCAGACCTACCAGAAAAATATTGGTTCAAAGTCCTCCGATTAAGTTGATTTTTCAAATCTTTAAACGGCTATATCTCGGAAACTAGACGTCGCAGCGACTTAAAAATAGCATTTTTGAATTCTACATATCTAGACCTACCAGAAAAATATTGGTCAAAGTCCTCCGATTAAGTTGATTTTTCAAATCTTTAAACGGCTATATCTCGGAAACTAGACGTCGCAGCGACTTGAAAATAGCATTTTTGAAATCTACATATCCAGACCTACCAGAAAAATATTGGTTCAAAGTCCTCCGATTAAGTTGATTTTTCAAATCTTTAAACGGCTATATCTCAGAAACTAGCGTCGCAGCGACTTAAAAATAGCATTTTTGAAATCTACATATCCAGACCTACCAGAAAAATATTGGTTCAAAGTCCTCCGATTAAGTTGATTTTTCAAATCTTTAAACGGCTATATCTCAGAAACTAGGCGTCGCAGCGACTTAAAAATAGCATTTTTGAATTCTACATATCTAGACCTACCAGAAAAATATTGGTTCAAAGTCCTCCGATTAAGTTGATTTTTCAAATCTTTAAACGGCTATATCTCGGAAACTAGACGTCGCAGCGACTTAAAAATAGCATTTTGAATTCTACATATCTAGACCTACCAGAAAAATATTGGTTCAAACTCCTCCGATTAAGTTGATTTTTCAAATCTTTAAACGGCTATATCTCGGAAACTAGACGTCGCAGCGACTTGAAAATAGCATTTTTGAAATCTACATATCCAGACCTACCAGAAAAATATTGGTTCAAAGTCCTCCGATTAAGTTGATTTTTCAAATCTTTAAACGGCTATATCTCGGAAACTAGACGTCGCAGCGACTTGAAAATAGCATTTTTGAAATCTACATATCCAGACCTACCAGAAAAATATTGGTTCAAAGTCCTCCGATTAAGTTGATTTTTCAAATCTTTAAACGGCTATATCTCGGAAACTAGACGTCGCAGCGACTTAAAAATAGCATTTTTTAAATCTACATATCCAGACCTACCAGAAAAATATTGGTTCAAAGTCCTCCGATTAAGTTGATTTTTCAAATCTTTAAACGGCTATATCTCGGAAACTAGACGTCGCAGCGACTTAAAAATAGCATTTTTGAATTCTACATATCTAGACCTACCAGAAAAATATTGGTTCAAAGTCCTCCGATTAAGTTGATTTTTCAAATCTTTAAACGGCTATATCTCGGAAACTAGACGTCGCAGCGACTTGAAAATAGCATTTTTGAAATCTACATATCCAGACCTACCAGAAAAATATTGGTTCAAAGTCCTCCGATTAAGTTGATTTTTCAAATCTTTAAACGGCTATATCTCGGAAACTAGACGTCGCAGCGACTTAAAAATAGCATTTTTTAAATCTACATATCCAGACCTACCAGAAAAATATTGGTTCAAAGTCCTCCGATTAAGTTGATTTTTCAAATCTTTAAACGGCTATATCTCGGAAACTAGACGTCGCAGCGACTTAAAATAGCATTTTTTAAATCTACATATCCAGACCTACCAGAAAAATATTGGTTCAAAGTCCTCCGATTAAGTTGATTTTTCAAATCTTTAAACGGCTATATCTCGGAAACTAGACGTCGCAGCGACTTAAAAATAGCATTTTTGAATTCTACATATCTAGACCTACCAGAAAAATATTGGTTCAAAGTCCTCCGATTAAGTTGATTTTTCAAATCTTTAAACGGCTATATCTCGGAAACTAGACGTCGCAGCGACTTGAAAATAGCATTTTTGAAATCTACATATCCAGACCTACCAGAAAAATATTGGTTCAAAGTCCTCCGATTAAGTTGATTTTTCAAATCTTTAAACGGCTATATCTCGGAAACTAGACGTCGCAGCGACTTAAAAATAGCATTTTTTAAATCTACATATCCAGACCTACCAGAAAAATATTGGTTCAAAGTCCTCCGATTAAGTTGATTTTTCAAATCTTTAAACGGCTATATCTCGGAAACTAGACGTCGCAGCGACTTAAAAATAGCATTTTTGAAATCTACATATCCAGACCTACCAGAAAAATATTGGTTCAAAGTCCTCCGATTAAGTTGATTTTTCAAATCTTTAAACGGCTATATCTCGGAAACTAGACGTCGCAGCGACTTGAAAATAGCATTTTTGAAATCTACATATCCAGACCTACCAGAAAAAATATTGGTTCAAAGTCCTCCGATTAAGTTGATTTTTCAAATCTTTAAACGGCTATATCTCGGAAACTAGACGTCGCAGCGACTTAAAAATAGCATTTTTGAAATCTACATATCCAGACCTACCAGAAAAATATTGGTTCAAAGTCCTCCGATTAAGTTGATTTTTCAAATCTTTAAACGGCTATATCTCGGAAACTAGACGTCGCAGCGACTTAAAAATAGCATTTTTGAATTCTACATATCTAGACCTACCAGAAAAATATTGGTTCAAAGTCCTCCGATTAAGTTGATTTTTCAAATCTTTAAACGGCTATATCTCGGAAACTAGACGTCGCAGCGACTTGAAAAATAGCATTTTTGAAATCTACATATCCAGACCTACCAGAAAAATATTGGTTCAAAGTCCTCCGATTAAGTTGATTTTTCAAATCTTTAAACGGCTATATCTCGGAAACTAGACGTCGCAGCGACTTGAAAATAGCATTTTTGAAATCTACATATCCAGACCTACCAGAAAAATATTGGTTCAAAGTCCTCCGATTAAGTTGATTTTTCAAATCTTTAAACGGCTATATCTCGGAAACTAGACGTCGCAGCGACTTAAAAATAGCATTTTTTAAATCTACATATCCAGACCTACCAGAAAAATATTGGTTCAAAGTCCTCCGATTAAGTTGATTTTTCAAATCTTTAAACGGCTATATCTCGGAAACTAGACGTCGCAGCGACTTAAAAATAGCATTTTTGAATTCTACATATCTAGACCTACCAGAAAAATATTGGTTCAAAGTCCTCCGATTAAGTTGATTTTTCAAATCTTTAAACGGCTATATCTCGGAAACTAGACGTCGCAGCGACTTGAAAATAGCATTTTTGAAATCTACATATCCAGACCTACCAGAAAAATATTGGTTCAAAGTCCTCCGATTAAGTTGATTTTTCAAATCTTTAAACGGCTATATCTCAGAAACTAGGCGTCGCAGCGACTTAAAAATAGCATTTTTGAATTCTACATATCTAGACCTACCAGAAAAATATTGGTTCAAAGTCCTCCGATTAAGTTGATTTTTCAAATCTTTAAACGGCTATATCTCGGAAACTAGACGTCGCAGCGACTTAAAAATAGCATTTTTGAATTCTACATATCTAGACCTACCAGAAAAATATTGGTTCAAACTCCTCCGATTAAGTTGATTTTTCAAATCTTTAAACGGCTATATCTCGGAAACTAGACGTCGCAGCGACTTAAAAATAGCATTTTTGAAATCTACATATCCAGACCTACCAGAAAAATATTGGTTCAAAGTCCTCCGATTAAGTTGATTTTTCAAATCTTTAAACGGCTATATCTCGGAAACTAGACGTCGCAGAGACTTGAAAATAGCATTTTTGAAATCTACATATCCAGACCTACAAGAAAAATATTGGTTCAAAGTCCTCCGATTAAGTTGATTTTTCAAATCTTTAAACGGCTATATCTCGGAAACTAGACGTCGCAGCGACTTAAAAATAGCATTTTTGAAATCTACATATCCAGACCTACCAGAAAAATATTGGCTATATCTCGGAAACTAGACGTCGCAGCGACTTGAAAATAGCATTTTTGAAATCTACATATCCAGACCTACCAGAAAAATATTGGTTCAAAGTCCTCCGATTAAGTTGATTTTTCAAATCTTTAAACGGCTATATCTCAGAAACTAGGCGTCGCAGCGACTTAAAAATAGCATTTTTGAATTCTACATATCTAGACCTACCAGAAAAATATTGGTTCAAAGTCCTCCGATTAAGTTGATTTTTCAAATCTTTAAACGGCTATATCTCGGAAACTAGACGTCGCAGCGACTTAAAAATAGCATTTTTGAATTCTACATATCTAGACCTACCAGAAAAATATTGGTTCAAACTCCTCCGATTAAGTTGATTTTTCAAATCTTTAAACGGCTATATCTCGGAAACTAGACGTCGCAGCGACTTAAAAATAGCATTTTTGAAATCTACATATCCAGACCTACCAGAAAAATATTGGTTCAAAGTCCTCCGATTAAGTTGATTTTTCAAATCTTTAAACGGCTATATCTCGGAAACTAGACGTCGCAGAGACTTGAAAATAGCATTTTTGAAATCTACATATCCAGACCTACAAGAAAAATATTGGTTCAAAGTCCTCCGATTAAGTTGATTTTTCAAATCTTTAAACGGCTATATCTCGGAAACTAGACGTCGCAGCGACTTAAAAATAGCATTTTTGAAATCTACATATCCAGACCTACCAGAAAAATATTGGTTCAAAGTCCTCCGATTAAGTTGATTTTTCAAATCTTTAAACGGCTATATCTCGGAAACTAGGCGTCGCAGCGACTTAAAAATAGCATTTTTGAAATCTACATATCCAGACCTACCAGAAAAATATTGGTTCAAAGTCCTCCGATTAAGTTGATTTTTCAAATCTTTAAACGGCTATATCTCGGAAACTAGACGTCGCAGCGACTTAAAAATAGCATTTTTGAATTCTACATATCTAGACCTACCAGAAAAATATTGGTTCAAAGTCCTCCGATTAAGTTGATTTTTCAAATCTTTAAACGGCTATATCTCGGAAACTAGACGTCGCAGCGACTTAAAAATAGCATTTTTGAAATCTACATATCCAGACCTACCAGAAAAATATTGGTTCAAAGTCCTCCGATTAAGTTGATTTTTCAAATCTTTAAACGGCTATATCTCGGAAACTAGACGTCGCAGCGACTTGAAAATAGCATTTTTGAAATCTACATATCCAGACCTACCAGAAAAATATTGGTTCAAAGTCCTCCGATTAAGTTGATTTTTCAAATCTTTAAACGGCTATATCTCGGAAACTAGACGTCGCAGCGACTTAAAAATAGCATTTTTGAAATCTACATATCCAGACCTACCAGAAAAATATTGGTTCAAAGTCCTCCGATTAAGTTGATTTTTCAAATCTTTAAAAGGCTATATCTCGGAAACTAGACGTCGCAGCGACTTAAAAATAGCATTTTTGAAATCTACATATCCAGACCTACCAGAAAAATATTGGTTCAAAGTCCTCCGATTAAGTTGATTTTTCAAATCTTTAAACGGCTATATCTCGGAAACTAGGCGTCGCAGCGACTTGAAAATAGCATTTTTGAAATCTACATATCCAGACCTACTAGAAAAATATTGGTTCAAAGTCCTCCGATTAAGTTGATTTTTCAAATCTTTAAACGGCTATATCTCGGAAACTAGACGTCGCAGCGACTTAAAAATAGCATTTTTGAAATCTACATATCCAGACCTACCAGAAAAATATTGGTTCAAAGTCCTCCGATTAAGTTGATTTTTCAAATCTTTAAACGGCTATATCTCGGAAACTAGACGTCGCAGCGACTTGAAAATAGCATTTTTGAAATCTACATATCCAGACCTACCAGAAAAATATTGGTTCAAAGTCCTCCGATTAAGTTGATTTTTCAAATCTTTAAACGGCTATATCTCGGAAACTAGACGTCGCAGCGACTTAAAAATAGCATTTTTGAAATCTACATATCCAGACCTACCAGAAAAATATTGGTTCAAAGTCCTCCGATTAAGTTGATTTTTCAAATCTTTAAACGGCTATATCTCGGAAACTAGACGTCGCAGCGACTTGAAAATAGCATTTTTGAAATCTACATATCCAGACCTACCAGAAAAATATTGGTTCAAAGTCCTCCGATTAAGTTGATTTTTCAAATCTTTAAACGGCTATATCTCGGAAACTAGGCGTCGCAGCGACTTAAAAATAGCATTTTTGAAATCTACATATCCAGACCTACCAGAAAAATATTGGTTCAAAGTCCTCCGATTAAGTTGATTTTTCAAATCTTTAAACGGCTATATCTCGGAAACTAGACGTCGCAGCGACTTAAAAATAGCATTTTTGAATTCTACATATCTAGACCTACCAGAAAAATATTGGTTCAAAGTCCTCCGATTAAGTTGATTTTTCAAATCTTTAAACGGCTATATCTCGGAAACTAGACGTCGCAGTGACTTGAAAATAGCATTTTTGAAATCTACATATCCAGACCTACCAGAAAAATATTGGTTCAAAGTCCTCCGATTAAGTTGATTTTTCAAATCTTTAAACGGCTATATCTCGGAAACTAGACGTCGCAGCGACTTAAAAATAGCATTTTTGAAATCTACATATCCAGACCTACCAGAAAAATATTGGTTCAAAGTCCTCCGATTAAGTTGATTTTTCAAATCTTTAAACGGCTATATCTCGGAAACTAGACGTCGCAGCGACTTAAAAATAGCATTTTTGAAATCTACATATCCAGACCTACCAGAAAAATATTGGTTCAAAGTCCTCCGATTAAGTTGATTTTTCAAATCTTTAAACGGCTATATCTCGGAAACTAGACGTCGCAGCGACTTAAAAATAGCATTTTTGAAATCTACATATCCAGACCTACCAGAAAAATATTGGTTCAAAGTCCTCCGATTAAGTTGATTTTTCAAATCTTTAAACGGCTATATCTCGGAAACTAGACGTCGCAGCGACTTGAAAATAGCATTTTTGAAATCTACATATCCAGACCTACCAGAAAAATATTGGTTCAAAGTCCTCCGATTAAGTTGATTTTTCAAATCTTTAAACGGCTATATCTCGGAAACTAGACGTCGCAGCGACTTGAAAATAGCATTTTTGAAATCTACATATCCAGACCTACCAGAAAAATATTGGTTCAAAGTCCTCCGATTAAGTTGATTTTTCAAATCTTTAAACGGCTATATCTCGGAAACTAGACGTCGCAGCGACTTAAAAATAGCATTTTTGAAATCTACATATCCAGACCTACCAGAAAAATATTGGTTCAAAGTCCTCCGATTAAGTTGATTTTTCAAATCTTTAAACGGCTATATCTCGGAAACTAGACGTCGCAGCGACTTGAAAATAGCATTTTTGAAATCTACATATCCAGACCTACCAGAAAAATATTGGTTCAAAGTCCTCCGATTAAGTTGATTTTTCAAATCTTTAAACGGCTATATCTCGGAAACTAGACGTCGCAGCGACTTAAAAATAGCATTTTTGAAATCTACATATCCAGACCTACCAGAAAAATATTGGTTCAAAGTCCTCCGATTAAGTTGATTTTTCAAATCTTTAAACGGCTATATCTCGGAAACTAGACGTCGCAGCGACTTGAAAATAGCATTTTTGAAATCTACATATCCAGACCTACCAGAAAAATATTGGTTCAAAGTCCTCCGATTAAGTTGATTTTTCAAATCTTTAAACGGCTATATCTCGGAAACTAGACGTCGCAGCGACTTAAAAATAGCATTTTTGAAATCTACATATCCAGACCTACCAGAAAAATATTGGTTCAAAGTCCTCCGATTAAGTTGATTTTTCAAATCTTTAAAAGGCTATATCTCGGAAACTAGACGTCGCAGCGACTTAAAAATAGCATTTTTGAAATCTACATATCCAGACCAACCAGAAAAATATTAGTTCAAAGTCCTCCGATTAAGTTGATTTTTCAAATCTTTAAACGGCTATATCTCGGAAACTAGACGTCGCAGTGACTTGAAAATAGCATTTTTGAAATCTACATATCCAGACCTACCAGAAAAATATTGGTTCAAAGTCCTCCGATTAAGTTGATTTTTCAAATCTTTAAACGGCTATATCTCGGAAACTAGACGTCGCAGCGACTTAAAAATAGCATTTTTGAAATCTACATATCCAGACCTACCAGAAAAATATTGGTTCAAAGTCCTCCGATTAAGTTGATTTTTCAAATCTTTGGCTATATCTCGGAAACTAGACGTCGCAGCGACTTGAAAATAGCATTTTTGAAATCTACATATCCAGACCTACCAGAAAAATATTGGTTCAAAGTCCTCCGATTAAGTTGATTTTTCAAATCTTTAAACGGCTATATCTCGGAAACTAGACGTCGCAGCGACTTGAAAATAGCATTTTTGAAATCTACATATCCAGACCTAATCTACATATTAGAAATCTACATATCCAGACCTACCAGAAAAATATTGGTTCAAAGTCCTCCGATTAAGTTGATTTTTCAAATCTTTAAATGGCTATATCTCGGAAACTAGACGTCGCAGCGACTTAAAAATAGCATTTTTGAAATCTACATATCCAGACCTACCAGAAAAATATTGGTTCAAAGTCCTCCGATTAAGTTGATTTTTCAAATCTTTAAACGGCTATATCTCGGAAACTAGACGTCGCAGCGACTTAAAAATAGCATTTTTGAAATCTACATATCCAGACCTACCAGAAAAATATTGGTTCAAAGTCCTCCGATTAAGTTGATTTTTCAAATCTTTAAACGGCTATATCTCGGAAACTAGACGTCGCAGCGACTTAAAAATAGCATTTTTGAAATCTACATATCCAGACCTACCAGAAAAATATTGGTTCAAAGTCCTCCGATTAAGTTGATTTTTCAAATCTTTAAAAGGCTATATCTCGGAAACTAGACGTCGCAGCGACTTAAAAATAGCATTTTTGAAATCTACATATCCAGACCAACCAGAAAAATATTAGTTCAAAGTCCTCCGATTAAGTTGATTTTTCAAATCTTTAAACGGCTATATCTCGGAAACTAGACGTCGCAGTGACTTGAAAATAGCATTTTTGAAATCTACATATCCAGACCTACCAGAAAAATATTGGTTCAAAGTCCTCCGATTAAGTTGATTTTTCAAATCTTTAAACGGCTATATCTCGGAAACTAGACGTCGCAGCGACTTAAAAATAGCATTTTTGAAATCTACATATCCAGACCTACCAGAAAAATATTGGTTCAAAGTCCTCCGATTAAGTTGATTTTTCAAATCTTTGGCTATATCTCGGAAACTAGACGTCGCAGCGACTTGAAAATAGCATTTTTGAAATCTACATATCCAGACCTACCAGAAAAATATTGGTTCAAAGTCCTCCGATTAAGTTGATTTTTCAAATCTTTAAACGGCTATATCTCGGAAACTAGACGTCGCAGCGACTTGAAAATAGCATTTTTGAAATCTACATATCCAGACCTAATCTACATATTAGAAATCTACATATCCAGACCTACCAGAAAAATATTGGTTCAAAGTCCTCCGATTAAGTTGATTTTTCAAATCTTTAAATGGCTATATCTCGGAAACTAGACGTCGCAGCGACTTAAAAATAGCATTTTTGAAATCTACATATCCAGACCTACCAGAAAAATATTGGTTCAAAGTCCTCCGATTAAGTTGATTTTTCAAATCTTTAAACGGCTATATCTCGGAAACTAGACGTCGCAGCGACTTAAAAATAGCATTTTTGAAATCTACATATCCAGACCTACCAGAAAAATATTGGTTCAAAGTCCTCCGATTAAGTTGATTTTTCAAATCTTTAAACGGCTATATCTCGGAAACTAGACGTCGCAGTGACTTGAAAATAGCATTTTTGAAATCTACATATCCAGACCTACTAGAAAAATATTGGTTCAAAGTCCTCGATTAAGTTGATTTTTCAAATCTTTAAACGGCTATATCTCGGAAACTAGGCGTCGCAGCGACTTAAAAATAGCATTTTTGAAATCTACATATCCAGACCTACCAGAAAAATATTGGTTCAAAGTCCTCCGATTAAGTTGATTTTTCAAATCTTTAAACGGCTATATCTCGGAAACTAGACGTCGCAGCGACTTAAAAATAGCATTTTTGAAATCTACATATCCAGACCTACCAGAAAAATATTGGTTCAAAGTCCTCCGATTAAGTTGATTTTTCAAATCTTTAAACGGCTATATCTCGGAAACTAGACGTCGCAGCGACTTAAAAATAGCATTTTTGAAATCTACATATCCAGACCTACCAGAAAAATTTTTGTTCAAAGTCCTCCGATTAAGTTGATTTTTCAAATCTTTAAACGGCTATATCTCGGAAACTAGACGTCGCAGCGACTTGAAAATAGCATTTTTGAAATCTACATATCCAGACCTACCAGAAAAATATTGGTTCAAAGTCCTCCGATTAAGTTGATTTTTCAAATCTTTAAATGGCTATATCTCGGAAACTAGACGTCGCAGCGACTTAAAAATAGCATTTTTGAAATCTACATATCCAGACCTACCAGAAAAATATTGGTTCAAAGTCCTCCGATTAAGTTGATTTTTCAAATCTTTAAACGGCTATATCTCGGAAACTAGACGTCGCAGCGACTTAAAAATAGCATTTTTGAAATCTACATATCCAGACCTACCAGAAAAATATTGGTTCAAAGTCCTCCGATTAAGTTGATTTTTCAAATCTTTAAACGGCTATATCTCGGAAACTAGACGTCGCAGCGACTTGAAAATAGCATTTTTGAAATCTACATATCCAGACCTACCAGAAAAATATTGGTTCAAAGTCCTCCGATTAAGTTGATTTTTCAAATCTTTAAACGGCTATATCTCGGAAACTAGACGTCGCAGCGACTTGAAAATAGCATTTTTGAAATCTACATATCCAGACCTACCAGAAAAATATTGGTTCAAAGTCCTCCGATTAAGTTGATTTTTCAAATCTTTAAACGGCTATATCTCGGAAACTAGACGTCGCAGCGACTTAAAAATAGCATTTTTGAAATCTACATATCCAGACCTACCAGAAAAATATTGGTTCAAAGTCCTCCGATTAAGTTGATTTTTCAAATCTTTAAACGGCTATATCTCGGAAACTAGGCGTCGCAGCGACTTGAAAATAGCATTTTTGAAATCTACATATCCAGACCTACTAGAAAAATATTGGTTCAAAGTCCTCGATTAAGTTGATTTTTCAAATCTTTAAACGGCTATATCTCGGAAACTAGGCGTCGCAGCGACTTAAAAAAAGCATTTTTGAAATCTACATATCCAGACCTACCAGAAAAATATTGGTTCAAAGTCCTCCGATTAAGTTGATTTTTCAAATCTTTAAACGGCTATATCTCGGAAACTAGACGTCGCAGCGACTTAAAAATAGCATTTTTGAAATCTACATATCCAGACCTACCAGAAAAATATTGGTTCAAAGTCCTCCGATTAAGTTGATTTTTCAAATCTTTAAACGGCTATATCTCGGAAACTAGACGTCGCAGCGACTTAAAAATAGCATTTTTGAAATCTACATATCCAGACCTACCAGAAAAATATTAGTTCAAAGTCCTCCGATTAAGTTGATTTTTCAAATCTTTAAACGGCTATATCTCGGAAACTAGGCGTCGCAGCGACTTGAAAATAGCATTTTTGAAATCTACATATCCAGACCTACTAGAAAAATATTGGTTCAAAGTCCTCGATTAAGTTGATTTTTCAAATCTTTAAACGGCTATATCTCGGAAACTAGGCGTCGCAGCGACTTAAAAATAGCATTTTTGAAATCTACATATCCAGACCTACCAGAAAAATATTGGTTCAAAGTCCTCCGATTAAGTTGATTTTTCAAATCTTTAAACGGCTATATCTCGGAAACTAGACGTCGCAGCGACTTAAAAATAGCATTTTTGAAATCTACATATCCAGACCTACCAGAAAAATATTGGTTCAAAGTCCTCCGATTAAGTTGATTTTTCAAATCTTTAAACGGCTATATCTCAGAAACTAGGCGTCGCAGCGACTTAAAAATAGCATTTTTGAATTCTACATATCTAGACCTACCAGAAAAATATTGGTTCAAAGTCCTCCGATTAAGTTGATTTTTCAAATCTTTAAACGGCTATATCTCGGAAACTAGACGTCACAGCGACTTAAAAATAGCATTTTTGAATTCTACATATCTAGACCTACCAGAAAAATATTGGTTCAAAGTCCTCCGATTAAGTTGATTTTTCAAATCTTTAAACGGCTATATCTCGGAAACTAGACGTCGCAGCGACTTGAAAATAGCATTTTTGAAATCTACATATCCAGACCTACCAGAAAAATATTGGTTCAAAGTCCTCCGATTAAGTTGATTTTTCAAATCTTTAAACGGCTATATCTCGGAAACTAGACGTCGCAGCGACTTAAAAATAGCATTTTTGAAATCTACATATCCAGACCTATCAGAAAAATATTGGTTCAAAGTCCTCCGATTAAGTTGATTTTTCAAATCTTTAAACGGCTATATCTCGGAAACTAGACGTCGCAGCGACTTAAAAATAGCATTTTTGAAATCTACATATCCAGACCTACCAGAAAAATATTGGTTCAAAGTCCTCCGATTAAGTTGATTTTTCAAATCTTTAAATGGCTATATCTCGGAAACTAGACGTCGCAGCGACTTGAAAATAGCATTTTTGAAATCTACATATCCAGACCTACCAGAAAAATATTGGTTCAAAGTCCTCCGATTAAGTTGATTTTTCAAATCTTTAAACGGCTATATCTCGGAAACTAGACGTCGCAGCGACTTAAAAATAGCATTTTTGAATTCTACATATCTAGACCTACCAGAAAAATAGCTATTTTTAATAGCATTTTTGAAATCTACATATCCAGACCTACCAGAAAAATATTGGTTCAAAGTCCTCCGATTAAGTTGATTTTTCAAATCTTTAAACGGCTATATCTCGGAAACTAGACGTCGCAGCGACTTGAAAATAGCATTTTTGAAATCTACATATCCAGACCTACCAGAAAAATATTGGTTCAAAGTCCTCCGATTAAGTTGATTTTTCAAATCTTTAAACGGCTATATCTCGGAAACTAGACGTCGCAGCGACTTAAAAATAGCATTTTTGAAATCTACATATCTACCAGAAAAATATTGGTTCAAAGTCCTCCGATTAAGTTGATTTTTCAAATCTTTAAACGGCTATATCTCGGAAACTAGACGTCGCAGCGACTTGAAAATAGCATTTTTGAAATCTACATATCCAGACCTACCAGAAAAATATTGGTTCAAAGTCCTCCGATTAAGTTGATTTTTCAAATCTTTAAACGGCTATATCTCGGAAACTAGACGTCGCAGCGACTTAAAAATAGCATTTTTGAAATCTACATATCTAGACCTACCAGAAAAATATTGGTTCAAAGTCCTCCGATTAAGTTGATTTTTCAAATCTTTAAACGGCTATATCTCGGAAACTAGACGTCGCAGCGACTTGAAAATAGCATTTTTGAAATCTACATATCCAGACCTACCAGAAAAATATTGGTTCAAAGTCCTCCGATTAAGTTGATTTTTCAAATCTTTAAACGGCTATATCTCGGAAACTAGACGTCGCAGCGACTTAAAAATAGCATTTTTGAAATCTACATATCCAGACCTACCAGAAAAATATTGGTTCAAAGTCCTCCGATTAAGTTGATTTTTCAAATCTTTAAACGGCTATATCTCGGAAACTAGACGTCGCAGCGACTTAAAAATAGCATTTTTGAATTCTACATATCTAGACCTACCAAGTCCTCCGATTAAGTTGATTTTTCAAATCTTTAAATGGCTATATCTCGGAAACTAGACGTCGCAGCGACTTGAAAATAGCATTTTTGAAATCTACATATCCAGACCTACCAGAAAAATATTGGTTCAAAGTCCTCCGATTAAGTTGATTTTTCAAATCTTTAAACGGCTATATCTCGGAAACTAGACGTCGCAGCGACTTAAAAATAGCATTTTTGAAATCTACATATCTAGACCTACCAGAAAAATATTGGTTCAAAGTCCTCCGATTAAGTTGATTTTTCAAATCTTTAAACGGCTATATCTCGGAAACTAGACGTCGCAGCGACTTGAAAATAGCATTTTTGAAATCTACATATCCAGACCTACCAGAAAAATATTGGTTCAAAGTCCTCCGATTAAGTTGATTTTTCAAATCTTTAAACGGCTATATCTCGGAAACTAGACGTCGCAGCGACTTAAAAATAGCATTTTTGAAATCTACATATCCAGACCTACCAGAAAAATATTGGTTCAAAGTCCTCCGATTAAGTTGATTTTTCAAATCTTTAAACGGCTATATCTCGGAAACTAGACGTCGCAGCGACTTAAAAATAGCATTTTTGAAATCTACATATCTACCAGAAAAATATTGGTTCAAAGTCCTCCGATTAAGTTGATTTTTCAAATCTTTAAACGGCTATATCTCGGAAACTAGACGTCGCAGCGACTTGAAAATAGCATTTTTGAAATCTACATATCCAGACCTACCAGAAAAATATTGGTTCAAAGTCCTCCGATTAAGTTGATTTTTCAAATCTTTAAACGGCTATATCTCGGAAACTAGACGTCGCAGCGACTTAAAAATAGCATTTTTGAATTCTACATATCTAGACCTACCAGAAAAATATTGGTTCAAAGTCCTCCGATTAAGTTGATTTTTCAAATCTTTAAACGGCTATATCTCGGAAACTAGACGTCGCAGCGACTTAAAAATAGCATTTTTGAATTCTACATATCTAGACCTACCAGAAAAATAGCTATTTTTAATAGCATTTTTGAAATCTACATATCCAGACCTACCAGAAAAATATTGGTTCAAAGTCCTCCGATTAAGTTGATTTTTCAAATCTTTAAACGGCTATATCTCGGAAACTAGACGTCGCAGCGACTTGAAAATAGCATTTTTGAAATCTACATATCCAGACCTACCAGAAAAATATTGGTTCAAAGTCCTCCGATTAAGTTGATTTTTCAAATCTTTAAACGGCTATATCTCGGAAACTAGACGTCGCAGCGACTTAAAAATAGCATTTTTGAAATCTACATATCTACCAGAAAAATATTGGTTCAAAGTCCTCCGATTAAGTTGATTTTTCAAATCTTTAAACGGCTATATCTCGGAAACTAGACGTCGCAGCGACTTAAAAATAGCATTTTTGAATTCTACATATCTAGACCTACCAAGTCCTCCGATTAAGTTGATTTTTCAAATCTTTAAATGGCTATATCTCGGAAACTAGACGTCGCAGCGACTTGAAAATAGCATTTTTGAAATCTACATATCCAGACCTACCAGAAAAATATTGGTTCAAAGTCCTCCGATTAAGTTGATTTTTCAAATCTTTAAATGGCTATATCTCGGAAACTAGACGTCGCAGCGACTTGAAAATAGCATTTTTGAAATCTGGATATGTATCCAGACCTACCAGAAAAATATTGGTTCAAAGTCCTCCGATTAAGTTGATTTTTCAAATCTTTAAACGGCTATATCTCGGAAACTAGACGTCGCAGCGACTTAAAAATAGCATTTTTGAATTCTACATATCTAGACCTACCAGAAAAATAGCTATTTTTAATAGCATTTTTGAAATCTACATATCCAGACCTACCAGAAAAATATTGGTTCAAAGTCCTCCGATTAAGTTGATTTTTCAAATCTTTAAACGGCTATATCTCGGAAACTAGACGTCGCAGCGACTTGAAAATAGCATTTTTGAAATCTACATATCCAGACCTACCAGAAAAATATTGGTTCAAAGTCCTCCGATTAAGTTGATTTTTCAAATCTTTAAACGGCTATATCTCGGAAACTAGACGTCGCAGCGACTTAAAAATAGCATTTTTGAAATCTACATATCTACCAGAAAAATATTGGTTCAAAGTCCTCCGATTAAGTTGATTTTTCAAATCTTTAAACGGCTATATCTCGGAAACTAGACGTCGCAGCGACTTAAAAATAGCATTGTTGAATTCTACATATCTAGACCTACCAAGTCCTCCGATTAAGTTGATTTTTCAAATCTTTAAATGGCTATATCTCGGAAACTAGACGTCGCAGCGACTTGAAAATAGCATTTTTGAAATCTACATATCCAGACCTACCAGAAAAATATTGGTTCAAAGTCCTCCGATTAAGTTGATTTTTCAAATCTTTAAACGGCTATATCTCGGAAACTAGACGTCGCAGCGACTTGAAAATAGCATTTTTGAAATCTACATATCCAGACCTACCAGAAAAATATTGGTTCAAAGTCCTCCGATTAAGTTGATTTTTCAAATCTTTAAACGGCTATATCTCGGAAACTAGACGTCGCAGCGACTTAAAAATAGCATTTTTGAAATCTACATATCTACCAGAAAAATATTGGTTCAAAGTCCTCCGATTAAGTTGATTTTTCAAATCTTTAAACGGCTATATCTCGGAAACTAGACGTCGCAGCGACTTAAAAATAGCATTTTTGAATTCTACATATCTAGACCTACCAAGTCCTCCGATTAAGTTGATTTTTCAAATCTTTAAATGGCTATATCTCGGAAACTAGACGTCGCAGCGACTTGAAAATAGCATTTTTGAAATCTACATATCCAGACCTACCAGAAAAATATTGGTTCAAAGTCCTCCGATTAAGTTGATTTTTCAAATCTTTAAATGGCTATATCTCGGAAACTAGACGTCGCAGCGACTTGAAAATAGCATTTTTGAAATCTACATATCCAGACCTACCAGAAAAATATTGGTTCAAAGTCCTCCGATTAAGTTGATTTTTCAAATCTTTAAACGGCTATATCTCGGAAACTAGACGTCGCAGCGACTTAAAAATAGCATTTTTGAATTCTACATATCTAGACCTACCAGAAAAATAGCTATTTTTAATAGCATTTTTGAAATCTACATATCCAGACCTACCAGAAAAATATTGGTTCAAAGTCCTCCGATTAAGTTGATTTTTCAAATCTTTAAACGGCTATATCTCGGAAACTAGACGTCGCAGCGACTTGAAAATAGCATTTTTGAAATCTACATATCCAGACCTACCAGAAAAATATTGGTTCAAAGTCCTCCGATTAAGTTGATTTTTCAAATCTTTAAACGGCTATATCTCGGAAACTAGACGTCGCAGCGACTTAAAAATAGCATTTTTGAAATCTACATATCTACCAGAAAAATATTGGTTCAAAGTCCTCCGATTAAGTTGATTTTTCAAATCTTTAAACGGCTATATCTCGGAAACTAGACGTCGCAGCGACTTAAAAATAGCATTTTTGAATTCTATATATCCAGACCTACCAGAAAAATATTGGTTCAAAGTCCTCCGATTAAGTTGATTTTTCAAATCTTTAAACGGCTATATCTCGGAAACTAGACGTCGCAGCGACTTAAAAATAGCATTTTTGAATTCTACATATCTAGACCTACCAGAAAAATATTGGTTCAAATTCCTCCGATTAAGTTGATTTTTCAAATCTTTAAACGGCTATATCTCGGAAACTAGACGTCGCAGAGACTTGAAAATAGCATTTTTGAAATCTACATATCCAGACCTACCAGAAAAATATTGGTTCAAAGTCCTCCGATTAAGTTGATTTTTCAAATCTTTAAACGGCTATATCTCGGAAACTAGACGTCGCAGCGACTTAAAAATAGCATTTTTGAATTCTACGTATCTAGACCTACCAGAAAAATATTGGTTCAAAGTCCTCCGATTAAGTTGATTTTTCAAATCTTTAAACGGCTATATCTCGGAAACTAGACGTCGCAGCGACTTAAAAATAGCATTTTTGAATTCTACATATCCAGACCTACCAGAAAAATATTGGTTCAAAGTCCTCCGATTAAGTTGATTTTTCAAATCTTTAAACGGCTATATCTCGGAAACTAGACGTCGCAGCGACTTAAAAATAGCATTTTTGAATTCTACATATCCAGACCTACCAGAAAAATATTGGTTCAAAGTCCTCCGATTAAGTTGATTTTTCAAATCTTTAAACGGCTATATCTCGGAAACTAGACGTCGCAGCGACTTAAAAATAGCATTTTTGAATTCTACATATCTAGACCTACCAGAAAAATATTGGTTCAAAGTCCTCCGATTAAGTTGATTTTTCAAATCTTTAAACGGCTATATCTCGGAAACTAGACGTCGCAGCGACTTGAAAATAGCATTTTTGAAATCTACATATCCAGACCTACCAGAAAAATATTGGTTCAAAGTCCTCCGATTAAGTTGATTTTTCAAATCTTTAAACGGCTATATCTCGGAAACTAGACGTCGCAGCGACTTAAAAATAGCATTTTTGAATTCTACATATCCAGACCTACCAGAAAAATATTGGTTCAAAGTCCTCCGATTAAGTTGATTTTTCAAATCTTTAAACGGCTATATCTCGGAAACTAGACGTCGCAGCGACTTGAAAATAGCATTTTTGAAATCTACATATCCAGACCTACCAGAAAAATATTGGTTCAAAGTCCTCCGATTAAGTTGATTTTTCAAATCTTTAAACGGCTATATCTCGGAAACTAGACGTCGCAGCGACTTAAAAATAGCATTTTTGAATTCTACATATCTAGACCTACCAGAAAAATATTGGTTCAAATTCCTCCGATTAAGTTGATTTTTCAAATCTTTAAACGGCTATATCTCGGAAACTAGACGTCGCAGCGACTTGAAAATAGCATTTTTGAAATCTACATATCCAGACCTACCAGAAAAATATTGGTTCAAAGTCCTCCGATTAAGTTGATTTTTCAAATCTTTAAACGGCTATATCTCGGAAACTAGACGTCGCAGCGACTTAAAAATAGCATTTTTGAATTCTACATATCTAGACCTACCAGAAAAATATTGGTTCAAAGTCCTCCGATTAAGTTGATTTTTCAAATCTTTAAACGGCTATATCTCGGAAACTAGACGTCGCAGCGACTTAAAAATAGCATTTTTGAAATCTACATATCTAGACCTACCAGAAAAATATTGGTTCAAAGTCCTCCGATTAAGTTGATTTTTCAAATCTTTAAACGGCTATATCTCAAAAACTAGACGTCGCAGCGACTTGAAAATAGCATTTTTGAAATCTACATATCCAGACCTACCAGAAAAATATTGGTTCAAATTCCTCCGATTAAGTTGATTTTTCAAATCTTTAAACGGCTATATCTCGGAAACTAGACGTCGCAGCGACTTGAAAATAGCATTTTTGAAATCTACATATCCAGACCTACCAGAAAAATATTGGTTCAAAGTCCTCCGATTAAGTTGATTTTTCAAATCTTTAAACGGCTATATCTCGGAAACTAGACGTCGCAGCGACTTAAAAATAGCATTTTTGAATTCTACATATCTAGACCTACCAGAAAAATATTGGTTCAAAGTCCTCCGATTAAGTTGATTTTTCAAATCTTTAAACGGCTATATCTCAAAAACTAGACGTCGCAGCGACTTGAAAATAGCATTTTTGAAATCTACATATCCAGACCTACCAGAAAAATATTGGTTCAAATTCCTCCGATTAAGTTGATTTTTCAAATCTTTAAACGGCTATATCTCGGAAACTAGACGTCGCAGCGACTTAAAAATAGCATTTTTGAAATCTACATATCTAGACCTACCAGAAAAATATTGGTTCAAAGTCCTCCGATTAAGTTGATTTTTCAAATCTTTAAACGGCTATATCTCGGAAACTAGACGTCGCAGCGACTTAAAAATAGCATTTTTGAAATCTACATATCCAGACCTACCAGAAAAATATTGGTTCAAAGTCCTCCGATTAAGTTGATTTTTCAAATCTTTAAATGGCTATATCTCGGAAACTAGACGTCGCAGCTACTTGAAAATAGCATTTTTGAAATCTACATATCCAGACCTACCAGAAAAATATTGGTTCAAAGTCCTCCGATTAAGTTGATTTTTCAAATCTTTAAACGGCTATATCTCGGAAACTAGACGTCGCAGCGACTTAAAAATAGCATTTTTGAATTCTACATATCTAGACCTACCAGAAAAATATTGGTTCAAAGTCCTCCGATTAAGTTGATTTTTCAAATCTTTAAACGGCTATATCTCGGAAACTAGACGTCGCAGCGACTTAAAAATAGCATTTTTGAATTCTACATATCTAGACCTACCAGAAAAATATTGGTTCAAATTCCTCCGATTAAGTTGATTTTTCAAATCTTTAAACGGCTATATCTCGGAAACTAGACGTCGCAGCGACTTGAAAATAGCATTTTTGAAATCTACATATCCAGACCTACCAGAAAAATATTGGTTCAAAGTCCTCCGATTAAGTTGATTTTTCAAATCTTTAAACGGCTATATCTCGGAAACTAGACGTCGCAGCGACTTAAAAATAGCATTTTTGAATTCTACATATCTAGACCTACCAGAAAAATATTGGTTCAAAGTCCTCCGATTAAGTTGATTTTTCAAATCTTTAAACGGCTATATCTCAAAAACTAGACGTCGCAGCGACTTGAAAATAGCATTTTTGAAATCTACATATCCAGACCTACCAGAAAAATATTGGTTCAAATTCCTCCGATTAAGTTGATTTTTCAAATCTTTAAACGGCTATATCTCGGAAACTAGACGTCGCAGCGACTTAAAAATAGCATTTTTGAAATCTACATATCTAGACCTACCAGAAAAATATTGGTTCAAAGTCCTCCGATTAAGTTGATTTTTCAAATCTTTAAACGGCTATATCTCGGAAACTAGACGTCGCAGCGACTTAAAAATAGCATTTTTGAATTCTACATATCCAGACCTACCAGAAAAATATTGGTTCAAAGTCCTCCGATTAAGTTGATTTTTCAAATCTTTAAACGGCTATATCTCGGAAACTAGACGTCGCAGCGACTTAAAAATAGCATTTTTGAATTCTACATATCCAGACCTACCAGAAAAATATTGGTTCAAAGTCCTCCGATTAAGTTGATTTTTCAAATCTTTAAACGGCTATATCTCGGAAACTAGACGTCGCAGCGACTTAAAAATAGCATTTTTGAATTCTACATATCCAGACCTACCAGAAAAATATTGGTTCAAAGTCCTCCGATTAAGTTGATTTTTCAAATCTTTAAACGGCTATATCTCGGAAACTAGACGTCGCAGCGACTTAAAAATAGCATTTTTGAATTCTACATATCTAGACCTACCAGAAAAATATTGGTTCAAAGTCCTCCGATTAAGTTGATTTTTCAAATCTTTAAACGGCTATATCTCGGAAACTAGACGTCGCAGCGACTTGAAAATAGCATTTTTGAAATCTACATATCCAGACCTACCAGAAAAATATTGGTTCAAAGTCCTCCGATTAAGTTGATTTTTCAAATCTTTAAACGGCTATATCTCGGAAACTAGACGTCGCAGCGACTTAAAAATAGCATTTTTGAATTCTACATATCCAGACCTACCAGAAAAATATTGGTTCAAAGTCCTCCGATTAAGTTGATTTTTCAAATCTTTAAACGGCTATATCTCGGAAACTAGACGTCGCAGCGACTTAAAAATAGCATTTTTGAATTCTACATATCTAGACCTACCAGAAAAATATTGGTTCAAATTCCTCCGATTAAGTTGATTTTTCAAATCTTTAAACGGCTATATCTCGGAAACTAGACGTCGCAGCGACTTGAAAATAGCATTTTTGAAATCTACATATCCAGACCTACCAGAAAAATATTGGTTCAAAGTCCTTCGATTAAGTTGATTTTTCAAATCTTTAAACGGCTATATCTCGGAAACTAGACGTCGCAGCGACTTAAAAATAGCATTTTTGAATTCTACATATCTAGACCTACCAGAAAAATATTGGTTCAAAGTCCTCCGATTAAGTTGATTTTTCAAATCTTTAAACGGCTATATCTCGGAAACTAGACGTCGCAGCGACTTGAAAATAGCATTTTTGAAATCTACATATCCAGACCTACCAGAAAAATATTGGTTCAAAGTCCTCCGATTAAGTTGATTTTTCAAATCTTTAAACGGCTATATCTCGGAAACTAGACGTCGCAGCGACTTAAAAATAGCATTTTTGAATTCTACATATCCAGACCTACCAGAAAAATATTGGTTCAAAGTCCTCCGATTAAGTTGATTTTTCAAATCTTTAAACGGCTATATCTCGGAAACTAGACGTCGCAGCGACTTAAAAATAGCATTTTTGAATTCTACATATCTAGACCTACCAGAAAAATATTGGTTCAAATTCCTCCGATTAAGTTGATTTTTCAAATCTTTAAACGGCTATATCTCGGAAACTAGACGTCGCAGCGACTTGAAAATAGCATTTTTGAAATCTACATATCCAGACCTACCAGAAAAATATTGGTTCAAAGTCCTCCGATTAAGTTGATTTTTCAAATCTTTAAACGGCTATATCTCGGAAACTAGACGTCGCAGCGACTTAAAAATAGCATTTTTGAATTCTACATATCTAGACCTACCAGAAAAATATTGGTTCAAAGTCCTCCGATTAAGTTGATTTTTCAAATCTTTAAACGGCTATATCTCAAAAACTAGACGTCGCAGCGACTTGAAAATAGCATTTTTGAAATCTACATATCCAGACCTACCAGAAAAATATTGGTTCAAAGTCCTCCGATTAAGTTGATTTTTCAAATCTTTAAACGGCTATATCTCGGAAACTAGACGTCGCAGCGACTTAAAAATAGCATTTTTGAATTCTACATATCTAGACCTACCAGAAAAATATTGGTTCAAAGTCCTCCGATTAAGTTGATTTTTCAAATCTTTAAACGGCTATATCTCAAAAACTAGACGTCGCAGCGACTTGAAAATAGCATTTTTGAAATCTACATATCCAGACCTACCAGAAAAATATTGGTTCAAATTCCTCCGATTAAGTTGATTTTTCAAATCTTTAAACGGCTATATCTCGGAAACTAGACGTCGCAGCGACTTGAAAATAGCATTTTTGAAATCTACATATCCAGACCTACCAGAAAAATATTGGTTCAAAGTCCTCCGATTAAGTTGATTTTTCAAATCTTTAAACGGCTATATCTCGGAAACTAGACGTCGCAGCGACTTAAAAATAGCATTTTTGAATTCTACATATCTAGACCTACCAGAAAAATATTGGTTCAAAGTCCTCCGATTAAGTTGATTTTTCAAATCTTTAAACGGCTATATCTCGGAAACTAGACGTCGCAGCGACTTAAAAATAGCATTTTTGAAATCTACATATCCAGACCTACCAGAAAAATATTGGTTCAAAGTCCTCCGATTAAGTTGATTTTTCAAATCTTTAAATGGCTATATCTCGGAAACTAGACGTCGCAGCTACTTGAAAATAGCATTTTTGAAATCTACATATCCAGACCTACCAGAAAAATATTGGTTCAAAGTCCTCCGATTAAGTTGATTTTTCAAATCTTTAAACGGCTATATCTCGGAAACTAGACGTCGCAGCGACTTAAAAATAGCATTTTTGAATTCTACATATCCAGACCTACCAGAAAAATATTGGTTCAAAGTCCTCCGATTAAGTTGATTTTTCAAATCTTTAAACGGCTATATCTCGGAAACTAGACGTCGCAGCGACTTAAAAATAGCATTTTTGAATTCTCAAAGAGGTCTAGACATATCTAGACCTACCAGAAAAATATTGGTTCAAAGTCCTCCGATTAAGTTGATTTTTCAAATCTTTAAACGGCTATATCTCGGAAACTAGACGTCGCAGCGACTTGAAAATAGCATTTTTGAAATCTACATATCCAGACCTACCAGAAAAATATTGGTTCAAAGTCCTCCGATTAAGTTGATTTTTCAAATCTTTAAACGGCTATATCTCGGAAACTAGACGTCGCAGCGACTTAAAAATAGCATTTTTGAATTCTACATATCTAGACCTACCAGAAAAATATTGGTTCAAATTCCTCCGATTAAGTTGATTTTTCAAATCTTTAAACGGCTATATCTCGGAAACTAGACGTCGCAGCGACTTGAAAATAGCATTTTTGAAATCTACATATCCAGACCTACCAGAAAAATATTGGTTCAAAGTCCTCCGATTAAGTTGATTTTTCAAATCTTTAAACGGCTATATCTCGGAAACTAGACGTCGCAGCGACTTAAAAATAGCATTTTTGAATTCTACATATCTAGACCTACCAGAAAAATATTGGTTCAAAGTCCTCCGATTAAGTTGATTTTTCAAATCTTTAAACGGCTATATCTCAAAAACTAGACGTCGCAGCGACTTGAAAATAGCATTTTTGAAATCTACATATCTAGACCTACCAGAAAAATATTGGTTCAAAGTCCTCCGATTAAGTTGATTTTTCAAATCTTTAAACGGCTATATCTCGGAAACTAGACGTCGCAGCGACTTGAAAATAGCATTTTTGAAATCTACATATCCAGACCTACCAGAAAAATATTGGTTCAAAGTCCTCCGATTAAGTTGATTTTTCAAATCTTTAAACGGCTATATCTCGGAAACTAGACGTCGCAGCGACTTAAAAATAGCATTTTTGAAATCTACATATCTAGACCTACCAGAAAAATATTGGTTCAAAGTCCTCCGATTAAGTTGATTTTTCAAATCTTTAAACGGCTATATCTCGGAAACTAGACGTCGCAGCGACTTGAAAATAGCATTTTTGAAATCTACATATCCAGACCTACCAGAAAAATATTGGTTCAAAGTCCTCCGATTAAGTTGATTTTTCAAATCTTTAAACGGCTATATCTCGGAAACTAGACGTCGCAGCGACTTAAAAATAGCATTTTTGAATTCTACATATCTAGACCTACCAGAAAAATATTGGTTCAAAGTCCTCCGATTAAGTTGATTTTTCAAATCTTTAAACGGCTATATCTCGGAAACTAGACGTCGCAGCGACTTGAAAATAGCATTTTTGAAATCTACATATCCAGACCTACCAGAAAAATATTGGTTCAAAGTCCTCCGATTAAGTTGATTTTTCAAATCTTTAAACGGCTATATCTCGGAAACTAGACGTCGCAGCGACTTAAAAATAGCATTTTTGAATTCTACATATTCAGACCTACCAGAAAAATATTGGTTCAAAGTCCTCCGATTAAGTTGATTTTTCAAATCTTTAAACGGCTATATCTCGGAAACTAGACGTCGCAGCGACTTGAAAATAGCATTTTTGAAATCTACATATCCAGACCTACCAGAAAAATATTGGTCAAAGTCCTCCGATTAAGTTGATTTTTCAAATCTTTAAACGGCTATATCTCGGAAACTAGACGTCGCAGCGACTTAAAAATAGCATTTTTGAATTCTACATATCTAGACCTACCAGAAAAATATTGGTTCAAATTCCTCCGATTAAGTTGATTTTTCAAATCTTTAAACGGCTATATCTCGGAAACTAGACGTCGCAGCGACTTAAAAATAGCATTTTTGAATTCTACATATCTAGACCTACCAGAAAAATATTGGTTCAAAGTCCTCCGATTAAGTTGATTTTTCAAATCTTTAAACGGCTATATCTCGGAAACTAGACGTCGCAGCGACTTAAAAATAGCATTTTTGAATTCTACATATCTAGACCTACCAGAAAAATATTGGTTCAAAGTCCTCCGATTAAGTTGATTTTTCAAATCTTTAAACGGCTATATCTCAAAAACTAGACGTCGCAGCGACTTGAAAATAGCATTTTTGAAATCTACATATCCAGACCTACCAGAAAAATATTGGTTCAAAGTCCTCCGATTAAGTTGATTTTTCAAATCTTTAAACGGCTATATCTCGGAAACTAGACGTCGCAGCGACTTAAAAATAGCATTTTTGAATTCTACATATCTAGACCTACCAGAAAAATATTGGTTCAAATTCCTCCGATTAAGTTGATTTTTCAAATCTTTAAACGGCTATATCTCGGAAACTAGACGTCGCAGCGACTTGAAAATAGCATTTTTGAAATCTACATATCCAGACCTACCAGAAAAATATTGGTTCAAAGTCCTCCGATTAAGTTGATTTTTCAAATCTTTAAACGGCTATATCTCGGAAACTAGACGTCGCAGCGACTTAAAAATAGCATTTTTGAATTCTACATATCTAGACCTACCAGAAAAATAGCTATTTTTAATAGCATTTTTGAAATCTACATATCCAGACCTACCAGAAAAATATTGGTTCAAAGTCCTCCGATTAAGTTGATTTTTCAAATCTTTAAACGGCTATATCTCGGAAACTAGACGTCGCAGCGACTTGAAAATAGCATTTTTGAAATCTACATATCTAGACCTACATATCCAGACCTACCAGAAAAATATTGGTTCAAAGTCCTCCGATTAAGTTGATTTTTCAAATCTTTAAACGGCTATATCTCGGAAACTAGACGTCGCAGCGACTTAAAAATAGCATTTTTGAATTCTACATATCTAGACCTACCAGAAAAATATTGGTTCAAATTCCTCCGATTAAGTTGATTTTTCAAATCTTTAAACGGCTATATCTCGGAAACTAGACGTCGCAGCGACTTGAAAATAGCATTTTTGAAATCTACATATCCAGACCTACCAGAAAAATATTGGTTCAAAGTCCTCCGATTAAGTTGATTTTTCAAATCTTTAAACGGCTATATCTCGGAAACTAGACGTCGCAGCGACTTAAAAATAGCATTTTTGAATTCTACATATCTAGACCTACCAGAAAAATATTGGTTCAAAGTCCTCCGATTAAGTTGATTTTTCAAATCTTTAAACGGCTATATCTCAAAAACTAGACGTCGCAGCGACTTGAAAATAGCATTTTTGAAATCTACATATCTAGACCTACCAGAAAAATATTGGTTCAAAGTCCTCCGATTAAGTTGATTTTTCAAATCTTTAAACGGCTATATCTCGGAAACTAGACGTCGCAGCGACTTGAAAATAGCATTTTTGAAATCTACATATCCAGACCTACCAGAAAAATATTGGTTCAAAGTCCTCCGATTAAGTTGATTTTTCAAATCTTTAAACGGCTATATCTCGGAAACTAGACGTCGCAGCGACTTAAAAATAGCATTTTTGAATTCTACATATCTAGACCTACCAGAAAAATATTGGTTCAAAGTCCTCCGATTAAGTTGATTTTTCAAATCTTTAAACGGCTATATCTCGGAAACTAGACGTCGCAGCGACTTGAAAATAGCATTTTTGAAATCTACATATCCAGACCTACCAGAAAAATATTGGTTCAAAGTCCTCCGATTAAGTTGATTTTTCAAATCTTTAAACGGCTATATCTCGGAAACTAGACGTCGCAGCGACTTAAAAATAGCATTTTTGAATTCTACATATTCAGACCTACCAGAAAAATATTGGTTCAAAGTCCTCCGATTAAGTTGATTTTTCAAATCTTTAAACGGCTATATCTCGGAAACTAGACGTCGCAGCGACTTGAAAATAGCATTTTTGAAATCTACATATCCAGACCTACCAGAAAAATATTGGTCAAAGTCCTCCGATTAAGTTGATTTTTCAAATCTTTAAACGGCTATATCTCGGAAACTAGACGTCGCAGCGACTTAAAAATAGCATTTTTGAATTCTACATATCTAGACCTACCAGAAAAATATTGGTTCAAATTCCTCCGATTAAGTTGATTTTTCAAATCTTTAAACGGCTATATCTCGGAAACTAGACGTCGCAGCGACTTAAAAATAGCATTTTTGAATTCTACATATCTAGACCTACCAGAAAAATATTGGTTCAAAGTCCTCCGATTAAGTTGATTTTTCAAATCTTTAAACGGCTATATCTCGGAAACTAGACGTCGCAGCGACTTAAAAATAGCATTTTTGAATTCTACATATCTAGACCTACCAGAAAAATATTGGTTCAAAGTCCTCCGATTAAGTTGATTTTTCAAATCTTTAAACGGCTATATCTCAAAAACTAGACGTCGCAGCGACTTGAAAATAGCATTTTTGAAATCTACATATCCAGACCTACCAGAAAAATATTGGTTCAAAGTCCTCCGATTAAGTTGATTTTTCAAATCTTTAAACGGCTATATCTCGGAAACTAGACGTCGCAGCGACTTAAAAATAGCATTTTTGAATTCTACATATCTAGACCTACCAGAAAAATATTGGTTCAAATTCCTCCGATTAAGTTGATTTTTCAAATCTTTAAACGGCTATATCTCGGAAACTAGACGTCGCAGCGACTTGAAAATAGCATTTTTGAAATCTACATATCCAGACCTACCAGAAAAATATTGGTTCAAAGTCCTCCGATTAAGTTGATTTTTCAAATCTTTAAACGGCTATATCTCGGAAACTAGACGTCGCAGCGACTTAAAAATAGCATTTTTGAATTCTACATATCTAGACCTACCAGAAAAATAGCTATTTTTAATAGCATTTTTGAAATCTACATATCCAGACCTACCAGAAAAATATTGGTTCAAAGTCCTCCGATTAAGTTGATTTTTCAAATCTTTAAACGGCTATATCTCGGAAACTAGACGTCGCAGCGACTTGAAAATAGCATTTTTGAAATCTACATATCTAGACCTACCAGAAAAATATTGGTTCAAAGTCCTCCGATTAAGTTGATTTTTCAAATCTTTAAACGGCTATATCTCGGAAACTAGACGTCGCAGCGACTTAAAAATAGCATTTTTGAAATCTACATATCTAGACCTACCAGAAAAATATTGGTTCAAAGTCCTCCGATTAAGTTGATTTTTCAAATCTTTAAACGGCTATATCTCGGAAACTAGACGTCGCAGCGACTTGAAAATAGCATTTTTGAAATCTACATATCCAGACCTACCAGAAAAATATTGGTTCAAAGTCCTCCGATTAAGTTGATTTTTCAAATCTTTAAACGGCTATATCTCGGAAACTAGACGTCGCAGCGACTTAAAAATAGCATTTTTGAATTCTACATATCTAGACCTACCAGAAAAATATTGGTTCAAAGTCCTCCGATTAAGTTGATTTTTCAAATCTTTAAACGGCTATATCTCGGAAACTAGACGTCGCAGCGACTTGAAAATAGCATTTTTGAAATCTACATATCCAGACCTACCAGAAAAATATTGGTTCAAAGTCCTCCGATTAAGTTGATTTTTCAAATCTTTAAACGGCTATATCTCGGAAACTAGACGTCGCAGCGACTTAAAAATAGCATTTTTGAATTCTACATATCCAGACCTACCAGAAAAATATTGGTTCAAAGTCCTCCGATTAAGTTGATTTTTCAAATCTTTAAACGGCTATATCTCGGAAACTAGACGTCGCAGCGACTTGAAAATAGCATTTTTGAAATCTACATATCCAGACCTACCAGAAAAATATTGGTTCAAAGTCCTCCGATTAAGTTGATTTTTCAAATCTTTAAACGGCTATATCTCGGAAACTAGACGTCGCAGCGACTTAAAAATAGCATTTTTGAATTCTACATATCTAGACCTACCAGAAAAATATTGGTTCAAATTCCTCCGATTAAGTTGATTTTTCAAATCTTTAAACGGCTATATCTCGGAAACTAGACGTCGCAGCGACTTAAAAATAGCATTTTTGAATTCTACATATCTAGACCTACCAGAAAAATATTGGTTCAAAGTCCTCCGATTAAGTTGATTTTTCAAATCTTTAAACGGCTATATCTCGGAAACTAGACGTCGCAGCGACTTAAAAATAGCATTTTTGAATTCTACATATCTAGACCTACCAGAAAAATATTGGTTCAAAGTCCTCCGATTAAGTTGATTTTTCAAATCTTTAAACGGCTATATCTCAAAAACTAGACGTCGCAGCGACTTGAAAATAGCATTTTTGAAATCTACATATCCAGACCTACCAGAAAAATATTGGTTCAAAGTCCTCCGATTAAGTTGATTTTTCAAATCTTTAAACGGCTATATCTCGGAAACTAGACGTCGCAGCGACTTAAAAATAGCATTTTTGAATTCTACATATCTAGACCTACCAGAAAAATATTGGTTCAAAGTCCTCCGATTAAGTTGATTTTTCAAATCTTTAAACGGCTATATCTCAAAAACTAGACGTCGCAGCGACTTGAAAATAGCATTTTTGAAATCTACATATCCAGACCTACCAGAAAAATATTGGTTCAAATTCCTCCGATTAAGTTGATTTTTCAAATCTTTAAACGGCTATATCTCGGAAACTAGACGTCGCAGCGACTTAAAAATAGCATTTTTGAATTCTACATATCTAGACCTACCAGAAAAATATTGGTTCAAAGTCCTCCGATTAAGTTGATTTTTCAAATCTTTAAACGGCTATATCTCGGAAACTAGACGTCGCAGCGACTTAAAAATAGCATTTTTGAATTCTACATATCTAGACCTACCAGAAAAATAGCTATTTTTAATAGCATTTTTGAAATCTACATATCCAGACCTACCAGAAAAATATTGGTTCAAAGTCCTCCGATTAAGTTGATTTTTCAAATCTTTAAACGGCTATATCTCGGAAACTAGACGTCGCAGCGACTTGAAAATAGCATTTTTGAAATCTACATATCCAGACCTACCAGAAAAATATTGGTTCAAAGTCCTCCGATTAAGTTGATTTTTCAAATCTTTAAACGGCTATATCTCGGAAACTAGACGTCGCAGCGACTTAAAAATAGCATTTTTGAAATCTACATATCTAGACCTACCAGAAAAATATTGGTTCAAAGTCCTCCGATTAAGTTGATTTTTCAAATCTTTAAACGGCTATATCTCGGAAACTAGACGTCGCAGCGACTTAAAAATAGCATTTTTGAATTCTACATATCTAGACCTACCAGAAAAATATTGGTTCAAAGTCCTCCGATTAAGTTGATTTTTCAAATCTTTAAACGGCTATATCTCGGAAACTAGACGTCGCAGCGACTTGAAAATAGCATTTTTGAAATCTACATATCCAGACCTACCAGAAAAATATTGGTTCAAAGTCCTCCGATTAAGTTGATTTTTCAAATCTTTAAACGGCTATATCTCGGAAACTAGACGTCGCAGCGACTTAAAAATAGCATTTTTGAAATCTACATATCTAGACCTACCAGAAAAATATTGGTTCAAAGTCCTCCGATTAAGTTGATTTTTCAAATCTTTAAACGGCTATATCTCGGAAACTAGACGTCGCAGCGACTTAAAAATAGCATTTTTGAATTCTACATATCTAGACCTACCAGAAAAATATTGGTTCAAAGTCCTCCGATTAAGTTGATTTTTCAAATCTTTAAACGGCTATATCTCGGAAACTAGACGTCGCAGCGACTTGAAAATAGCATTTTTGAAATCTACATATCCAGACCTACCAGAAAAATATTGGTTCAAAGTCCTCCGATTAAGTTGATTTTTCAAATCTTTAAACGGCTATATCTCGGAAACTAGACGTCGCAGCGACTTAAAAATAGCATTTTTGAATTCTACATATCCAGACCTACCAGAAAAATATTGGTTCAAAGTCCTCCGATTAAGTTGATTTTTCAAATCTTTAAACGGCTATATCTCGGAAACTAGACGTCGCAGCGACTTGAAAATAGCATTTTTGAAATCTACATATCCAGACCTACCAGAAAAATATTGGTTCAAAGTCCTCCGATTAAGTTGATTTTTCAAATCTTTAAACGGCTATATCTCGGAAACTAGACGTCGCAGCGACTTAAAAATAGCATTTTTGAATTCTACATATCTAGACCTACCAGAAAAATATTGGTTCAAATTCCTCCGATTAAGTTGATTTTTCAAATCTTTAAACGGCTATATCTCGGAAACTAGACGTCGCAGCGACTTAAAAATAGCATTTTTGAATTCTACATATCTAGACCTACCAGAAAAATATTGGTTCAAAGTCCTCCGATTAAGTTGATTTTTCAAATCTTTAAACGGCTATATCTCGGAAACTAGACGTCGCAGCGACTTAAAAATAGCATTTTTGAATTCTACATATCTAGACCTACCAGAAAAATATTGGTTCAAAGTCCTCCGATTAAGTTGATTTTTCAAATCTTTAAACGGCTATATCTCAAAAACTAGACGTCGCAGCGACTTGAAAATAGCATTTTTGAAATCTACATATCCAGACCTACCAGAAAAATATTGGTTCAAAGTCCTCCGATTAAGTTGATTTTTCAAATCTTTAAACGGCTATATCTCGGAAACTAGACGTCGCAGCGACTTAAAAATAGCATTTTTGAATTCTACATATCTAGACCTACCAGAAAAATATTGGTTCAAATTCCTCCGATTAAGTTGATTTTTCAAATCTTTAAACGGCTATATCTCGGAAACTAGACGTCGCAGCGACTTGAAAATAGCATTTTTGAAATCTACATATCCAGACCTACCAGAAAAATATTGGTTCAAAGTCCTCCGATTAAGTTGATTTTTCAAATCTTTAAACGGCTATATCTCGGAAACTAGACGTCGCAGCGACTTAAAAATAGCATTTTTGAATTCTACATATCTAGACCTACCAGAAAAATAGCTATTTTTAATAGCATTTTTGAAATCTACATATCCAGACCTACCAGAAAAATATTGGTTCAAAGTCCTCCGATTAAGTTGATTTTTCAAATCTTTAAACGGCTATATCTCGGAAACTAGACGTCGCAGCGACTTGAAAATAGCATTTTTGAAATCTACATATCTAGACCTACCAGAAAAATATTGGTTCAAAGTCCTCCGATTAAGTTGATTTTTCAAATCTTTAAACGGCTATATCTCGGAAACTAGACGTCGCAGCGACTTAAAAATAGCATTTTTGAAATCTACATATCTAGACCTACCAGAAAAATATTGGTTCAAAGTCCTCCGATTAAGTTGATTTTTCAAATCTTTAAACGGCTATATCTCGGAAACTAGACGTCGCAGCGACTTGAAAATAGCATTTTTGAAATCTACATATCCAGACCTACCAGAAAAATATTGGTTCAAAGTCCTCCGATTAAGTTGATTTTTCAAATCTTTAAACGGCTATATCTCGGAAACTAGACGTCGCAGCGACTTAAAAATAGCATTTTTGAATTCTACATATCTAGACCTACCAGAAAAATATTGGTTCAAAGTCCTCCGATTAAGTTGATTTTTCAAATCTTTAAACGGCTATATCTCGGAAACTAGACGTCGCAGCGACTTGAAAATAGCATTTTTGAAATCTACATATCCAGACCTACCAGAAAAATATTGGTTCAAAGTCCTCCGATTAAGTTGATTTTTCAAATCTTTAAACGGCTATATCTCGGAAACTAGACGTCGCAGCGACTTAAAAATAGCATTTTTGAATTCTACATATCCAGACCTACCAGAAAAATATTGGTTCAAAGTCCTCCGATTAAGTTGATTTTTCAAATCTTTAAACGGCTATATCTCGGAAACTAGACGTCGCAGCGACTTGAAAATAGCATTTTTGAAATCTACATATCCAGACCTACCAGAAAAATATTGGTTCAAAGTCCTCCGATTAAGTTGATTTTTCAAATCTTTAAACGGCTATATCTCGGAAACTAGACGTCGCAGCGACTTAAAAATAGCATTTTTGAATTCTACATATCTAGACCTACCAGAAAAATATTGGTTCAAATTCCTCCGATTAAGTTGATTTTTCAAATCTTTAAACGGCTATATCTCGGAAACTAGACGTCGCAGCGACTTAAAAATAGCATTTTTGAATTCTACATATCTAGACCTACCAGAAAAATATTGGTTCAAAGTCCTCCGATTAAGTTGATTTTTCAAATCTTTAAACGGCTATATCTCGGAAACTAGACGTCGCAGCGACTTAAAAATAGCATTTTTGAATTCTACATATCTAGACCTACCAGAAAAATATTGGTTCAAAGTCCTCCGATTAAGTTGATTTTTCAAATCTTTAAACGGCTATATCTCAAAAACTAGACGTCGCAGCGACTTGAAAATAGCATTTTTGAAATCTACATATCCAGACCTACCAGAAAAATATTGGTTCAAAGTCCTCCGATTAAGTTGATTTTTCAAATCTTTAAACGGCTATATCTCGGAAACTAGACGTCGCAGCGACTTAAAAATAGCATTTTTGAATTCTACATATCTAGACCTACCAGAAAAATATTGGTTCAAAGTCCTCCGATTAAGTTGATTTTTCAAATCTTTAAACGGCTATATCTCAAAAACTAGACGTCGCAGCGACTTGAAAATAGCATTTTTGAAATCTACATATCCAGACCTACCAGAAAAATATTGGTTCAAATTCCTCCGATTAAGTTGATTTTTCAAATCTTTAAACGGCTATATCTCGGAAACTAGACGTCGCAGCGACTTAAAAATAGCATTTTTGAATTCTACATATCTAGACCTACCAGAAAAATATTGGTTCAAAGTCCTCCGATTAAGTTGATTTTTCAAATCTTTAAACGGCTATATCTCGGAAACTAGACGTCGCAGCGACTTGAAAATAGAATTTTTGAAATCTACATATCCAGACCTACCAGAAAAATATTGGTTCAAATTCCTCCGATTAAGTTGATTTTTCAAATCTTTAAACGGCTATATCTCGGAAGCTAGACGTCGCAGCGACTTAAAAATAGCATTTTTGAATTCTACATATCTAGACCTACCAGAAAAATATTGGTTCAAACTCCTCCGATTAAGCTGATTTTTCAAATCTTTAAACGGCTATATCTCGGAAACTAGACGTCGCAGCGACTTAAAAATAGCATTTTTGAAATCTACATATCCAGACCTACCAGAAAAATATTGGTACTGCTATAAATCATTCATCATAATCGGACGACTATTACGTGCTGTTTTGACTATACAATCAAATTCGAAAATTTGCAAAGGCTAACCCCTTTGCAGAGCTTATTTTTGGGTTTTGGCATACAACATTTTTGTTGAAATGTTCATATATTTTATAGCAGTATTTATACTGGTGTCCAGAGCTTTTGATTAAGGTATCATTCATCATAATCGGACGACTATTACGTGCTGTATTGACTATACAATCAAATTCGAAAATTTGCAAAGGCTAACCCTTTTCTTTTTTTTGGGTTTTGCCATACAAATTTTTGTTAAAATGTTCATATATTTTAAAGCAGTATTTATACTGGTGTCCAGAGCTTTTGATTAAGGTATCATTCATCAGAATCGGACGACTATTACGTGCTGTATTGACTATACAATCAAATTCGAAAATTTGCAAAGGCTAACCCCTTTGCTTATTTTTGGGTTTTGGCATACTAACTTTTTGTTGAAATGTTCATATATTTTATAGCAGTATTTATACTGGTGTCCAGAGCTTTTGATTAAGGTATCATTCATCATAATCGGACGACTATTACGTGCTGTATTGACTATACAATCAAATTCGAAAATTTGCAAAGGCTAACCCCTTTGCAGAGCTTATTTTTTGGTTTTGGCATACTAACTTTTTGTTAAAATGTTCATATATTTTATAGCAGTTTTTATACTGGTGTCCAGAGCTCTTGGTTAATGCATCATTCATCATAATCGGACGACTATTACGTGCTGTATTGACTATACAATCAAATTCGAAAATTTGCAAAGGCTAACCCCTTTGCTTATTTTTGGGTTTTGGCATACAAAATTTTTGTTGAAATGTTCATATATTTTATAGCAGTATTTATACTGGTGTTCAGAGCTTTTGATTAAGGTATCATTCATCATAATCGGACGACTATTACGTGCTGTATTGACTATACAATCAAATTTGAAAATTTGCAAAGGCTAACCCCTTTGCTTATTTTTGGGTTTTGGCATACTAACTTTTTGTTGAAATGTTCATATATTTTATAGCAGTATTTATACTGGTGTTCAGAGCTTTTGATTAAGGTATCATTCATCATAATCGGACGACTATTACGTGCTGTATTGACTATACAATCAAATTCGAAAATTTGCAAAGGCTAACCCCTTTGCTTATTTTTGGGTTTTGGCATACAAAATTTTTGTTGAAATGTTCATTTATTTTATAGCAGTATTTATACTGGTGTCCAGAGCTTTTGATTAATGCATCATTCATCATAATCGGACGACTATTACGTGCTGTATTGACTATACAATCAAATTCGAAAATTTGCAAAGGCTAACCCCTTTGCTTATTTTTGGGTTTTGGCATACTAACTTTTTGTTGAAATGTTCATATATTTTATAGCAGTATTTATACTGGTGTTCAGAGCTTTTGATTAAGGTATCATTCATCATAATCGGACGACTATTACGTGCTGGATTGACTATACAATCAAATTCGAAAATTTGCAAAGGCTAACCCCTTTGCTTATTTTTGGGTTTTGGCATACTAACTTTTTGTTGAAATGTTCATTTATTTTATAGCAGTATTTATACTGGTGTCCAGAGCTTTTGATTAAGGTATCATTCATCATAATCGGACGACTATTACGTGCTGTATTGACTATACAATCAAATTCGAAAATTTGCAAAGGCTAGCCCCTTTGCTTATTTTTGGGTTTTGGCATACTAACTTTTTGTTGAAATGTTCATATATTTTATAGCAGTATTTATACTGGTGTTCAGAGCTTTTGATTAAGGTATCATTCATCATAATCGGACGACTATTACGTGCTGTATTGACTATACAATCAAATTCGAAAATTTGCAAAGGCTAGCCCCTTTGCTTATTTTTGGGTTTTGGCATACTAACTTTTTGTTGAAATGTTCATATATTTTATAGCAGTATTTATACTGGTGTTCAGAGCTTTTGATTAAGGTATCATTCATCATAATCGGACGACTATTACGTGCTGGATTGACTATACAATCAAATTCGAAAATTTGCAAAGGCTAACCCCTTTGCTTATTTTTGGGTTTTGGCATACTAACTTTTTGTAGAAATGTTCTTATATTTTATAGCAGTATTTATACTGGTGTCCAGAGCTTTTGATTAAGGTATCATTCATCATAATCGGACGACTATTACGTGCTGTATTGACTATACAATCAAATTCGAAAATTTGCAAAGGCAAATCCGTCTAGTTTCCCTTTGCTTATTTTTGGGTTTTGGCATACTAACTTTTTGTTGAAATGTTCATTTATTTTATAGCAGTATTTATACTGGTGTCCAGAGCTTTTGATTAAGGTATCATTCATCATAATCGGACGACTATTACGTGCTGTATTGACTACACAATCAAATTCGAAAATTTGCAAAGGCTAACCCCTTTGCTTATTTTTGGGTTTTGGCATACAAAATTTTTGTTGAAATGTTCATATATTTTATAGCAGTATTTATACTGGTGTTCAGAGCTTTTGATTAAGGTATCATTCATAATAATCGGACGACTATTACGTGCTGTATTGACTACACAATCAAATTCGAAAATTTGCAAAGGCTAACCCCTTTGCTTATTTTTGGGTTTTGGCATACAAAATTTTTGTTGAAATGTTCATATATTTTATAGCAGTATTTATACTGGTGTTCAGAGCTTTTGATTAAGGTATCATTCATCATAATCGGACGACTATTACGTGCTGTATTGACTATACAATCAAATTCGAAAATTTGCAAAGGCTAACCCCTTTGCAGAGCTTATTTTTGGGTTTTGGCATACAACATTTTTGTTGAAATGTTCATATATTTTATAGTAGTATTTATACTGGTGTCCAGAGCTCTTGGTTAATGCATCATTCATCATAATCGGACGACTATTACGTGCTGAATTGACTATACAATCAAATTCGAAAATTTGCAAAGGCTAACCCCTTTGCTTATTTTTGGGTTTTGGCATACTAACTTTTTGTAGAAATGTTCTTATATTTTATAGCAGTATTTATACTGGTGTCCAGAGCTTTTGATTAAGGTATCATTCATCATAATCGGACGACTATTACGTGCTGTATTGACTATACAATCAAATTCGAAAATTTGCAAAGGCTAACCCCTTTGCAGAGCTTATTTTTGGGTTTTGGCATACAACATTTTTGTTGAAATGTTCATATATTTTATAGTAGTATTTATACTGGTGTCCAGAGCTCTTGGTTAATGCATCATTCATCATAATCGGACGACTATTACGTGCTGAATTGACTATACAATCAAATTCGAAAATTTGCAAAGGCTAACCCTTTGCTTATTTTTGGGTTTTGGCATACTAACTTTTTGTTGAAATGTTCATATATTTTATAGCAGTATTTATACTGGTGTCCAGAGCTTTTGATTAAGGTATCATTCATCATAATCGGACGACTATTACGTGCTGTATTGACTATACAATCAAATTCGAAAATTTGCAAAGGCTAACCCCTTTGCAGAGCTTATTTTTGGGTTTTGGCATACAACACTTTTGTTGAAATGTTCATATATTTTATAGCAGTATTTATACTGGTGTCCAGAGGTTTTGATTAAGGTATCATTCATCATAATCGGACGACTATTACGTGCTGTATTGACTATACAATCAAATTCGAAAATTTGCAAAGGCTAACCCCTTTGCTTATTTTTGGGTTTTGGCATACTAACTTTTTGTTGAAATGTTCATATATTTTATAGCAGTATTTATACTGGTGTCCAGAGCTTTTGATTAAGGTATCATTCATCATAATCGGACGACTATTACGTGCTGTATTGACTATACAATCAAATTCGAAAATTTGCAAAGGCTAACCCCTTTGCAGAGCTTATTTTTGGGTTTTGGCATACAACATTTTTGTTGAAATGTTCATATATTTTATAGTAGTATTTATACTGGTGCCCAGAGCTCTTGGTTAATGCATCATTCATCATAATCGGACGACTATTACGTGCTGAATTGACTATACAATCAAATTCGAAAATTTGCAAAGGCTAACCCTTTGCTTATTTTTGGGTTTTGGCATACTATCTTTTTGTTGAAATGTTCATATATTTTATAGCAGTATTTATACTGGTGTCCAGAGCTTTTGATTAAGGTATCATTCATCATAATCGGACGACTATTACGTGCTGTATTGACTATACAATCAAATTCGAAAATTTGCAAAGGCTAACCCCTTTGCAGAGCTTATTTTTGGGTTTTGGCATACAACATTTTTGTTGAAATGTTCATATATTTTATAGCAGTATTTATACTGGTGTCCAGAGCTTTTGATTAAGGTATCATTCATCATAATCGGACGACTATTACGTGCTGTATTGACTATACAATCAAATTCAAAAATTTGCAAAGGCTAACCCTTTTCTTTTTTTTGGGTTTTGCCATACAAAGTTTTGTTGAAATGTTCATATATTTTAAAGCAGTATTTATACTGGTGTCCAGAGCTTTTGATTAAGGTATCATTCATCATAATCGGACGACTATTACGTGCTGTATTGACTATACAATCAAATTCGAAAATTTGCAAAGGCTAACCCCTTTGCAGAGCTTATTTTTGGGTTTTGGCATACAACATTTTTGTTGAAATGTTCATATATTTTATAGTTGTATTTGTACTGGTGTCCAGAGTTCTTGGTTAATGCATCATTCATCATAATCGGACGACTATTACGTGCTGAATTGACTATACAATCAAATTCGAAAATTTGCAAAGGCTAACCCTTTGCTTATTTTTGGGTTTTTGCATACTAACTTTTTGTTGAAATGTTCATATATTTTATAGCAGTATTTATACTGGTGTCCAGAGCTTTTGATTAAGGTATCATTCATCATAATCGGACGACTATTACGTGCTGTATTGACTATACAATCAAATTCGAAAATTTGCAAAGGCTAACCCCTTTGCTTATTTTTGGGTTTTGGCATACTAACTTTTTGTTGAAATGTTCATATATTTTATAGCAGTATTTATACTGGTGTCCAGAGCTTTTGATTAAGGTATCATTCATCATAATCGGACGACTATTACGTGCTGTATTGACTATACAATCAAATTCGAAAATTTGCAAAGGCTAACCCCTTTGCAGAGCTTATTTTTGGGTTTTGGCATACAACATTTTTGTTGAAATGTTCATATATTTTATAGTAGTATTTATACTGGTGTCCAGAGCTCTTGGTTAATGCATCATTCATCATAATCGGACGACTATTACGTGCTGTATTGACTATACAATCAAATTCGAAAATTTGCAAAGGCTAACCCCTTTGCTTATTTTTGGGTTTTGGCATACTAACTTTTTGTTGAAATGTTCATATATTTTATAGCAGTATTTATACTGGTGTCCAGAGCTTTTGATTAAGGTATCATTCATCATAATCGGACGACTATTACGTGCTGTATTGACTATACAATCAAATTCGAAAATTTGCAAAGGCTAACCCCTTTGCTTATTTTTGGGTTTTGGCATACTAACTTTTTGTTGAAATGTTCATATATTTTATAGCAGTATTTATACTGGTGTTCAGAGCTTTTGATTAAGGTATCATTCATCATAATCGGACGACTATTACGTGCTGGATTGACTATACAATCAAATTCGAAAATTTGCAAAGGCTAACCCCTTTGCTTATTTTTGGGTTTTGGCATACTAACTTTTTGTTGAAATGTTCATTTATTTTATAGCAGTATTTATACTGGTGTTCAGAGCTTTTTATTAAGGTATCATTCATCACAATCAATTAAACGCTGGACAAACAAAATCTGGGTAACAATCACCGGTCGTATAGTGATGGTTAAGATACTTGTTTTTCATTCCGCGGTTTTGAGCTCGATACTCGTCATTGACTAAAAATTTATAAATATAAATTAAATAATTACATCTTATCGCAGTGACCGAATTGTGTATAGATAAACGTTTTTTGGGCTAACCATCCACAACGTTCGTCATTTAGTTTTTTTAGTTTTTTAGTGGACGATCAACGACATGGTAAGGCAGAAGGCCACAGTGACAAGAAATTATGACCGAAAGAGGAATCGTGAATTGGACCCAGTGGTTGTCATTAAAAATAGACCATGGATTGCTCATAAGACTTTGGGAATCTGTTGATGGCAACAGTAACAAACAGAAAACTGTACTACCAGCAAACCGAGTCAAAGAGGTTCTGCGGGAGATATATTGGTAAATCGGGATCACGTTTGGACATTAATAAAACATTTGAAAAGAGGTTGGTTCTACTGGGTCAATTGACGAAGAGATGTCGAAGAATAATGTGCTTCAATGTAACATTGGAGTAATTAATTAGTTTAATTAGGAGACCATTTAAAAAAAAATAAAATCGGGGTTTGAGTCTTCGCTTCCTCTTTTTTATTATAAAAAATTTGTAATATTAACGTTATTTTATTTTTTTATTATAAATAAATATTTTTGTTTGTTTGTTTGTTTGTTTTAATATTAAAGTGTGTATGCAATTTATAGTTTAAACATTGCCACGTCTTGTACGACGTATACTGTTTGCTAAACAGCACGAGAATATGAGGGCTATTAATTCAACAGCGGCTACACCTATCGCAACACCAGCAATTACGTTAATTCCAGTTACAACCCAATCTTCAATTGCAGTTTTACATCCTTTTTGAAATACTATTCCGTCGAAACACTGATTCTCTGCTGTACCACTTGGGCAGCACGACACGGGATAAACAGTTGTTACATAATCGTTATAACCATTTAAACCACAACATTCAAGCTAATAAATTTTAAAATTAGAATTAGAATTTGGCATAAATATTTTATTTAAAATTTCGAGTCATACCGATTCTTGTAGTTTATTTATAAATTCCAATGTCGTTGAATTCGATGCACGATCATTCCATAATTTCTCAAATACTTTTTCAACTTCGATTTGCACATCGTCACGTTTAACTAATACAATAGCCGCAATTATAATATTTGCAATTAGCAAAAGGCCAATGATTACCGAATATGTAAGAACCATACAGTATGATTCCCGAATTGCACCACAGCAGCCAAGGAACGATATTAAAAGTATGATAGCGCCCAAGGTTATCGTAATCGCTGGTATACTTTCGATATTTAATTCATCGGTTATTTTATCAAAATCGCCTATATCGATTATATAAATAATTCCAATTGTTAAAAGTGCGATACCACATAGCTACATTTTTTTTGTTGTTGTATAAATAAAAAAAAAATTTAAATTAACATATGTTGGTTAAACGCACTCTAATTATCCGAAACCTACCGCGCACAGTAAATTAAATACGAACAGGACGTATTTAATTAGGGACATTCCACAGCTTAAGCCCATTTTATCCTTTTTCTAATGATATGTAAGTCACTTAATATTTACACACACACGCACTATTATAGTTTATAAATCACACACTGTCGAGCGCTCACTCTTTACTTGACGAAGACACGTTAATGATTCAAATTCATAATTATTGCGGGGTAATATTTATACTAAAAACGTAATCTTATCTCGTGTATGTATTAAAAACTATATAGTACTCGAACACATAGGTGTTTAAGTACTAAGGTGTTTTTGATATTTTTTTTTAAAACGTTATCATTTCATTAATAGACTAACTGATAACAATATTGCAAATATGATATTATAATGAATTCAATAAAGTATTTAGGTGATATTAAAGAATTTACAGCTTTTACTAGATCACTTATCAAAACATTTTTCGAAACCAATGATTCATCCATCATAAGTAATCAAATGTAAATATCTTTTAAAACTTCAAGATACTTGTTTACTCGTATTTTTATAACGTTTATCTCCTGTAGTTGATGTACAGTATAAGATACACATTTTATTGTCTATTAGTCAGCCGTACCGAATCAAAAAACTGGCCCATAGATTACAATCAAGGGCTTGTTCTTCGCATTATTCTAGACTTAAAGAAGCCATGTCCTGTAACAAGTGTTTCTAATTCTACTCATATTAAGAATTTAAAACCATGGATGAATTCCAATATACTTCGGGAAATTAATAAATTAAAAAATTCTCAACAAAATTAAATCGAAACCGTAGAAAGTGAACCCAAAAAGTAGAAAATAATTTTTTTCTTTGCACCTAGAATATGATCCAAAATTTTTACGACTAAAAATAAAAGCGTGGTGCGCTCATATCATAACTCATTCCGTACATCGCATGTTTTTAAGAATCTTTCAGTTTCAGAATCACGTTTTATTATCTTAATCTGTGATTAATTATTTTATTATTTATTACGCTTATCTTATTCTCTTTTTCTAATTTTTGCAAAATTCTAATAAACTCTTAGACATTTTGTAAAAGGGAAAATTACATTCAATTACTTTAAATTACATCTCTATTATTATTTCGTATTTAAAGTGTATACAACTGATAGTGTACAGTTGCATGTTTTCTAAATTATTTTTATTTATTTTTGAGGCACCGGAAGCATTTATTTTAAAGGCAACATATTTCAGACGTGCCAGAATATTACTAGTTGTATTTTCGCATATATTTAAAAAAAAATTTCCCTTATCTCCAATTTAGGAGCATAGGGCGTCCACTATTCTGAACCATCTTACTCTATTTGAGGTTATTGCTTTAATTTCCACCCATGATTTTCCTAGGTGTTTTGCCTCTGCTAGCATCGTTCTCTTCCATGTCATTGCTGGCCTTCCAACCTTTCTTTTTCCTTGTGGATTCCAGTCTAATGACAGCCTCGTTATATCACTTGATGCCTTCCTCAGTGTGTGGCCAATCCATCTCCATTTTCGTCGCTTTATTTCGGTCTCAATGTCTGAATGACATGTTGTTATGTGCAGATTGATGTTACTAATCGTGTTAGGCCAGAAGCACTTAAGTATTCGTCGAAGGCATTTGTTTACGAATACCTGCAACCTCTGTATGATTTTTCCTGTATGTTTCCATGTCTCACACCCATACAGTAGTACCGATTTCACACATGAGTTGACCATTCGTATCTTGGTCTTGCGCGACAGGACAGAAGTATTCCAGACTTTGTGTAGCATGTTGAATGTATGTCTGGCTTTATTTATACGTCTGTGTATGTCTTCTTCTGTTCCACCTGTTTTCGTTACTGTGCAACCAAGGTATACGAATTCATTTACATCTCCAATTTGTATATTGTTGATGTGCATCGTGTGGTTATATTTGTGTTGAGTCTCATCGTCTTGGTTTTCTTGATATTAATCTTGAGACCAATTTCGTTAGCTAGATCTGATAGCTGTTGCACTTTCTGCTGCATGTCGGAGTATTTGTGTGTGAGCAAGCATATGTCGTCTGCATAGTCCAAATCATTGAGTTTACCAGTTAACCCCCATTGAATGCCATTAGGGGACTTGTTATCTAGTTTCCGCATTACACTGTCTAATACGATTAGGAACAGCATTGGTGAGAGTAAGCAACCTTGCCTTACTGCTCGAGTGTTGTAGTATGTTTCACTTTGTTTACCTTTGTATTGAATTCGGTTCCCAGCATCCCGATACATTTTTGTATGAGTTCAATTAATTTCTTTGGGATGCCCATTTCAAGTGTCTGCCATATTGCATTCCTGTTTATCGTATCGAATGTGCGTTCGAAATCGACGAAGAGCATATACAATGGTCTAAATCCAGCTTGTTCGTTTCTTAATTTTGCATTGATCGTAGGTGAGATTCTGTCAAGGATGATCATTGCGAGTACCTTTATTGGTGTGTTGAGGAGGGAAATACCTCGCCAGTTCCTACATTCTCTTAGGTCATCTTTTTTGAGTATCGTAATTATCAAGGCTTTTTTCCATTTCAGTGGAATTCTCCCAGAATTCCAGATTTCTTGGATTATTGGTGTTAATATGCTTGCAGTTGTAGATGAATCTCCTTTGCATATGTCTGCGGTTATATTGTCTGTTCCGGCGGCATTATTGCTCTTCAGTCTATCCGTTCCGTTGGTGGATGGGTGTTGCTAGTTTCTTTATTAAAGTCAATTGATGACTGGAGATTTTCGGGGTCGGCGACGACGCCTTCTTCGAAATATTCCTTCCATCTCTTTAACTGCGCTTCATCTGTTGATAGTATTTGACCATTAGCGTCCCTTATAGGTAGTATGTTTGTAATTTTACCAGTGACCTTTCTTACACACTAATGCTCGCATATTTTGGATTGCTGCTGCCTCTTCAGCAGCTTTGAGAATGCTTTCTGTATATTTTCTTCGATCATTCCTTGCCATCTTTTTTACTTGACGCGCTGTTTCCTCGTATCTACGTTTCACCTCTTCCGTGTTATGTTGGCACATTTGCAACTTAAATTGACGGCGTTCCTCAACTTTCTGCCATGTATCATCACTTATCCAAGGTTTCCGATTGTATTCTCTGTAGTCGAGTACGTCCGTGGCAGTCTTGATGTAGGCTTCTTCTGCTTGGTTCCATTTTTCTTCTGTACGGGTGGCTTCAGACTGGAGATTGAGTTGGAGCGTTTCATTGAAATAATGACAATAACGTAATCATCAGTTGGCATTCGCTCGAGGGCCGTCCTTAACAGTCGAACTAATTCGATGTGTTGATCGAAAAAACTTTGTAATGCAGCAACAATTTATCGATTAGACCTGGTATTGAATCGATGACGCTAATCAACTTGTTCATCAGTGGCTCCCATGAAATAAATTTGGAGAAATTTGTAATCTGAATCTGACGTTGGTAGAAGTGATCCAGCACGATGATAAATTTGCCCTTGGACTTTGAACGTTCAAATGTAATTTTCACGTATATGATTCAGTTGCACCGAACGATGTTATTTGGAAACATGAATTAAGCTTGCAAATGTTTGCTAAGGAATGTTTAGACTGGCTTGTCTCACCGGATACCAACGTTGATAATGGTTCAGGTGGTGATTGCAATTCTGGTAATTTCACTTTTCCACCTGCGCAGCACCTCTTCTCGATTGGTTGCCAGTCTTGCTCTCCGTTGGTTGATTGTTTCATTCGAACGGCCTTGAGCCATGCGTACTCGATTGGCTTCAAATCTTGATTCTCTTTGCGCTCCTGATTCATTCAACCGGGCTTGAGCAATACGTAATTGTTGGGTTTTCAAACTTGATGAGCGTTGTTCGTTCGTTTCTGAAGCTCGTAATGCCTGTTTCTTTCATGTTTCAGCTGTAGGTTGACCAATCGATTTCCGTTTGGGGGTCATAACTGTCATAATAATAATAATAAATGTTCAAGAATCTTTCGAATACTAAACGTTCCAGATGAGTCAAGAACGCTTTTCGACAGTGATTAATGTTTCCAACAATGTAAAAATATGATAAAAATCTATTTTTAACAGTTACCGTTATTTTAAAAACTTCACTGACAATAAAACACAATATTTCACGATTGTTTTTAGAGTAATAAATAATATACCTATTTTAAAAAACGTATTTAAAAAAAAATTAAAAAAAGTATTCGTCGGGATTCGAATTTGAGAATTTTTCCCAGTAAAAATCTTGTGCGGTAACCCTAACCCATCGTCTACCGAGGTACCGGGTTCGAACCCAACGGTGGAGGGTTGCAAAAGGGATATTTTATCACCTGATTACGATCGGTGATGACGATGAACACAACTATGACCCCCTGTTGGAGTGCAGAATCCATTGGCCGAACCATCATACATGCCAGTACAGGCTGGCTGGAGCAATGCAATGTACAGATGGATTTAAATCGAACCTGTATTCGTGCTAATCCCAACGAAGGAAGGGTTGCAAAAGGGATTTTTCATCACCTAATTACGTTCGGTGATCACGATTAACACAACTACGACCCCCTGTTGGAATGCAGAATCTATGGGCCGAACTATCGTCCATGTCAGTAAAGGCTGACCTGAAGCAATGTATTGCACAGAATGTTATTCATAAAGGGAACCTGTAGTCGTGTGTCTTCGATTTGGCGCTCAATGGCGTAAAGTAGGACGTTAAAATAATCGCGAAAGAATTTGATGAGCTTCGGCCCCAGAAAAGATTATATGGATTAAAAAAAATAAAAAATAAATATAAAAAAATAACATTAGAACAAACGGGAATGAGACTTATGAAGATATCGGGGAATTCTGATAATCCTTTTGTAGGGATGCACGTGGTCTTGATAAGATATTTTTGACAGTTGCCCACCAATTGCGTTAACTGATGATCATATAACTGGCAAAATTTATCAGAAATACTTCTATTAAGGCAAAAAGAAATTACGTACACTCGCAGAAATCCTTAACCCTTGGATTTTGTAGCTTTATCGTGCCTCACAAGTCTTGAAGATCTTAACATTATTTCTGCTGGTGATATTCTAAAAAATTATAAGAATTTTCGACTTGGCCAAAGAGAAGGTGGTGATAGAACACTGTTCCTTTAAGAAAAAAAGGTTGCTCGACTTACATCTAAACGTTTGAAAACAATTTATCCTGGGGCCCTATTCTCGAATCCCACATCCATTTTCTCCGTGTGGATATCTGTCAAAATTCATAACATTGTACAGAAATGTAAAATTAAGTATTCTCAAATTCCATACCAAGGAAAAATTTCCCTACTAAGGCTGTATGCAAATCGGTTAAAAAGTTAAATATTTTAACTGTGGTAGAAATAAAAATAGATAAAAATAGATAAACAAAATTACTAGTAAATTTTTTTATCTATGGTTATATGATGCTCAAACGTCAAAGGAAAACATGATAAAAATTTCTAACTTCACCGCGACCAATAAAACATTTTGTGGGGAATAAAAAGTTAAAATTTTATCTTTTTACGCGTTTTTATTTCGTTTCGCACACAGACTGTCATTATTTTTGTCATTATTGCATGTGACATTTTTCCCAGTGTATCCTGTGTAAGATAATTTTCATAATTTAATTTTTGTTTTCTATTTATAGTATTGACTTATTTTATATTAGATCTAATTAATTGTATTTTTTTAAGTACTAAAAGAAAGTAAATATAATGTCCGCTTCATCCATATAAAATAAATTATTTAATTACAAAAATGTATTTCATATTAAAATATTATTCATTAAAATATTATTGAGTTTTGGTTGTTCTATTTCTTGTTGAGATGCAAAACATAAACTAAAATGGACTAAACTCAGTTCACCACTCTCTAGAGTGCAATGAAGTTAGATAAATAATAAGAGTGGTGAATAAAAAATTCCGAACGTTTCGAGAATAGATTTATTAGTTGCATGTAGTATTTATATGTGGAAATACCAAGTGAATTTGATAGGGGATTTTGACAGTTATCCACATTTGGAAATATCGGTGAAATTCAAAAAAGTACCCAGGTAATGCACGAAAAATGAAAACGGGAAACGTGGTTGTTTTTTCATTCAGTTGCCAAAGTATTATAGCTCATTTTAGTATATTATAGCTCAATTAATATTATAGCACTATTTTTTATGCTATAATACGATTTGTAAAAATGTATAAATATCTTATAGCAGTATTTATACTAATGTCGAGGGCTTTGGATCTGACTCCTGACACAATAACATCGCCCGACAATGTTAATATGTAAACGGAATCCCTTTGATCATTTTATTCATACGCTGTAGATACATTTTAATATATCACGCCAGAGAACAAGGAGTAGCCGAAGCTAAATGAACTTCCGAAAATCAACGCTGAAGATCGCCAATAATGTTATCGTAATTTAATGTTTGGTAATAATACATGAGTCATACGAATTCTTTTACTGCATCGGTGATGATCAACCTTTATTTTATTATTCATATTATAACTTATAGAGTTATCGCAATGTTTTCTACATAACATAAAATTTTAAGTACAAGTATAGATGACAATAACAGGTCGATATTTTTAATCAATGAATTCACGTGTCTGAAAGTTAATGGGGCATATACCGAGCAGATTTCTGTATCAATGTGATAGAAGTTGCACACAACTTGTACGGTTTAATACACAAATGTATAACTCACATATTGTATGGTCACTGGTAGATTAGCATAATCGGTTGACAGTGATAGTATAATCAGTTTCACTTGTGGTGAGATATGTCAATTTTGAATTGATTGATATTTTTATTTTGAATTAATTAAATTTAATAAACTTGTTTAGAAAATGACATTCTGGCAGCCTTAAGTCGTTTAGGGTCGAATTTCTATTTACAGAAATCGAATGGCTCTCAGGAATCTAATGAACCGGTGACATCGAAAATTCATCAACAAATTGATGATCTTGTGGTTGAAGAGAACTCGTTATGTGTTGTCATCGTCGCGTTTGAGGAAGTCTATCATGTGCATGAGTCTTCTCTCGAATGATTGTCATCAGACAAAATCTTAAAAGCTTTCAACATCAGTATAAATGCTGCTCATCAGCCATCTCTCATAATCATCCGTCAGATTTCGTATTCTCATATACCTATGTAAATGATAACAGGTCTAATCAACACCTTGTATAGTTTCAGCATTTTGGGATTTGCCAAGTATTTAGACTTTAGCAGTGGATAATCACTTCGCAATTATTCAATCAGATATTTCGTGCAAATCCATCAAATTCGCTAATGCTACGTATCCACTGTACTGCTGTACATAAATATATATATTTTGGTCGCCATGGCCTGATAAATGACAATTTACTTTGAACAAATTGTAACAAATTCCTCATCAGATCAAAACTATAAGTTTCGCGCGCACACTGCTTACATAACTGAATAGTTACATTAACGACTCACAAATCATTGTCGTTATAATGGGGACCCCTCAACGTAATGATTTAATGGTTGATTCAGCGACCCAGCATTCAATCATATAGATACAATGGTGTGAATCGATGCACCCACGTCTATTCATCACAATCGACAACGGTTATGGCACGTTACTAAATAAGTTTCCTTCCCTAACAGTGGAGTCAAACTACAATTTACCTGTAAAACACTATGTGCTAGACCACGCCGAATATATCCAATATGTTACCAAGCTGCTTATACTGCAGCTCACATTCCTCACATTCAAAACTTCGTGGAAATTCACAATTTTATCAATTTTAATTCCCTTCGCAACTGAGGACGGTCTCAGAAATACCAATCATTTTGGTTCGAATTCAATCGATTTTCTCAGCCACACAATCACACCTAATATAGTACCAACTAAAGAGCGAGTTAATGTCATTATGGAACTTTTGTGGATTCGTTATCTCGCACGATCGACCACGAAAAGCGGCACAAAAGCTCAAAGACATAGAAAGGCGCTTTTAGGATAATTCAAAATTAAAAACCGACTAAGGAACGCTATTTGAGTCTCAACTCTTCGTCGAATTAATGAACCTTCTGGGATCTCATCGCATACGAATAACCGCTTATCATCCTCAAGCGAATGACATGGTCAAACGATTCCATCGACTGGTTAAAGCTCCACTCTAGGGCTCAAGGTAATACAATTCATTGGAGCTCAGATATACTGCTCATCAGCCGAGATGGTTTACGATCAAAATATCAACCTACCAGATGAGTTCATTACTGAAAATAATCGTACACCTCAAACATAAACTGTCACAGTCATCGACCAACTTCGCAACATTATGCCAATATTTTCCACACAGCAATACGACAACCTATACTCATAACGATATATTTGTTCCAAAATCGCTCGAGAAATGCGATTTCGTTTTTGTATGAAGCGCCTAAAACCTATACATACGGAATACTATGTGTTCCGCCGGTCAAATTACCGCGTCTCTAACCAACAAATCCGTTCGCATCAATGACCATATCACGTTTTCACATAGCCCTTCAACTGCGTGGGGGATACCATAGTTCAAGTCATAAATGCACATCTTCGCAGTTTGTATTTGACAACATTTAAAAATAGCATAAGATGGTTGTTGAACTTTGAGTAAATCAGGGAAATGCTCCTTACAAGTGCCGAGTACTGCAACGATGTGATTACGGAGATTTCCATCCTGGTCCAAAATTGGCAATAGACCAGTTGGGTGAATGTCCATGTTTCCAGGTGGATAATTTAATTAGAAATGAATGTGCTAGCTAGGAGGAAATGCATGATCGCAAAGGAAATATATCATCCTTTCCCCACTATCAATGAAATTTAAATATTTTTTTTTTAGTTTTCTGGACTTCAAGCTATGACAGAAAAATTTGCAGAGTAACCCATAATTGGTATTGCTACACCACTGCAGTGAACTTAGTTAAACATAGTTGATCGCATACTTTAATCAATCAATCAATATGCCAATGTGATATCATAGTGATGATAATCGAATTCACCTTAGAACTCCAACTTATAAATGGTTACTTTGTATAAATTCAGAACCCATCGTTTCGGGAATGTTTATTACATATCTTCAAAGGACAATTCTATACATATATACCTATCGTAATTAGTAATTGCAATCCTTGCACCTTCCAATACAATCACTGCAGCTTACTAAACCAATTATTCGGTATTGTGAATAGTCATAGACTATAATGTGACGTATTTTATTATATAAAACGTCAAATATTTACAACACTTCCACTTATTATTTATGAGTAACATTTGTTTTATTTATTTATAAAGTGTTGTCATATAGAATGTTCAGCTTTACGTATAATTGATTGAACTATTTATAAGCATACATACAGCCATAAGTAAAGTTATTGTTAGGTAAACTTCTTATCATTTGAAATTAGTCATCGTTAGAGTAATTAGTACCTACTCTATGAGTAGAAAACAATTGAAATGTTTAATGACTGTGAGATAAGAATTTGTTTTGGTTTTATTTTAAGTTTATTCTACCAGTCATTCACAAATAAGTACATAGATTGATAACTTCTAAATATTCTTGTTTAACTGTAAAAACTGTAAATAGAGTAATAGACCCGCGACAAAATTAATTATGCAAGAAGAATCCATCGGTGATAATTCTGAAGCCGTATCGAAAATTGTATAAGGACAAATATAGTAAACGGATGCGATTCTTATATAAAGCATTAAGATATTTTAATGTTGCAATGATCAATGAATTTCGAAAAGATTGTGGCTCCTAACGCTTGGCTGTTTATTAGTACAAGATCTATTTTGAAGTAAGCGGCTTAAGAGCCAAAAAAAAGCAGCAAGACTGCAGAACATACCAACAACAAATATAATTATACAATGTATGTCAAAATAAAATGCTGGTTCAATCATTATATATGCATTAAGCATTAAGTGACAGATTTCATTTGGAGTTCAATAGATTTTTATTGAATACCCTAAAGCGCTTTACCAACAGCAAAACGAAAACGAAAAGTTATGTTTAATTATTAACTAAAACTACAATATATTTCGTTTGCTATATCTGATATTCCTATAAAGTCAGTTCCTAAAATTTATTTAATTCAAAAAACTTATTAATAGTATATTGTATAATAAGGAGGAAAAGTACTGCATTCCCGGACGATAGTGGAAATTGGTGGACGAGGCCGGCAACTACGGGAATCCGGGAATGCACTTTTCCTCCGAATTGTACATTCTATTTTTTCTCCGATCGGACTTTAAAACGAATATAAACCCAAAATAATTAAGAAATCATATTAAGAAATCAAAACAAAGTAAAAAAGAAAATAACATAAAATTATTGCTTAGTTAGCCAGGACATCATAACACATAAATACATTTTGTTTTTTTTTTTCAAAAATTGTCAAGTTTGTGTACCTATTTGATTTATAAAAAACGTGTGAATGAAATTTAAGGGATATGGACAGTGAAAGCAAATTATCCTTATCTTGTACCCCGCCGGATATAGTGGAAGCAGCTAATTCAGCTAATTGTGATTTACTCCCACAAAAATCGAAGGAAAAATACGAAAATGCTTATAAACGCTTTATGGATTATCGTCAATCTAAACACATCAAATCATTTTCGGAAAACGCCATTCTGGCGTATTTCGCTGATTTATCTTCAAAATTGAAATCATCCACATTATGGTCAAACTACTCAATGATCAGGTCGATACTAGTGGTTAAAAATAATGTGGATATTGCAAAATACCAAAAATTACGTGTCTTCTTGAAACGCAAATCCGACGGATATAAAGCGAAGAAATCTAAAATATTAACTGTGGAATCTGTTCAACAATTCATTTTGGAAACTCCAGATGATTCGTTCCTATAGTTACTACATTAAGCATGTAGGTATTTACACATTAAATTCAAATATGTTTTCGGATAAAATTCAATTCACACTGCAATATTTTTTGTAAGTAATATTATGATTGTTTTTTGTAGGTTGCGTTAATTTTTGGAATCGCAGGTGCTTGTCGACGGGATGAACTAGCTCGCATGGAAATTACTGACATTAGTGATTTGGGATCTAAACTTTTAGTTAAAATCCCGAATAACAAGACAAATAAACCACGATCATTTATCGTAAACGAAACTTATTTAGAATATTACAGAAAATATATAGCTTCGCTTCCAAAAGATTTCAATTCTTTGCGTTTTTTTTTTAAAATACATAAATGGTAAAGGTTTCAAAAAAGCAGTTGGCATACATCAGTTTGGTAAAATGTCACAAATTGTTGCTACTTTTTTAAAATTGCCAGACGCAAAACAATACACAGGGCACTGTTTCCGCCGTTCATCTGCGCAATTTTAGTTGATAATGGCGCAGATTTAACATGCTTAAAAGATTTGGAGGATGGAAGTCATCGACTGTTGCTGAAGGGTACATCGATGAATCCATTATCAATATAATTGAAGTTGCTTATAAGATTTTCGATACAACGGATAATGAAACAGCCTTATAAGTGCTGTTATAAGGCTGTTTGACCTTATAAGTGTACTTTTATTTCTTCTAAACAATTAAAAATCCATACGGGAATATATTCCCGGTCTAGGCCAGAAAAAATATTCTCGTACTATTATTACTTGTTGCTTAGCAACAAATACAACATACTGGAATCATGGAGCTTTTCGTTTCGAAAAAACAACGGAAAGATATATTTTTCCTACGATCGGAGAAAAAAATATTTGATTTCCCTAAAAATCGATTTTTAATTTTTTTCGTAACGAAAAAATGAAATATTTCGATATTTTTTCGTACGAAAAAATAAACGAAAAATTTGTTCGTTCTGTTTTCCGGTATAGTGGTTACAAACCGGTTTCATAGCATTTTAATTGATTGATTGATTGATTAGGAATAACCAGGAATAACCAGGAACTCCCAGAATGCCGGGCACCACCGTACACCCGTGTTACATATAACAAAATCGAAGGAGTGGATGGAATTTGTTAGTTATGACAGACTCGACCCGGTTGCAGACACCTAAGCGATCGATAGTTAGTGTTTTTTTTTTTGTGGTGGAAGGTAAGGCATGTTAGTAATGACAGATTTTAACCGGTTTTCCGGTAGTCAATACTCAACTAATGTTAGCACAAGACAATCACAATTTTAACAAGCTGCTCTGCATTCTCTCATTTCTTATCATCAACTCCAGTGTGTCCCCATGATCAGGTGTATCAGCAAATGTTTCCTAAAAACAAAATCTATTAATAAAATAATTGCTCTTAGCCATAGGCTGTAATAAATTGGATTAGTTTTTTCTGAAAATACAAATTCATTAATTTATCCCTTCAAGAATACGTCAAAATAAATATGATAACATAATAATATAATAATGTAATAATATAATAATATAATGATACAAAAATACAATAATTAAATTTAATTTAGTAAGGTACCTATTTTCAAATGATTACAGATACAACACACATGTAGTGAGGTATGATGAAACCTCCCTCACCCAAAAGGTGCCTAATAATAATTAATAATTTAATATCTGTAATCTGCTATTACTCTGAAGAAAAAAAATCCATTTATAGACCATTTTCTCCAAGCCCTAAGTTGTAACAAATTGAACTTGTTTTAACCTAAAAATTAGAAAATAATTAATCCAGCCCACTATTGCCAAAATAATTTGCCAAAAATCAAACCTAAAATAACTTCCCTAATCGACTAAATAACACTTCCTACAACTATCCTAAAAACACACACACACACACACATCTGATAAACATTTCAATCAGTCCAGCAAAACTACAATGTAAGTCAACCTCAAAAAACCCGCCACAAATTTGGGTATCATGTGGCATGCTGATTTAGATGTTTTTGGGTTTAAGGTGCAACAATGTGAATCGAGCATAACTTGGACACAACGCCGTATGCTATCAGAGGCATCGAAAGTATATGATCCGCTGGGATGTATAGCTCCGACAATTGTTTTATTTAAAATTATACTACAGAAACTGTGGCTCTTAAACGTTGACTGGGATACTACTCTACCAGATACCATCGTGAAGTCGTGGAAGCTTGTTTACGATAATATGGCTCATCTTGCAGAGATCAAAATACCTAGATGCTTAACTCATTTAATGAAACCTATACACCTGCAATTACATGCTTTCTGTGATGCTTCAGAAATGGCTTACGGCGAGCAGTATACGAAACAAGGGAAATCGCAGTTAACATCATTTGCGCAAAAAGCAAGGTCGCACCATTAAAACAAATTTCGTTGCCCAGATTAGAGTTTTGTGGTGCGATGCTGTTATGCAAATTGGTGAAGTTTTGCACACAATCCTTGTACTATAAACTCATGGAGACTTGTGCATGGACAGACTTTGCGATCGTTTTACACTGGCTTTCCGATGTTCCAAGGAGGTGGAAAAGTTTTATAGCAAGCCGAACTTCACAGATTCTTGACATTGTTCCGAGAAGTAAATGGGCTCATATTGAATCAAAACAGAACCCAGCCGACCACATATCTAGAGGAATAAGGGCTCAAGTAATAACAAATCTACAGCAATGGTGGGAAGGTCCGAAGTGGTTATCTGATCATGAATGTAATTGGCCTAGAGTAAAAAATCAAGCACTAATTAGACGATGTTTGCTTAGAAGAACGCCCAAACTTCGTTAATGTATTGATAGAACTATCTTCACCCGATGATGAACTTACCGAAATAATCACAAGGTGTTCATCATGGTTCAAAATAAAAAAAATACAAGAGAAATGAATGAAGCTAAAATAATCATTCTACGCAATACTCAAAAACCCAGTTTTCAAGCAGAACTATCAACCATTACTAAGGGTGCCTGTCATCACTAGATCCTTTTATCGATGCAAATGGCTTGTTACGAGTGGGAGGACGACTGAGAAATTCTTCATTAACTTACGCAGTCAAACATCTCATAATATTACCTAAAGATCACAGGGTTAATGAGTTAATAATAAGAGAAACCCACGTTACTCATATGCATGCAGGGAACTCATTAGTTTTAAGTCTGTTCAGGCAAAGGTATTGGATGATAGGAGCTCACTCTACCATTAAAAAATTCATTAAAGGTTGCACCGTGAGTTTAAGATATCGCACCATGAAGACTGACCAAAAACTCTTCTTTATAATTTATTTTTTTGGTGATCATCTGGAATTTTATTTTTTTTATGCTTTTGTTCTTTACATTTGTAGTAATTAGTTATGTGATCTATCCCACTAGTAGTAGCACTTAATTTTGTTGCTGCTCTTTTCTTTCCTGTGATCGGTTTCACCACAATTGTTAAATTTTTCTGTACCCCTGCAATATTTTGCTGAGTGACCGTTTATAAGAGGTTTTGGAATATAATACTTGACTCTCTTTGCGACTTCATATATGTGGATGTTACCTGGCAAGGAGGAGGACTGGAATATTATTATAATTGCCGTTGTTGGATCTATCGTGGCTTCTTTATAATTCCATCTTGTTATCCTTTCTATTTTATTTATCTTGTATATTGACTTAATGTTATGCTTTATTTTGTCGAAATCCATTGTTGCTGGTATTTTGTTGATATAGCCTACAATTTCTACCATAAAATTAGGTATGTATGCATTGTAAAAGTGTATTTTCTTCATGTCTATGCTAACGATGATTTTATTGGAGGTTTCTGGTTTTCTAGTTTGCACTGTAACTTTACTAGTTCCGTATTATCCATAGTTTTGTGTACATATAATATTTCTATTTAACTTTAAATCATAAATGTTTAATAAGCAAATTGTTACCTTTCATTTGTGTGTCAACATTCTCCCGGGCCATTGTTTCTAGTCTATAGTCTTATTTTGGTGGAGTTCTTTTTTGGATCTTAAACTTATAGATAAGGCAAACGATTATTATTACAGTAAGCATTCCATATCCTATGAGAGTGTATTGGTGAATATCATGATGAGATATTGTGCCCATGTCAATGGGCTGTTGTTCTTCTTGTAATTGTTGAATTATTTGCTTGGGTAGGTGACTGATGTCATTCTCTATAGATGGATTTTCAAAATCTATTGAATTATTTGTTGTAGTTTTCATCCAAAGTAGTGATAAGTTGACAGTTGGTAGATATGATGAGTTAATTACGGTTTCTTTAAAGATTTTATAAGTTTTTAAAAAATTGACCCTTCTTTTAAGGTACATCCATTTTTAACGGAAATTATTCCGTTCCGGGGTAATTGCACTACTACAAAGTCTCCATCACAAGCTATACTAGCTCGCCGTTCTTGTCCAATTGGGAAAATCCATTTATTGTTTTTTAACTTGACCCATGTATCTAATGAGTTTTCTGATACTTCTTTCACAATATGGCAGTTGAACGGTTGTTGTAATGCTAATAAATTTAGTTCACATATAGAATGGTTGTTGTATGCGGAATGAATTGGATGTAGCAGCCTAAACTCGTACTTCGACAACATATAGTATTCATCACGATGTATGAACATTACCAAATAGTCCATTGATGGTGGAATGAAGATTCCTTCGGTTGTAGGAAAAGGTATAGGTTCATAAAATAGGTACCTCGCGTTGTTAATTATTGTAATTTTTAATTCAAATACCAAATATTGTCCAGACAGTTTTCCGCTGCATGATATGATTTTATATAAACTTAATAGTTCATGGTTTTCATTTTGTCCTGGTAGGAAAGCATCGAGTGGCATATGAGTTTTTATATCTTGAAGTGCCTTTTTATGTGTTGATGTGGTGGTAAAATTGGTGTGCTAATTGCTTTATTCTGCGAATTTAAGAAGGCGTCGATCAGTTTTTATTGAGTATCTTCAAAATCCAGTAAAAGAAGAAGCGCGTGAAACGATAAAGATATTAATTTTTGATTGTTATTAATGTCTTCCACTTGAGAATTTATTTTCTTATTTGCAGAGTGGATCTCTAAAATCCTTCCTAAAGGCCAGTTGGTGGGCGGCAGGTTATTGTCCTTTATATTAAAGCGATATAATCTACCTTTAATCCTTTAATTGTAACCTTTAATTGTTTGCAGGACCACCATTTTTTGGATTATCCTCCATCGATGATTCTGGAGTTGTAATTAGTGAATCCCCAGTTAAGAAGTGTCCATGGATTAGTATTAACGCATTTGTGAACAACTTTGTGAGGTTATGTTTTTGTTTTTTAGCAAGTCGTTTTTCTACTTGTAACAGACGTGCCATTGCGCTCCTTTTTTAGCATCCCAGTGGTTTGGCGGAATACAAGTCCATGTCAAAAGGATTTTTGACTACGTAACGGCCATTTTTGAGACGTCTATGGCTGGTTGCGAACATTTTTTCACATTCTTCTTTGGTGAATGTTCGTTTATGAGGAACCTCTTCTTTTCCCCAGAAGCTTTTCAATTTAGTATCTAAATCAGCGGTTCTTGTTTTCATTGATTCTATTACTGTTAAATTGTGACAATCATCTGAAACACGGCCTAGAAATATCCAGCCCAATTTAGTTTCTTGAGCAACTGGTTCGTCGGATGAGGCTTTCACTATTTTATTCATCAAAATGTCTCCATAATAATCTGCACCCAATAATAAGTCGATTGGAGCAGGAGTCTATAGAGGTCGAGAGGCTGTTATGGCATATCCCGCGTTAAATTTTTGAATACTAATGCCTTTACGGTTAAGTTATATTTGGAGGGAAATCTCGGCTTCATGTTAAATTCAACGGTTGAGTTCGCTGAAAGTGATGTGAACCCAGAGTTTTTGTGCCGCCTTTCATGTCTCCTTTTTTATATGTTTTATCTCGAGATAGGACTCTCAGAGATTGGAACCTTACTTGTAGAAAAGCTAGAAAATCTTTCACTGTTTAAATTTCTTTTGGGTTCTTCAGAGATGTATCGTACAAGCGGTGAGTTTCCCTGTCTAGCTTTTTTGTTAGAATGTTCATCAAGAAACATATTGCCTTTGCAAGATGGTCTTGAAGATATATGATGGTAAATTCATAATCTTGCTGTAGGTTCTTGTACGTTTCTCGGCTAAAATACTCGTTTTTAAGCTCTTTTTCGCTTGTGTTTCCAATTATCTCTTCGTGGTTTTGTGTAATCGAGATCTAAGAGTCGGTTAGAAGTTTGATTTTTAACTCATAATATACATTGGAGTATTATTCATCACCTTTTACTTTGTGGATCGCGTTAGGGTTAAAGCGAAACATTGTAGCCTTCACATGCTAAATATATCCCTTTTGTTGTTGGTCGTCATTGACTTGAACAACCTTAGCTTTATTCGTTTGGCTGTTCCTCATCCGTTAGGACATATGATGAAGCATCAGTGAATGCTCAGTGAAGCTGTCTCCTCGAATGCTTGCTTTACTTGGTTGTAAAACTGTTGTTCGATATATGGATGATTCTCCGGAAGTGCGTGGATTAAGGCAGCATCGATTGTTGAAAATTTACCGAAGAGTAGCTGCAAGATTGTGAGTTTTTCTTCACAGTATTGTTTTGTTTTTCTTGCAGCGCCGTCCTTTTTTATATTGATTTTAAGTTTATTAATCAGTATCCCGACTGATTCATTTATGACTATTAAACATGTTGTGTGTCAACAAATACTGATGCAAATTATTTGATCATTTTCGAACATAAAAATCAGGCAATGGGTTAGCCCACAAAATTATCAAAATACTTTAATTGTGCCATAAAACACGTAATAGTATCATTCATCAAAATCGGACATATTTTGTGGCATAATTTGTTTATTTGATCATTTTGTGGGCTAACCCTTTGCCTGATTTGTATGATGATAATTTATGTAAATGATTAAATGTTTTGCATTCTTTTGAAAATCGAACCACTTAAATTGCATAAATTTCAAGCTGTTGCCAGGCTAACACCAAACCTTTTTTAGATTTTAAACATTTTCAATTCACGTCATACATTTTATCGTTTTAGAAGGCTAACTATAAAACCGTGCTACTCCAAATTTATTAAAAGATTATTGTATAAACTCCAGGACTCGACACATTATATACTTTGATTATGTAATCTCAAATCATATACAAATTTTAAAGTACGTAATTAAAATAAATTATCATATTTTATGAAATTTGATAACGTATTGTGACAGTTTGTATCTGCCCGAGTAGCGGTCGTAAAAGTGTGGAAATAAAAAAAATCCCCAATTTTTTGTTTCTATAAATGAGTATCGTTGATATCGAATTTAATCGAACATAATACCAATTTACTTGATTGTAGACAACACGAACACGAAACCATCAGAAAGTATACGTTAACACATTCGTTAAATATAAGTTATTCTCACGAGTAGTATAATCGTGCAGTATATTTATAGTGCTATAAATTTATAGTGTTATCGAATAATAGTGTTTGATAAATCTTAACACAGTTTGTTGACACAAAATAGTGCATACTTGAGAGTATACTTAAATTCGACATTTAATTTATACTTCTAGTCCTTATCTTAGGTCAATACCGGATCATAACTTTAGAGTTGTGATTGGTGACTTTAATACTTGAATTGGCCAAAATCTAACCAACTTATGTAAAAATATGGTTTCCTACTACCGACAAGATCTAGCAACAAATAATAGAGAACAAATTATGTATTTTGTTAGGACGATCTCGTTTCATCCAAGATGTGAGATCATATCGATCGATTACTTAAATCAGATGGCTTAAATCAGATGGAAAATATAAGAAAATTCACTACCCAAATCTTGTTAGCAGTAGCATTATTGTTGAAACCAATCACCTTCCTAAAGATATAAAAATTAAAACCAAAAGATCACATCTGTAATAGATATTGTCAACCAAGACTGCCAATCAGGACATTTTATATCAACATCTCTGCAAATTTTCTATTGTCTGATCCCAACTTAGATTCTCCAAATCTGATTGATCTGCTCAATGACACTATTATCAGTAGGTCAAATCAAATTGGCTAATAATCATTCAGTTCTTCAAAATACGCAATTTGGCTGGATTATCTAAAGAAAATTTCATAGCGCCCAAGCGCACCTGACAATTTCATTACTACGGCTTTACTAAATGAGGTTGTATGCGACCAAATTGAAAAGTTTTTGAATTTAGATGAAATACCAGAAGTTACTAAGGTTATCAGCATATTTGATCATCACGATGTAGATAAAATTTTGCGGCCACAAACTCAAGGAACATTATTTGCAGATTTATTGTTCGCTTCTCATTTACACAAATTCCGGTTTTTCTTGGTGACTCATCAAACATTACAAACAAGCCTTACAGTTCTACTTCCAAAAAGCATGTAGTTTTAATAGGTCTGCAAAATTATCAAATAGCAATTCTATTTTTTTTTTACTTTGCCTTTTCATGTCTCACGTCTACGCTACCAGACTAAAAGATAAGAACTGCTGCTATCAATACATTTATTGGCTTGTTGTTTCAATTCAGAGGCTTGAAACATACCAATTGAAAAGATAGCGGCGAGATAGCATTAAAAAGTTCAATTTGCGCACCAGCAGCCAGCTGTATCATACAAAACGAATTTTATGTCGATGATCTGTTGACTGGTTCAATATCAATTACACAGATATTCCTTGTTTAGTGTATCCCATCGTAAGGTTAACATTCTATGACTTAAATGTGCTATTGTGGGCCCATCATTGTTTACTGACTCAACGCTATTATTGCGTTCTTCAATTTGACTTACTTTGCTTTTTTACTTTATTTTTATACTTTGCAGCCATGGAACACCATACAGCTTCCTCAAAACCAGCGGTTTTAAATTTCACTAAACCAAAATTTTGGACTCCGCTGATTCTTTAGCCATCGTTATTAAGGATTACTCCTGAAGAAAGTGCGAATAATTAATTCAGTTCGTCGATGTGCATTATTAGATTCTGGCCTAGAGTTGTCACTAAACTCTATGAAAACATTAACTTTAACAAGTCAGCCGGTCCGGATGGTATTCCCCCAAATATCGTTCTCAAATATTGTTGTAAATCTCTGTCAAAGCCGATATCACGTTTCTTCCACCGATCTATGCCTTCTGGCATTTTCCTCTTCATCTGGAAAACTGCTAACGTATATTCTGTGCCAAAGAAGGGCAGCAAATTGGATCCTTCGAAATATCATCCAACAGCTATCGTCTCGAAACTTTCCAAAGTACTTGAGACCATAACCAATTTCCTTTAGATTTTTTTCATCCATAGTAAAAAATGGCTATCTCGGGAACTAATACAACTAACGACTTGAAACTTGGTACACACTCTATTTTTGCTACCCATCTAGCCCACATAGTTTCAGAAATTTATGCCACAAATAAAAAATTTTAAAGTCTGCCCGTTAAATTAATCTGGAATTTTCAAAAGGAGGTAGGTCTACAGTCGAACAAACATTCACCATAACTCCGAGGACCCAACCACTTTACTCATTACTACCGGACCAATTCCAATTACTCATCAAGCCAAATTACTGTTCCGCAAACCTACTGCAAACGGTGGCTGGCAGCTATGGTTGTGTATTGTTCATTCAGCACACACGACAGCTGCCAGCCACCGTTTACTATGGGTTTGGGGAACAGTTATTTGGCTTGATGAGTAATTGAAATTGGTCCGGTAGTAATAAGTAGCGTGGTTAGGTCCTCGGTGTTATGGTGAATGTTAGTTTGGATGTGCATCTACCTCTTTTTGAAAATTCCAGATAGTTTAACTAAAGTCTGCCCTTTAACATTTTTCGATTTGTTGTTTAAAATCAAGTGATCAATACATGTTCGAATGATGGTCCGAATTATTGAATAGAAAAATACTGGAAAATATCCAAAATCCAGAAAATGCATTGATCTGGATCAATATACTTCTATTCTGATGACTTACTTTCCACCACTTACGGTTTACCTTCATCTTCATCACGGAACGACGTTCTCGCAGAAAGAATGGCCATCGCGAGATCCGCCTAACGCGAGATTTCAATACAATTCTTGAATGGGATGAAGTCAACGTAGTTGAATTCAATCCCAACAAATTTCAACCCTGTGTTTTTTCTGGCCAACCTAATGAATATTCACAAATAAATAAAGCAGCAATTAGTGCAGCCAGATGTCTTGGTATTTTACAACGATATAAGTTTTACTTTTCTCCATCAGGAACACTTACAATATACAAGACCTAAACAAGATCCAATTTGGAGTATAATATGTTTAGACAGGACTGCTTGAACCTGCAGCAGTCAAATCAGCTAAATTTTATCTTCGCAGAGTGATAGCAACAGTTATACTTTAACGTATGAGGTTGAACCGAACTTCCATTCACATTACTAAATCATAATTTAGCTAATGTGAATGGAAGTTTACCCACCATGGAGTTTAACGTTTCTTCATATTTCAACAAACGTTGCAATAAAGAATTCACATTAATGTACGAATTTATTTCTCAAATAAAAATTAATTATTTTGAACATTTCAAAAATTGTTAATTCAGCACAAATCACATTCAATTCAGCAAAATAAATTGAGCAACATATTTTGTCAGCTAAATAAAATTTATATTGTTGGCAGCCCTGTACGTAATGTCATTTTTTTTTTGTATGACAGATATCAGCTGTGAAAATAATCAAAACGAAAATAAAAACAACAGAAGAAACATAGAAGTGAAGTGAAGACGCACGAAAAAAAAAGTGAAAGAACAACGAAATTTATTGTACAATAAAAAAAAATATTTTTTAAACTTCATTTAAACTACAATTATTTCGTTCAGTGCTTCTTAAAAACAATAAAATTGATTTGTATTTCATTTTTTTTTTAATAATCTTGGTTTGTCTCTACGTAACAAAATAATGAATAAGTCCCCTTATTGGGGTGAATTACCAGCCCTCGTATTAACCGAAATTTATGGATATCTCAATTTTAACGACAGACTAAATGCATCGGCAACATGCTGGCATTGGCGCTATACATTATTTCAACCAAGGTATGTCTGTTTAAATTAATTGTGATTATTATTTTGTGCAAAAAAAAATTTGTTGGACATTTTTCCTGTTCGACATTTCTTTGTCCTCAAATAAATGTCGACGACGAAGAAGTGGGAGAAGAAAATATTTCTTTTTGCGTTTTAATGAAATATGAAATTTTTCACGTTCTTTCTATTCATAAAATTAACTAATCTTTTAAGCTATGGTGTTTAATTCTTGGGATGCATTAATTAATATTCGATAGCCAACTAAAAATTCAAATTGTGTTATCCAAGTGAAAGTTTTTTTTTCAGTTATTCTTTGACACCATACACAACAATCAACCGCAACTGTAGCACCATTGACGTATCGGTTGTGATTTTACTTTCTATAATTTACAAAAAAAAAAAAAAAAAAAAATTACATTGACTATTTTATGTGTAAAATATTTATCGAGTATTTTCTTCTAATAGACATTGGAATGTTTTTTTATTGCGTGGCGCGTTTATGTAATGCACATTAAAATGTTGCAGCAGATCAATCATTGTTGTGACACAGCGCAACATTGTGTAATTTTGTTTTCGGTATCTAGGTCGCAAGCACTGTTGAATCTTTAAAATTTGCGCTCGCTTTGGAATATTCTCAAGGTTAAGCTATAGTAATGGGCCACTATTATAAGCAGTGACACATTTTTAATTAATTTTGTATACATATTAATCAACAAAAAAATTAAAAAATCGTATACCTAGTGACATGATGGAATTATGCTTTGTTCTAATTTAATGTTTATTAAAAGTATAATGCATGTAAAAAAATTTAACAAAACTGTTATTATTATAAAATGTACTATAAAATGTAAAAATCACGTTTTATTTTACATTAACTTTGAACCAAATCTTTGGATCGAAATTTTTGATGCCCCTCAAAAATGGGGGTTCGTGTAACAAAAATTTTCTCCACTTTTTCCGTTGATTTCAATGTCAAAAGTCTTTTCCGTACATTGTAAAATCAAATATGGGCCAGTATACGGTAGCTGTAAGGACCTACGTAGTGCGTCTGTTCTAAGAAATACGTGAGAACAGGAATTTAGGTCTTTACTAATTAAAATTGTGTTAGAATCATGCCTGGATGCCGGAACAGGTCGAAATCCAGAAAAATAATCTTGACAAAGTCGCTTTGCAGAATTTCAGTACTATTTGATTCAAAAAATTGTCCAGGAACTCTCAATAAAGTGCCAAAAACGAGTTCGGCTGGCGAAGTTTGAATTTCTTTACTAAAAATTGTCCGTGATCCAAGCATGATTGTAGGTAGAACGCTAGTCCAATCCACAGATCGTAACACATAATGGCAGACTTGATGATTTGATGCCATCGTTGGATCATGCCATTACATTTTGGATTATAACTAGTCGTTCTCTTTCTCTCGAAACCCAACAAGATGGAAAGTTCGGAGAAAAGATTAGATTAAAATTGCGCTCTGATTCGTAACTATTACATTTGGTACACCAAAAAGGGAAACCCAAGTTATCTCGTTTATCGATCTATTAGTATTACGAAGTATCGCTGCGGACCAATAATGTCTAGGTGTATTTCTGCAAAGCAATGCGAAGTTAATTTATAAGAATCGAAAGGGGAAATGATATGTCTCGAAACTTTCGACTTTTGACATGCTAAACAATTTTGAGCCATAATTTTTGAACCTTTTTTAATAGATGGCCGAATGGTTTTTTTGTCATTAAATTAGTAGATGCCTTTCAAACTTTTTGCTTCAAAAACTGTTTTCCAAAATTCAATTGGAATAAAAGGTCTTAGTCATAAGCACTATATCTTTGCTGCGTATCATTTAGACGAACTGAAAAAAAGTAGAAGTTAGATTCAGCTAACCAATTTATTGTAGTTTTACTGTTTTTTTTTTGTATCCTTTCCAAAAATTGTTGAGAAAGATTTGATAATTGCTGCATTTGGGATGAAACGTCTGTAAAAGTTAATCATACCCAAAAATCGTTTGAGATGAATAACTGTTGAAGGACGCTAAAAATTTTTAATAACATTAATTCGTCCAGAATTAGGTAAAATGCCTTGCTCATTTAAACTATATTCTGATAATTTTTTAAGAATAATCCCTAGATGTTCTAGGTGTTATTCGAAATTAGATGCTATTAATATATCGTCTAAGAAGACAAATGAAAAGTTTAGTCTCAATATTACTGAATGAATAAATCTTTGAAAAGTTTGTGCAGCATTCCTGAGCTCGAAATTTATTTTAGTGAACTTGAATAAACCAAAAAAACTTGAAATTGTAGTTTGTGGAATATCAGATGGTTCAATTGAAATTTGGTGGTAGGCTTGAATTAAATTCAAAGTAGAAAAAACAATGCAAGTTGATATAAAAAATCTTTTTTTTTTGTTTCTGAATCCTGCAATCTTTTCTGGGGCCAAAGCTCTCCCAACTCTTTCGCGGTTAATTTTTAACGTCCTCCTTACGCCGTCACCAGCAAAATCGAGGACGCACGATTACAGGTTCGATTTTAAATCCATCTGCACATTGCATTGCTCCAGCCAGCCTGTACTGACATGGACGATGGTTCGGCCCATTGATTCTGCACTCCAACAGGGGGTCATAGTTGTGTTCATCGTCATCACCAATCGTAATCAGGCGATGAAAAATCTGTTTTGCAACCCTCCCTCGTTCGAACTCGGACCTCCCTTCTCAAACACCACCGCTTTACCCACTGCGCCAATTACTCGGTTATAAAAAATCTTGAAGGTGTGAAATTGGATATCGATCAGGAATAGTGACTCGATTTAAACCGCGGTAATCCCCACATGGTCTCCCTTCATTCACCATTTTTCTCTTGTACCAAATGCAAAGGTCTTTTGCTTTGTCTACAAATCCCTTGCGCCATCATTGTTTCGAACTGTGCCCTTCCTATCAGTAACTTGTCTGGTGCCAAACTTCGGGTATTACGTGCGATAGGTGGTCAAGTGGTTTCAAGTCGGTGTGAAATTTGGTGTTTGATGTACGGGTCCTTTTGTTAGCTGAGTGAGTCCGGAAATTTTGAAAATAAATTTTGAATTTCGACGGATAGTGCTGATCGATGCTTGCAAGAGAGGGATCCGGACTTGTTGATAAAGCACCGGTTGCATACAGAGAGGTTAACGGATCAATAAGCCTCTGACTCTGTATGTCAACAAGTAATCCAAATACTTTAAGGAAATCCGCTTCGATGATAGACATCGACGCATCAGCAACTACAAACTACCTATTAAATGAACGCCTTAAGCCAATATCTAGATTTAGAAATTTAGTGCCGAATGCTTTAACAGGCGTACCATTTGCCGCGACAGTCGAAATAGTTGAATCACAAATTTTAGAGGGATAATGGAAATTTCGCACCAGTATCGATTAAAAATTTAGTACGCGAATTTATTTCGAAGATCAAAAGACGGCTGGAGAAGTGACCATCAATGACCGCCGTCTCCTGTTGATGGTCTTTCATTTTTAATTTTTTTGATAATTTTGCAGTTATAAAATTTTGAGTTAGGAGACAATCAGTTTCACATTTTAAAGCCTGGTTGCCAAATTGCTGGTGATAATAGCATTCCTTAGAAGCATATTATTTCTCGGATTTTGACAACCAAGATTTTTTAAATTTTTACGAGAATTTGTTCAATTAGAGGAAGAAGAGCTTTTAGATTTATGTCGAAAAATTGAGTGATTGTCAACTAGCGTAGACACTTCCATTAATAATTTTGAACTCAAATTTTAGAGAGCGGAAAAAATGGTTCGGTAACTGCCTTAATATACATAACATGCACAGCAAAATATTGCAACGTAATAAGCGGTTTATTCGATAGAAATGAACCACCACAGCATGAGAGACCATAATCCAATCGCGAATTAACCAAATACAAATATAACGATCTAAAAAGTTTTCGAGGACAAAAATGACGCAATATACAGTTTAGAAATCGTTAAATATAATTTATGGATTTTCTCAAAATGTTCAGTGAATTTTAATTTACTATCAATATGAAGATCCAAATATGTACTTGTATTATAATCAACTCTCAATTATTATACATTTATCATTGCAAGTGAGGAAATTAGTGCATTCGAATGAATGAATGACAAGTGAAATCTTCGGATAAAGCATTACGAACATCCTTAAAATCGAAACCTAAATATTTAAGACTAGGAACCAAGTTGTGAACGTTAAACCATTTCCCAAGTAACAAAAGATCCTCAGATATACATTTACAATACAAGAAGACGGTATCATCCACGAAGGGAAATAAAGTCCTGTTAAATTTCAATTTTAGAAGTGAATTAATATAAATGAAAAACAAAATGGGTCCAAGAACGGGTCTTTGTGCAACAACAGCATTTAAACTTACATCAGTACTAAAATTGATTGAAATATTTCCTTATATGTTTTTTAAATTCACTTTATGTGAGGTACGTTGAGGTGCATTGTTTATTGAAATTGTTAATGGTACTATTACAAAATCTAAGGCTGCGGCCGAATAGACGGATAAATCGTTTAGTACAGTAAACTGAAATTTTAGTACAAATTTACCTTCAGTAATATCCGAATTCTTTGGTAAATAAATTGGTCAAAAACGGCATGATGGGTAAAATATAATTGTTTGAAGGATTATTTACATTGATATATTGTTAAATGTCAGATAATTTTTGCTATTTAATATATTATCCAAAAATGGATAATATAATAAATAGCCACATTATTTATTAGGCTTAATCTTACAAAATGACAAACTAATTAAGAAACAATTAAAGGTCAAACGCACAACAACAACCAATTTACCCTGTACACTGTTAAAAATAAGGTAATATAACGATTTACTTACTCGTCTATTCGGCCACAGCCGAAGTAGTTAATTTTATGTTTTATTGAATATATCCCAGTATGCTACGCGATAAATTTGGCTTTTATTATAGAAAGTTTTGGTATTTATCAAAAATTGACATAGCAACTGACCATGATAATTTGGGTGTCTTCGTTTTTATCAAATAAATGTCAAAAATTTCTATTCACAAATATTTATCATGGGTTTCGGACATAGTCGCAGAATACTATGATCAACAGTATCAAATGTCTTTGAATTATCAACTAATAAAAATAGAATGCAATGTTCAAATTCAGTACTAAGGGTCTGTCCCAATCACCGACTTATTTAATTAGTCAGACTTATTTGAATAAGTCTGCTGGCGAGGTGACTTATTTTCCATCTAGTTCTTTCAAAAAAACTTATTTGAATATCAAATGTAAATATCGTATAAAAAATTTATTTGGTATCAAAAAGCTAATAATAATCATAATATGTATAACTAATAATAAAAATGATTGTTTGTTGACCATTTTAATTAATTTTTGAGTTCATTTTTTTTGGTATTCAACTAGCCGATTGTACAAATATTTGTATTTAAATGGAGCTGTCAAAATAAGTCAGCAAAATCAATTGGAACGGCTTGGTCGACTTATTCAATATGGCGTCAAATAAGTCAATAAGCCTGAAATAAGTCAGTGATTGGGACAGACCCTAAGTGTACGTTTCCACCTAAAAGTTGGTTGTTATTTTTACAACGCGCCTCACACGGATAGTATACATTTACAAAAACATTGTGTCTCGGCTCAAAATTTGTAACCTACACATGCCAAAAAAATACAACAGATTTGAAGAAAATACAACCGATTTGTACTAATGGCTAGATGTTTTTTGATTGTTATTTTTACAATGGTACTAAAATATAAAATTTCCTGTAGGAAATTTAATGGACAACCCTTTGTTTATTTGATAAATGTCAATATCATGTATTTTTGTTGCGATTAAAATAAAAATAAAAGCGATATATTTTTTTAACACTAAAAGCAATTTATTTTTGATTAAACTTTAAACATTTTAGATTTAAAACCATTTCCAATGAATTTTTATGAAAAAAATTCAACGTCAAAATTTGAAAACATTCAAACACATAATATATCATACACATACATAAAAAAATTTCACATTGTAAAAATAACAACGAACTTTTCAGTCGAAACCTAGACTAATCTTATCGATATCCAAATCATTAAATCCGAATGTATACTTTAATTTTTTCGTTCATTAAGCATTTTCGTAAATAGATCCTGAATAACTTCAGGCTAATTTTCGAAATTCAAAGTTATCCGTCTATTTACGAACGCATCAGATAACTTTAGGCTAACTTTGACGTTGTTGTTGCTATTATTAACTGTATTTTGTTTTGTTTTCAAAATTAGTTTTCAAATAAATGTCAATGGAAATGGATGTTTTTATTGAGCAGGACTATAATGTCGAGTATTTGGTTTGTTCTTAAACAATTTAATTATTCTATAAACTGAAATCCTACAGTATCTGATATCGAAAATGATGGCTTAATGTTTTTTAAACACAAGGATGATCTGTAAATAAACATCATCAATAACAAATAGATTTATCTGGCAAAATGAATCATGGATTTATATTCGAATTTTGGTTTCATGCAACGAACTCACTCAAAAATGTATAATAACTTTTTGTATGAGATGGATAACTTGAATAATTTATTACCAACATAAGAAAAATGAAAAGTTAGCCTAAAGTTATTCAGGATCTATTTACGAAAATGACTATTGTTTTATTCAAACAATTTTATCGGCCAATCATATTGATCAAAAACTACGAATTTCTCTTCATGATATTTTCACGTTATTTTTAAACATCATTACCTGAAGACTCGGAATTTTTAAGTCTTTTATAATAATGCTATGTATTTCGGCTGGCAAAATAGGATCGAAAAAATAGTTAGATGCCTCAAATGGATTAGAAAACTTCAAATAATTAACTGTTACCAATAATTAAATGCCACGGGATTAGAATTTTTTTTTTATAAAATAGTCGCTCATAGATACTGTATTAGATATAGTGCTTAGTGGTTTAAATATGCTTTCCAGATGTTCGGCAAACCTGTCGGCTTTCTCTTTATCTTGCCTTGCCCAATTTCCATCTAGTTTTTTAATTGGATGCTGTTGGGTAATAGGTCTTTTTAGACTTTCGGTTGCCTTCTATAACGAATATTTATGTATATGTCTTGATAATTTTTTTGTTAAATTGTTTACTTCTGTTTTATCCTAGGGACCTCTGGTCTGGTGCCATTTATTTATCGTAGAACTTTACCTTCGCAAAAGATAAGTTATTTCTTCAGGATTCCCATGCTGATTGCTGAATGTCCTTAACAAATTGCTTAACGTTTAGTTCATCTATGTTCTCTGTTGGAGTCATAAGTTGTATTTTGGTATCTAAACAAACTCTAAAATAGTCCCAATCTGTGTGCTTATTACAAAGATAGGCTGTTTTTTCTTTTTGTAAGATGTTTTCACTAAATATTAAAGTGATGAGCGAGTGATCTGAGTTCATTTCGTGGCTTTCTTCCACTGAAATGTAATGCTTTGAAATATTATTACTCGTTACAAAAAAGTCGATTAAATCTGGTATTTTGGTTGGGTCTGATGGCCAGTACGTTGGTTTACCTGTTGATAATGCTCCACTATTGCTTTCTTTTATTGCCTTTAAGAGCTCCTTTCCTTTGGTAGTTGTTAGTCGTAAAATAAAATAAAATATAGTTTTGGTTCTTCGAACAGAGTCTAAATCAGAATGGCTAAACCGAGTGTACAATGAAATCTCGGGTTCTTAAATCCCATTTTTCAAAATCTTAATTCGTTTTGAAAAACCTATTTTAAAGTCGCATTTTTATCCATTATTGCTCCAGATAACTTTGGTGAATTAGTGACAGTTTTTTTTTATAAGAAACTTGTAATGGCTACAGGTTTTCAGTTTCTTTTTTCAAAAATAGAATTTTCAGTTTATAGAATAATTAATTCACTAGCGACATCTAGTGATAAAAATACCTTACTACCTTAATAAGTTGTATTGCTTTGGGAAAACAAGATTTGGTGGATTGTTTTCCCAAAACAACCACAAAAAATTTAGTTGATGTACATGTATATTAAGTGCGAGTTGCCAAAAAACGGAACTATGTTGACTGAATCGAAGGCTTTTTGCAGGTCCAGGAAAATGGCAGCTGTTTTAGACTTCCAGAAAATGCTGGATTCACTGGCCGAACACAAATCGTAAAGCGCAATAGTAGTATTTGACTTAGCACAAAAACCGTATTGTTGTTTACTTATCACTTTATTTTTCTTCAGATAGCTTTGAAATCGGGTTTTGAAGGTTGATTCAAAGATTTTTGAAATAACTGAACAAATAGCAATTTGTGCTTTAGCAAATAGACCCTTTTTAATAATTAGCACAATCTTAGAGCATTTCAACGCAGCAGGGATTACACCTTGTAGGTTGTAGCTATATGTAACAGCAGATCTTCTTTAATTCATGTAATACTTTTGTTTTAACGAAATCACCTCATGGCATACCAGTAAAGAAATGCTCAACTAGATTGGACAAACAATTTTCAATTTCTTTGTTTTTTCTAAATATCAGTTAATTATGATATATGTGGTGGCAGTTTCTTGTATATTTGGGTTTTTTTTCACTTTACAACACTTGAAATCCATATAGATTTCTAAGTGGTAATATTTTATTTTGTTTGAAGAAGTTTAGTAGAATCAACTTTCTTTTTGAAATTAATGGTTCTGATAATATATTTCTGAGCCATAGTTATAGAGTGATTATCTATAACTATGGCTCAGAGTGATTCAAATGATAAAATAATCCAAACATTATAAGCTGAATTAAATGAAGCACGAAATGATGATAGAACAAAGTCAGCCACAAAAAAATGATTATACTATACCTGATTCGAGCGAAGAAGAAGACATAGTAGCACAAGAAACAGCATCGCTACTACCAAAATCCAAAAAAGGAAGCGTTCATCAGAAAAAGGTAATCAAGCAGGTACTGCATCAGACAAAGCGGATAACCATCAAAATCCAAAAACAAAATCTCAGCCTGAAAAAAATAACACACCAGGAAAGCATACAACTTTTCAAAAAACTAAAGAACCTAAAAAAGCAAGGAAAATCCTCCCCCGTAATACTTAGCAATGTGACAAACTTTTCAGTCATTAACAAGTCATTACAGGATAACAGCATCAATTTTCAAGCTAGAATTATGAACAACAATCAACTGAAAATAAATGTAGACACCGAGACAGATTATAGAAATCTAACAGAATATTTAAACGGTTCGCAGCAACAGTGGCATTCATATGAAAATAAACATACGCGACCGATAAGGGTTATGGTTAGAAATTTACACCAATCATGCAACCCAGAAGATATTAAAAGTGAACTGTGCGAAAGGGGTTTTAAAATCCTTGATGTCGTCAGTAAAATTAAAAAGTCTAAGAAAGGGGATAAAGAAATAAGAATTCCTCTTCCTCTATTCACGCTAACCTTTGATAACAAAGAAGATATAAGAAAAATTTACGGAAATAAAACATATTAGTGCCATATGGGAGTAAATATCGGGGCGGTTAAAAATAATCGTATAATTCCGCAATGTAAACGTTGTCAGCGATATGACCACACTCAAAAGTTCTGCCAACACGAACCTAGATTTGTTAAATATGCTGAGAAACATTTAACTATTGCTTGTGAGAAACCCAGGACCACCGCTAAATATGGCAACAAACAAGAGCTCCTCAATATAAAACTACGTTAAACAATTTAACTCAACAGTTACGAAGGGAAATCCAAAAAGTAAAAGATAAGTCAATCAGTAACTGTCTAAAAAACTAACTAATGCAGGACTGATTATTCACTGTGGAAAGCAACCAAAAAATTAAAAGACCAACAATGCAGAACCCTCCAATAAGAATAGAAGGGGGGGGGGGAATGGGCTCGAAATAACGAATATAAAGTCCAATGTTTTGCGGAGCACCTCGAAAAAATATTCCAACCACATGATGATCAAACTTTAGAATCTCAAATAATAACGGTAGACGTTGAAAAAGAAAGTGAAGAAATTCTATTGACTTTACCAAAAGAAGTCATGCATGAGATAAACTTCAATATGAATTCGAAAAAAGCTCCTGGTTATGATTTTATTACTACAGAAATTTTAAAAGAACTACCAAAGAAGGCTCCAGTTAAACTTATCTTACCTTATCAATGCAGAATTTAGAATCAAATTTGTGCCCAGTTTGTGGAAAATTGCAAAAGTAATAATGATATCAAAAATTGGAAAACTACCATACGAAACTTCATCTTATAGACCAATTTCGTTGTTGCCAGTTATGTCTAAACTCTTTGAGAAACTACTGATTAAAAGGTTAAATCCGATAATCGAAAGGAATAACTTAATCCCAAATCATCAGTTCGGATTTCGTCGTCAACACTCAACAATACAACAAGTTCACAGAGTAATCAATGTAATTGAGAAAGCACTTGAAGAGAAAAATGTCTGCTCCACGATATTTTTAGACGTGGTGCAAGCTTTTGACAAGGATTGGCATGAAGAACTTTACTCTTACCAATGCAACTCGCTAAAATATTGGAATCATACTTGAAAGATAGATTTTTTAGAATTAAATTTGCTGAAACTTATTCTGAATTAAAAGAAATAAAAGCAGGTGTACCACAGGGCAGTGTATTAGAATCGATTTTATATTTACACGTATGATCTACCTGAATTAGAAAACAACACAGTGGCGACTTTTGCTGTTAGGAAAAGCAACGAAGAATCAACACAAATATAAATGGACTAAAAGATGGCGAATTAAGCTAAATGAAACTAAATCAGTTCACATAAATTTTACTAACAAACGAGTTGAACATATATCTGTTTCAATAAATCGAGAAATAATACCGTATGAGAACACAGCTAAGTATCTAGACATGACCCTGGATGCTAAACTTAGATGGAAGGTCCACGTCCAAAAGAAAAATGAAGAACTAAAACTAAAATATAAAAAAATGCATTGGCTGATAGGCAGACACTCTTCTCTATCATCATACAATAAGCTGCTACTTTATAAGCAAATACTGAAACCAATATGGACTTATGGTATTGTACTTTGGGATTGTACAAAACCCAGCAACGTCAATATCATTCAAAGGTTTAATCATTCATTTTTCTTTTTCTTTGCTCTAGAAAGTAAAAATAGTGAATTTCTCGTTAGCTCATGATCGACATATAATGGACGATGCTCAATTTGTTGAGTTTTAAGAATTCTAGTGTGAAAATGCAGCAATTTTCCGACATTTTTTAATAAAATGTTCCCTGAGCGATAGAGCATCGATGACAGCTAAAATCTGATGAGTACCTCCGTTTGTTTTTATATTACGATTTGGTGTCCTGTTGTCTAATTATGTTATTTTCGTTAATTTTAGCTGAAATTTTTGAACTAAGAACAGTGACAGTTTCAGTAAGATTTTCTTCGGGTGATTTCTGTATACCAGACAAAATTTCGTCCTCATTCCTTTTTACTAGGTCGAGTATTGACATTGTTTGTTTATTTATTTCTTTTAGTTGGTTATTTACTGCTATCCAGTCCTTTTTTATAATATTCACTGTTGGTTCAGTTAAGGTAATTTGTCGTCTCAGCAATTTGTATACATGTACTTCAATTTTCTTTATTGACTTAATTTCATCATCATATCGTTGTGCATCATCCTGGTCGAAGATCCCAAACAGTTGGTTGATGAGTGTTCCAACCACATTAACTAAAACTCGTTTCGTCCGAGTAGGATTATACGTAGGTCGAAACATTTCATTATTGAGGTTTATGTTGAGCATTTGTTGTTTTATTTGTGGTAATGCAGGCTTACAAAGTTGCCTTAATTGTAACCACTCATTATCACCTTGGCAAGACTTGTCCATTCTCTTGATAGCTGCGTTATACACTCCAGCTTCTAATGATATTGCCGAAAAATTGAAATATGATACAATCGTCCATTGTTGATATGACAGCTGAGCTGTACCAATGTTTTCAAAGTATATTCCGGTTGTCGCATTTAGAGTGGTGACATCAATTTTAGAATTGTTGGTTATCGTCGAACATACCCCAAGCACGCTTAATAGTGGAATCATCGTATACAACATCAATCTTGATTGAAAGCACGGTCTAATTTTCCTTCTTTTTATTTGAGGTTGGGGAATGGTTCTAATTTTATTTGCAGCCTGTTTTACTTGATCCTCTATGTGATCTCGCAGCCAAAGGTTTGGTAGGTGTTTCTCTCTACGCGATAGTTCTTCATGTACATTGCGTTTCCTAGGATTGGATTTCTGACTGAGAATGGTCGACAATAGTGTCATTGGTTTAAAAGTTGCTTCAGTACTCTGTTTTTTTATACAATCATCAATCGGGAGCGGTGCCAATTTATTGGTCTTTTTATAAGAGCCCTTCCGGTGCCGCGGAGTGTTGCTACTTGAAGAATTCCATCTTGCCCTAGGTGAACATATGTAATACGTCCAGTTATCCATCTTGATGGTGGAATGTTATTGTCCCGAACAAGAACTAATTTACCAATCTTTAAGTCAGGGTCTGTAGGGTCCCCTTTGCTCGTTGTTGTAATTGATGCAAGTATTCTTGTGACCACCTGTTCCAAAAATCGTCCCTCATTTTTTGAATTAGTTTCCATCTGGCTAAAGAGCTTATTCTTTTATCTGTTACGTTGGGTTCGGGTTGAGTTATAAGAGATTCCCCAATTAAAAAATGGCCAGGAGTTAAAAATGTAGGATCACTCGGATCGTTGGTCATTGGTGAAAGTGGCCTTGAATTAAGACAAGCCTCTATTTGATAGGTTAAAGTTGGTTTCAAATGTCAAGGTTGATTCACTAATCACCCGTTTTAAATGATATTTCGCAGATTTTACAGCTGCCTCCCATAATCCCCCGAAATAAGGTGCTCCTGGTGGGATGAAATGCCATTTAGTACCGTGGTCACCCGAAGTGGTAATTATGTTTGAAGTTGTTTATTGTAGTTTTATGTCCCTTGTGCCGATGGCCCTTGTATCTGGTTCAGTAAATCAGAATGATTACTTGCCCATTTGCGTAGCTGGAACCCGCCTTTCTTTAAGAGGTGTATTAGATGTTGTTGCACAAGAGCTTCTTCCACAGAATTACTACCGGAAAGCAAGTCATCTACGTTAAAATCTTGTAATGCAATGTGGCTGCTTTTGGGAAGTCTTTCATTTCATCGTATGCTAGTTGTTGTAAGGTGCGTATAGCCAAATAGGGAGCACTCGCTGTTCCAAAGGTTACTGTTGTTAAATTGTATTCTTTGGTGGGTTCCTGTTCAGTTTCTCTCCAGAGTATCTTTTGATATTTTTGATCATCTTTATGTACTTGTATTTGACGTTACATTTTGTACGATGTCTGCTGTATATACGATTTTATGCTTTCTCCATCTTAGTAGGATTGAAACAAGTTCTTCCTGTAATGTTGGACTGACTAATTGTTGGTCATTTAGGTTTTTGTTGTTACTTGTTTTCGCTGATGCATCAAAAACGTCTCGGAACTTTGTGGTTAAGCTGTGTGCTTTTATTACAGATGTGGTATGAAATATTCTTCTGATGTATTGATTTTATTTCCATCTTCAGTTTTTTCATATGCCCTAATTCAATGTACTCGTTGATACATTTTTATAGTCATTCGCAAATGTTGGTAATCTTGCGAATTTTTTCTCTAATTGCAGTAGTCTAGCTAAAGCCCTTGATTTTGATGCTCCGAGAGTTGGTGGGTTCGTTTTAAACGGAATGCGCACTATTAATCTACCGTTATTTTCCCGTTGATGGGTTTTATTAAAATGTTCTTGGCAAAGTTGTTCATCTGTCGTCAATACTCTATCTTCTTGTATTTCCTCTATCTCCCAGAATCTTTTTAAGCTGTTATCCAATTCAGCTTTTGTTATCATACATTGTACAGTTGGTGGTTCAGTACAGTTGGTAGATGAGAATCTAGGCTCAATTTGAAACTTAAGCCGTCGGTCTGATATTCCAGCAGTTACTCCTCCTATTCCTTTAGACGTGCCTCCTTGTACTTTATATGTACAATTTTTTTGCTGCCTTGCTCGTTATAAAAGATGCTTAAGAGCCCGGATCAATGAGTACTCTAAGTAGTTCTGGGTGATTGCGGTTTGTTGGTACCGTCACTAGTGCAGTACTTAGAACCACCTGTGATTCCTTAGGATTATATATCATGTGTGTTTCACTTGTTTTTTACTTGTTGGCTTTACTTGTTGTTTTGTTGGATCACTTGCTCTGTGATGCATGTTCTGTTGGTATTTGTTTGTTTGTTTAGTGGCCCCTTCTCTAGTGTGGAGAAGGGTGTGATGTTTACCTTGGCACACTAAACACTTGCCTTCCCGAAAGCAAGTCCTGGAAAACAGGTGATCACCCAGACATGCTCTGCTTTTATGCGACCCTTTGCAATTTGCGCATATATTTGTTGTTGAAGTTAGCATTGTTAAAGTTTTTGGAGCTTGTAATCGATTGCCGGTTGTTGTTGCTTGTCGACTATACTTATTTCCTATTGCTTTCAATGACTGGAACCGTTTTTCCAAAAACAGCATAAATTTGTTCAAACTTTCACCCTTCTTTGTATTTTTTTTTATCTTATTTATATTTTTCTTTTTTTTTCGTTACAGATTTTTCAAACGTATTCACTTCAATATATCACGCCACAATGATAAAAAAAATCATTTTTTCCTGGAAAATTTATCGATTTTGGTCAAAGAAATCAAAATTACGTTTGATTACTTAAACTTGTACGACACAACGGTAGCAACACAAATTCTACAGCATGTATGCAACTCGTCGTGTTTAATTAGTTTCATATTACGTCCTAAGTCATTTAAAATGGTAACCGATTCATTATACTATGATGAAAGTGATTATTTATATCAATATTTTATTGAACCAATCATTGTGTTGTTGTCACGGCGTCAGCCATCATTTAAAAAGTTGGATTTAGGTGGTTGTGAACAATTGAGCCAGTATTCATCAGATTTTTTAAACGTATGTAGCTGTTTGATATGATATGATCATTGTTACTATCAATATTAACCATATTGACCAATTTCCAAAATTATCAATGTGGTTTGCTATCATTTAATTTTTAATCTTTGTCTTTTTTTTTTTAGTGTGCATCTAAACCACAAGATTTATTGGTTCTGGGGTTAGCAACAGTTAAACAAGATCCAAGTGCTTATCCAATAATTAACTTAGAAAATAATTTGTTTGAAAAATGTACATCGCTACAGGTAATTTGATTACAATTTTAGATAGTCAACAAATTTTTTATTTTTTTTTTATTTCGTATAGATTTTATCTATTGATTACGATATAATGTGTGATGAATATCTAAAAACGTTTGAATTGTTACCACTAAAAAAATTGATAATCCACGTGCATGGAGTAAATGCGCAGCATCCTGGTATCTCAGAAAATGCATGGATTTCATTTCGAGAAAAAAATCCACACGCTGAAGTATATTTAACACTTGTAAGTAAATCATTTTTTTATTATTATTTTCAATTTTCTTCAATAGATAATCGCAAACCCTACGACAAATGATATTAAAAGGTGTTACTTTCAAAATATCTGTGCACCAATTATCTTTGGTCTAGGCACTTATTTACAATCTTTTCAATATTTTACTATTTCTTGTGTACGACTATCATATTTAAATTTGCATAAAAATATTTCTTAACCTATTGATAATTTTGCATGAACATGTTTGAAATACGAATATGCGAACATGCGCCAAGAATTTAGAAAGTCAAATTCCTATCGACAATAGTGATGTAGCTTAGTGTTTAGTGCAAGCAGGTATAGACAGATACATAACTGTTCAACCAAAACGATAGAAATTCCTCAATTAGCGGCAAGTGCTAGCGTGAACACATTCCCTAGACTAAGTAGCTCTATAATTAATGGCAATCGATTTTCTAGTTTATCAGAAACTGAATTGGTTATTGAAGAAACCATTCCGAGAAAAAAAAGAAACTGCATCCAAAAAAATTATTTGAGAGAAGAATTCTCAAACAATCTTGCCATCTTAATCAACCAAATACGGAGGGAAACTTACATTTCTGGGGTAAAAACTATTTCAAAATTAATAGGTATTCAATTAATGATACTAAGCATTTGAAACGCATCGCACATCGTACTAATTAAACGGAGGTTAAAACAATAAGAACTTAATAAATAATAAATTCCTTGCGGGGGGAAATTAAAACTCTAAACATCATCACAACTTCTTGAAGTGATTGAAGAACAGAGTTTGGTTTACTTATCAACTGGTCAACCCACCTACTGACCAATAGATAAAAAAAAGATTCCTAATCCAATTGAATTTTGCCATAAAATAATATATTACAATTTTTAAATAATTTTAAAAATATAGATCATGTCGTACTGTCAAGATTATACTACAAACAAAAATGATGCCATCTAATGGAAAGTGGTATGTTTAACACGTATGCCCTAGTGCGTTAATTATGCCGCTAGATGTCAGTCAAAGTGTCTAAAATATATACAATATATTTGTGATTATCGTGTGCGAGTAATTCAAATTGTACATAAATACAGTAAACAACGAACATGATTCCTGTTGGAATTATCTCGAACAACAACAAATTAAAAATAAGAAAAAAATCATGGCCGACTATTATTGTATTCAAACAATATATTGCTTCAAAATAATACATTTGTTTTTGGTAGGTTTAGTTTTTTTTTATTTTGAGTTATTTAGTAATTATTGTTGATTTGTAATATTTTATGTTTTCCGTTTGAAACGAAATGTTTTTAAGAACAATATAAAACAAAATCTGACAATGATTGGTAATCGTGCTGCCTCTTTCGGAAAACATAGCATATTACATACTTTGATCGTGCTGCCTCTTTCTGAAAACATGATCTATAGTAATATTTTTATTTTGTATCGTTTTTTTTTTGTATAATAATATTGTATACATATAATCGATTAAGCAAAGATACTTCTTGCGAGGTTAATGTAAGTTTCAAAAAGTAAAGTACGATGTGTGTCGCTAGCTATGAATTTGATTTCAAGAAACACACTGCATGATCTATCTTATAGTTGAAGGTGATTTGTGTTTTTGCATAACGAAAAGTATTACACGCACAAATGTTAAAGCAACCAATTACCACGATCCTCTAATCATTTACTTCTAATAGTAATGTTGGGTATCAATGTTCTAAAGACAACAACGCCAAAACATCTCACAAACAAGCGAATTAAATTATATTGATCAACTCATATTGATGAGGCTGCATAAATGTTAAATGAGTTTTTGAAAAGGGTACCAAAAAATGCTACACCCGCCGTCAATATTCCTGAGAAATGTAATAAACTACCCGTAACATCCAGGAACTTGTTTAAGAAAAACAAAAAGAACAAGGAGGCAAAGGCAATAATCTAAATCTCCTTCATTGGAGTAGAAACTAAACTAACCTAAAACTTAAGACTCTAAGGATTGCATTGAAGAAAGAACAAAAGCAGAGTTTACAGAATTATTTAAGTAAGCTCTCGGCATTGGGAAGAACAGATTACTTATTGTGAAAGGCAACGATACATTTAAAAAGGCCAGTATCCACCGATTAGACTGACAAGTAAAAATTGGGCAAGAAGCGATGAAAAAAGCCTTTCGCTGCCAATCTAAAAGATGGTGAACCTCATCAAGAGGCTGTGTCAAGTAATTGTGTTACTTGAATTAAAGTATAATGATTTGTTCTATAAGGCAATCAAGTTTAAGTGGAAAAGTGTAAAGAATACAATTTAAATAATGATAAATGCTTAATACTAATAACATCCATCTTCACCGCGATCATGCGAATTGGTTATATACCTCAGAAATGGAAATTATCGCTTATCACAATGATACAACATAAAAATGATACGATATAAAAAAATCCTTAGCAACCTCTCTTATTTCAATGTTATACGCTGAAAAAACAGTTTACCCATTGAAGTTCCAGATGTCGGGTTGATTTCAAAATTTCTATCGTCAAAATTTAGGATAAATATGTGACATTTAGGCGAGTATAAAAATAAAAATAATTTGATTATTTTATAACGATACCCGTAGCGACATCTAGCACATCTAGCGTCAATGGCCAAACATGTCATGGTACTACTATGTCTATTTATACTATGCTATAAATATGCTTTTGAAATTCTGTATAAACGAGCATGATAACTTCACCACATTATCCTTGGATCATTTTATCTCATCTCATTTTGTATGATCTGATCGTGTATATCCATACTGAAGCACGACGTCGAAATATTGATTAGTGACTTTAACTATTGAAATATTGATTAGTATACGAAATTGCACTAAAACGATTATAATCGACGCGAATCCAAAGTAGCATGAAAAAGTTGATGTTACTTCTACTTTAAAAGTTTTTGACATTTAACAGTATGAGTATATCTCAGATGTAATACTAAGGTTAACAATAAACAGACTAACTCATGTGAAAACATAGGTCTCCCGACACGAACTAGAGACTGATAATGTGAAAAAGATGAAAAGATGAAAAAGATGAAACCAAAGGTCAACCATAGATATCAAAATTAGTAGAATTGTATGATCCTATGACAGTTGAAGAGGTGAATTTATCGTGGTCATATGCAAATTTGTGTAAATGAGCAATGAAAAAAGAATATGATGCTCTAATTGAAAATGTTACGTAGAGATAAGCAGATTTGCCCCCCAAAACTAAAGAGTTTATGTCGAATGACAGTAATGCAATCATAATTATGTGTCAATTTAAAGCAAGGCCGTTCTTTGACCTCGTTACTCTTTAACCTCTAGTTACAATTTATCTTACGTGAAAGTGAAACACCTTAGTATATTATCTTGTACCGTCACTCCAAACCGGCACTGGCAAATGTAAATGATACTTCTGTGATTAGACTAAATGGCAACGACATACATTAACTTTTGGATCCACAGTATGATTCTCAGCTTCCATTGGTCTCAAAACCAATGAATCTAAAACAAAATATATTATCATGCCGAGTTTCCGATATCTCGGATCCCTAGCCACTCATGATACTTGTGTGGAAGTGCGTCTTTTCGCTGGCAACCGTGTCCAAATGTCGCCAACTTGAACTACAGGTTGTCTAGAACAATATGAAAAGCTCAATCGGGATCAAACATGGTCGATCCAAATTGTTTATATGGTTTACAGGCCATTGTACAGTTTAATATAATTTTTATAAAAGCTACTTGGCAATTACTATTTTAAGTATTTCAACTTTGGACACCTCTTAGGCGACTTGAGTCTGTATTTGATGAATATAAGATATCGTAAATTCAAATTCGGTAATGTGGTTGTGTTAAAAAATGCTGCGATCAAAAAAAGTACAGCTTTTTTATAAGATCATTTATTTCTCAATAAGCTTTTAGGTTAGATTAGAGTAGCTGCTAACGCACACTTAGGCCGGTGACGGTTCATTGTGATACCAAAGGATCCTACTCCCCTTTCACCTTCATTGAAACCATTTAAAGCTGCTTATGTAGTGTAAGATATCACGCACAGTGCAGTTCTCGAGATCCATAAGGCCGTCGAATCATAACTTGCCCAGATGTTTGTACCTCCTGTAAGCTATGCACCGGGCATGAGCAGAGGAAGTGACTCACAGTCTCTTCCTCCTCCTCATTCAAACAGCTTCTACAGAAGTCATTTGCCATTGACACAAGCCTCCTCGCATGCTCCCCAATGATGCAGTGTCCTGTTAGCACCCCCACGACTATACTTAAGTCAGGTCTACGTAAGGATAGTAGTGTTTTGGAGCGCTTCAAGTCTAGTTTCGGCCAGACTTGCCGCGCTACATTGCATGTTATGGTGGTATTCCACTACTTCTGTGCCGAGGATATCGGCTCATTTTTAAGCGCCATACAAAACGCTGCTATAAGCCTCCCCAGATTGGCCCTTTCCGGTTTTAATTGGATAGTTGTACCTTTCCTTGCCAGTTCGTCAGCCCTGCAATTCCCCAGAACGTCCGAGTGACCGGGGACCCATGCTATTTGTATATTGAGATGCTCACTCATCTCGTTAAAAGATGAGCGGCATTTCAATGCTACCACGGACGGCAGAGAAACTGATTCCAGCGACTTGATTGCCGCCTGAATGTCCACATATATTGTTATATCCACCTTGTGGATATGACATTATGCGTCAACCAAGTCAGCGCTTCCTTAATCGCTACCACCTCTATCTGGTACACACTACAGTGATCAGAAAGTCGAACGGATATATTCACATTTAATTTGTCATAATAGACTCCAGCTCCGACTTTGCTGTCTAGCTTGGAGCCGTCAGTGTAGAATAGTATACTTCCAGTTTCTGTTGTTGTCCTGTTCCCCCAGGATTCCCTTGAGCGGATAAGGGTCCAGAAGACTTTTTCAAAGCATACAAACGGTATTGTGTAGTCATTATTCGCCAAGTCTTCCTTAAGCGAACCGTCTTATAAGCCCCGCTTATAAGCAAGCAGGCCGTTCTTTGTACCATCTCTATCATATTTTTTAAGTTTTCTTGTCTTGTGCTGGCCACCACACACTCACCCCATACATCAAAATTGGTATGACTACAGCGGTGAAGAGCCTGTGCACCAGCTCTGTTTTTAGACCCCATCTCCTACCGACGGCGTTCCTACATGAGTACAGAGCCATGGTAGACTTCTTTACTCTCTCTAAAATATTAGGCTTCCAATTTAGCCTACTGTCCAAAATTATGTCCAGAAATTTTGCCTTATTAGTAAAGGCCAGTGCTTTGCCTTTTAAGGTAGAAGGGGCGACTACTGGAATTTTATATTTCTTGGTGAAGAGTACAAGCTCTGTTTTGGATGGATTTATACCCAGACCACATTTGCTAGTCCACTTTGTAATGATTAGGAGCGCGTGTTGCATGACTTCCTTAATCGTGCTTAGGTACCTATCCGAGATCACGATCGCTACGTCATCTACATACGCTATCACCCCTATTCCCTCCCTCTCCAGTTCCAAAAGTAATCCATTGATTACTATGTTCCAGAGAAAAGATGATAGGACACCACCTTGCGGAGTTCCTCTAACTACTCGCCTCCTAATGGTGGATTCCCCTATCTCCGTGTTAAAATCTTGCATTATAGCATCTGATTTAACAACCTCCGTAAGAGGTAGTCCACATCTAAAAAAGACAGTCGTGTCCACAGATCGCCCAATTACTGGGTTTTATTTTTTCACGTATGTACACGTCAATCAGTCTTTCTAATTTTTTCAACAGAAAGGATGATAGTGTTATAGGTCCTTTGGGTAGGCCTGTGAATTCTTCCCTGTTTTCGGAATAAAATTCACTCTAACCTCCGTCCATTTCCTAGGAATATAATTCAGCTTTAAACACTCCCTGAAGATCATCTCCAGCCATGGGAGAATGCTCGATGGGTGTTTTTGCAATTCCACTGGAATGATACCGTCCGGGCCTGCCCATTTATAGGGTCTAAAGCCGCTTAGTGCCCATAGGATCGGGTTTTTGCACACGATTTCCTCCGGGAATCCGGACGATAATTTTTCCCTATTCCTAACAAGCTCCGTCGACATATCCACACTACCTGGGAAATGGGTTTCCAACAGGAGCGCCAATGATTCCCCACTAAACATTGTCCACAGCTTATCTGGCTCAATTAAATAACTAGAGCTCGTTGGGCTCGAAGATAAGATTTTCCTAAGGCGCGAGGTCTCCGAAACACCTACTATTTTATCACAGAAAAGTTTCCAAGACCTCCTCTGCGCCTTCCTTAATTCCTTTTTATACTTTTTAAGGTGCTCCTTATAGTAGTCCCAATCCTGAGCTTCCCTAGAGCCTTTTGCTCTGTTGAATGCTTTCATACACCCTATACGAAGGATTCCCAAATCCCTGGACCACCATATCGGTTTCCGCTTCTCCTTAGGTATTCTCTTGGGGCAAGCAGTGTCCAAGGACAAGTTGCAGGCGCTTGTGATTTCCTCCACCAGGATATCCAGCTCCTTCTCTGTGGCTGGGGGCTTCGGAGCATCAGTCGGTAAGAGCCGTACTAACACTTCCCCGTGTTTGTTCCAGTTAGTCCTGAAGGATTCCCTAGGATTCTTGAAGGCTTTTCGAGTAACAGGGTGAATGTCAATATTAAACGTCATGTACCGATGCATTTGTATCACAACCCAGTATTAATCCGATCTTTCCCGTTCCGCTTCGAGTTTTAGTTCCCCCAGGTTATCCGGAGGAACCTCCTTCTCTCGGTCCATGTAGGCTGAAACCAGCCAAAATACGCAGTCTCCAGGCCGACTGCCGTTACGTCTCCACTACTATATTGTGGAAGAAGAAAAATATTCAAGTTATTTTTAGCGAGAATGCAAGATCTGATCTTATCGGACCGAAAAGAGTATAAAATTGTATACCCTTTTAAACCGAGGCGACAGATATTGTTTTTTCTAATCCAGGGTTCTTGGAGTAGAATTATATCCTCATCTGATTTGGAAAGTCTGAGAATCACGGCTGCCGAAGCAGCCTTAGAATGGCGAAGATTATTCTGAACCGATCTAAGCATAAACAGATTAATTTACTTTCCTTCATATACCGTCCGCTATACCGAGCTCCTAACGTCCCGCATGTTAGAACCTTCCTCTCTTTGTTCCACTTCCATTGGTAGGTCTTCCACAATCGCTTCGACCTCATCCTTTTTAAACACCTTTAGGGTAATCGACCCAAAGGAGATTACCCCCTTTGTCTTAGCTAGAAGGGCTAGGGACTCCCTTCGCCTCCTCTTGTTTAATGATCTTCCAATTGTTCGTCGGAAGATCAACATTGCTTGCCAGAATTATTTCATCCGGACAGGATGGCATCACGCGCCCTTGGTGCCATCCTGCATCCCTACAAGATGGAAGTGGTCCCGGATTTTCTCCGAGGATCGTTAGGATAACGGAGTTTATTGCGTTATACACTAGTCGCCATTTATCAAGAGTGATACTCCCATCTTTTTGACTCCTGTCAATGACGGCTAGTATCACTGGATGCTCCTTTAGGACGTCACTGAACAGCTTTACCCCGTGTGTCCTAGTATCTCGTTGAGATTCCTGCATTCTAGATCGCTTATTATCTCCAACTTCCAATTCGTCTTGGGACAGCTGTCTTTTCGACTGTGCTGGTGCCCTCACCGAATTGTCGCCAAAGAAAGTAACGTTTGCCCATGCCAGAGATTCCTTCTGTTCTTTCGTTAGCAGCTCCTCAGGGGTGGCCGACCTGTCTAATATCCACTGCGCCGCGCTTTGATTCCTTTCCCGCCGCCTTGCCTCAGGGACAACTTTCGCGTCTGTCTCCGGCTTAGGTACCAAGGATGCGCCCTTTACGGTCCAAGCTCCCTTTTGCTACGGCAGGCCCTCGGCTTCCACTGGTACCCGGCACCGTCGCCTGCAAGACCCTTATTGTTTCGTTGGTGACTTCATCTTTAAGGTTTGAGCCACCATCCGTTTTTTCTTTTGGCTTTTTGAGAGTGCCTGTCTCTTTTGTTTTAGTTGTATTTATGTTCATTATGTTCCCACGAGTTTTGAAGAAATAAACGGTCCGCCCTCGCAGAGGTCCATATACGAGGGTAAGGCTGATTAAAACTGGAGGTCGCATGGTATCCAGAGTCCGCATATTAGAAATTTGTTGATCCACTAACCATTCATTCCTTGGCATATGCTGTTCCACCGTGACTCCCAAGTCACATTTGTGTATGGTTTGCTCCTTCAGCGCTGTACATTAGCCTAGGAAGATTCCTAGTAACCAGTAGCCACCACGTGGAGGTCGTACATGCACTTGAGAGTATCTCCTGGATATACCTGATATACATCCGTTCGTGACCACCCACCCACTGACCTCTGCCTAAAAAATGACCAGCACAGCGGACAGATAGTGGGTGCTGTGATAGGTTGCGGAGCCGATGAAATTCATTCGACTTATGTCCCCCCACCACATTCGCCAGACTACTCAATAATAAACTTTTATTTTGTTTTTAATAATTTTTGAATTAAGATAATATAATTTTCCATTTATTTTACTATCATTTAGATTTATGCATACGAGGCAGTTTATGATTTACACAATAAGATATTACGAAAACATATGCCTTTAACGCATTTAAAAGTATTATTTTGCGAATGGGTAAGATCTATATAAATTTTGTAATGTTTATGAATTTATTTCTAATACTCGATACTATAATTATTACATTTTAGATAAATATTGAAGCTCTCGAATATTTATCGCAATACTACGAAAAAACATTAGAAAGTATTATATGGGTTGATTCCGGGTCAATACCAGCACTCGAACGAAACGATATGGATTTGTATTTGATGACCGAACAAGATCCACTCGTTATGATGGCATGGAAATGTCATAAACTCTACGAAATCATAATACATGGTTATGCACTTGATCCTCATAATTTGGTCGGGATATCACGTTTACGTGGTCCAAATTTAAAAAAACTTGAAGTCTCGATGAAAGATTTAACACCATCATCGACAATGTTACCATCATTTATCGAAGAGATTAGCACACAATTGGGACAGAAATGGTCACCGATGAACGAGCTAAATGTGCATCCAGCAATTAATTCATGGAATAATAATTGTATTTATATTCGCAATAAATATATTCTCGACGTTGTTCGATCCGATATGGATGAATAAATTTATCAACATAAATTTATATATACATATTTAATATTAATTATAGTTATCTCAATTTTTATTTTTTATTTCTATATTTAAGTTTAATTATAATATATTATATAATTTGTTTTCGTATTTATTTTCAAAAAAAAAAACAACAAACAAGCTTTACAAAAAAAAAAAACTTAGCAAATTAAACAAAACCTTATAAATGTTGATATACAATATCAAAAAATACATAAAACAAATCTTTTAGACTGAACAATAGCTGCGGAAAACATTAAACAATTTAAAATGTGTAGAAGAGTGAAATGTGTGTGTAAAAATCTTATAAAATTTCGAGTATATTACAAAAAAATGCGTTCGAATTAAAATAAATAAATATGTATATAGCTGTGAAGTCTCGACGGCGCCCATAAATATCATAACCGTCTGAATTCTAATCATAGTAAGACCACTAGCTGAAATTAAATATTTTATTATATATATATATATTTAATAAACATAGATAATTCCAATCTAAATTAATTTAATAAAAAAGTAACAATCAAAAACAAGTAAATTAAATTAAAATTTTAATTTTCAAATTTTACTTATTTTGCTGATAAAAGAATAATAAATAACACAACAAAAAATATATATTTATAAAAGAAAAAAAATTCTTAAATTCTGTGATTTTAACAAAACATATGGTGTCCTTCGAAATAATAACCTGGAGGACATGTATATGCGTAACATCTCCACATATATATATATTATACAAAACATATATAATATAGTTAAAATATTAAACAAACAAAATATTTAAATAAATTAACCAAAACATTCCAAAAAAGATAAATAAATAAATAAATTAAGAAACAAATAAGACTGTCCAAAAAATTATGATCTCTCGTTAATTGTGTGCGTGAAAAAAAGCACGCCAAAATACAATTTTGTGTGCGCACACAATAAACTTACGCGATGAGAAGTATATTTTTGTGCTTAAAAACGAAATTCTATTTTACTTTGAAGGAAAATTAAAAACAAAAAAAAAATAAAAAAAGAAGCAATATAAAAATAGTTTTTCCACTAAAAATTAAGAAAAGCATCAATAAACAAATAAACAAAAATAATTGCATTTGTTATTATAGATCTGTGATAGTTAATTTTTCTTCAATTTTATTTCGATTTAATAATTTTTTGTGTTAAAAAGCTCTCTCTCTCTCTCTCTTTTATATAAATAAAATTATAATTAAAAATACAAAAAAGAAATGAAATCTCAAAAAGAATTATTTTTTTGGATTGTGTCTAAAAATATATTTTTAAAAATTATTATCAAATTATTTTTTATATAATGTATAATGTAAATTTATTAATTTGGAAACATGTATTTTAAAAGTGAGCTTAACTCATTAATTAATAATATAAAAAAAAAACACTCACTAGTCAAAGACTTAAAACCAACAAACAGTACTTATTATAAATTTATTTAGAAAATGTTGATTTGTTTTAATGTAAATATTACGAACCACCTCGCTAAGATAAATAAAATATTTTAAGCTCACTTTGGCCATTCGTTTTATTTTATATACTTAATTTTTTATTTTTTTTTTTTAAATTTAATTTAATTAATGGCGAGCGTTATATATAAATATATACACAACATAAATAATTTAAAAAAAAAAAAATGTAATAAATATTTATATAATATATAGATCATATCACCAAAAAAAAATAATAATAAATTTTTAAAATCATAGAATTTTTTTGTTCATTTAAACAGATAACTAAGCGAACTATATAAAGATCTATTGTAAATTAAAAATAAATAAAAAAAAAAAAAACAACAAATAAATAAATAAACCAAAATCTTAGAAGTAAAACAAAAAATCAAATTCTGAACGCAACAACTAAGAAAAGTCTGTGATATTGTAATAACGAACACCTGATTCTTATTATTCAACAAAATAAATAAATAAAAAGAAACATAATTATTATTATTATTATTAAAAACACAAAATAAAATAATGAACGTGATAAATATTTTAATTTTAATTAAAATATTAAATTAAAAAACAAAACAAAAAACATCAAAGCGTACCTACTCGAATACGATCGAACTGCAAGATAGTTACGATACGATCGATTTAACAACAACAAAATGTTAGAATTTTAAGTTTTATAAAAAAAATATATATTTTTTAATTTTATTTTTATTTTTATGTTTTATTTTTTTAATTTTGGCTAATTTACTAATGTACTATTAGCGGCCATAAATACGGGGGCTAATAGTTGTGTAATAGACCATTAGATAATAATTAATTGCATTGCGCTAATAGATTTTTTTAATTGTTATTATTATTATAGTTAATGCACCGTGAGCCACACAAAATATTAATTAATGCGCTCCTTATTATTTGTATGTGCCAACATTTTATGCTCCCATCAGATATTTATATTCAAAAGCAATTATATGTATATATATATATATATATATATATATATATATATATATATATATATATATATATATATATATATATATCCATCAAGCAGGTTACCTATTATTATCTATCAGTTACCTAATTAAATGTATCACCTAATATTCTGAATCTCCCACCCCGAGGGTGGGTTTAATAACTAATCGACTATAATTATAAACTCAATATACCCTTTTTCAAATTAATAATACAATTTCATTACACTAAATTCTATAATTACTTTTATCTTATATTTTTTTTTTTTGGATTTATTATTTTTATTATAATTAAAAAAAATTTTATTAAATGGTTGATGTATAAAATTATAAAATATTGATAAACTGAAATTATATGTAAAATGTAATTTAAATTAATAAAACAAATACATAAAATGTAATTAATAACTTCTTTTTTATTAAAATGACAAGTCGAAACATCAGTTCCGATTTCGTAGGAAAATTAATTTAAATTAAAAGATTTCGAATTCCTTACAAAATATAAATACTGCTATAAAATAAAAGGGGCGAGCCTTTACAAATTTACGCTCTTATCAAAGCTCTCGACATCAGTATAAATATAACATTTTTATAAATCATTTTTGAACATAAATATCCGAGACCCTTGGTAAGAGTTAAGTATTCCAGACAACACCAAGCCAGCCAACAACACCAAGCCAGCCAACATGGTTGAATCGGAGTCAATAACATCATTATTTTAGCTGACACAACAAAATAGAAAATCCCATGAAAACATTTATGTTTTAGACTTAGTCGACTCAGCTAAAACACATGGAATTTTCCACTCAAGCAACGTGCTTAATATGACACCACCTTTCCGGTGCATTATTCTTTTTATAATATATAAACCCGTAGCTTAGCATAATCTTTGATTATTATTGTTTTTAACATCATAACATATTGTTTGTACTAAATATTAAATAAATAAATAAAATATTACTCTGGAATAATTCCAGAGTTTAAAAAATAATAAGTTTAAACCAGTGAAATATATAATTGGCGCAGTTGGTAGCGGATATTTTTAAATATCTGTTCCTACGAAACAAAAACTGCAGTGAATAGTAAAAAAGTAAAGTGTTTTAGTGTTACGCGTAAAAAGTGAAACGGTTAACGGAATATTAACTGTAGTGCGAACAACTGAACTCTGGACTACTATTTGCGAGTGTATAAAATATATATATATATACTGTTTGGCGTCATACCAAACTTAGTTAAGTGAAAATAAAATAAAAATAAATTAATCAATTAATCAATTAATTCTCAAGAATAGAGAACTAATAATATTATTTTAATAATCTAAGTGAATAAAATATTTTTTTTTTTTCGAGACATTTCGTTTTGCCCTCACCAGTGGTAAGCAAACGAAAATTAATAAAAAGTTAATAAATAGACGACCGAGCGTCAATACTCGAACAGTGAAAAATTCAAATATATATATATATATAATATATATTAAAATAAACGCAACTTATTAGAAGGAAGAATCAACATAACGGCAGATCAATAAAAAAGCATGAAGGCATATCATCTCTTTTTATTGATATTAATAAACTGGTGAGTACAAATTGAAACAATAATAATCCCTGTCAATGAATTTTTCCCTTATAAGTTGATAATTTAAAAAGAAAAAAGAAAAAAATTTATATATATATAGAAACCATAATTTTCCAAAATTGATAAATACGCAAAATATAACGCGAATCGATATTTCTCTGAAAATTCTGATAGTGATACTGAAAGTGAACAAATTATTCTAGCAAAAATGGCTGACGAACAGTTTAAACTAATGGAACGTACTCTACGTCTTCTCCAAATACCTGACGCCATTAAAGACATCCCACCGTATAGCGGTAGTAGAACAGAACTTGGCAAGTTCATCACCCAAGTTGAGGATATCCTCACAATTCTAAAACCGGTATTTACGGACCCGTCTTACCAAATTATTTTATTACGTGCAATAAGAAACAAAATTACTGGCGACGCTAACCATGCTTTAGAGATGTATAATACTACAAATAAGTGGGACAGTATAAAAGAAAGTTTGATAGCTCATTTCGCGGATAAACGAGATGAAAACAGCCTCATTCGAGACCTTCACTCTATTTCTCAAAGAAAAGACAGCGTTGAAATTTATTTCACAAGAATTTTAGAAATTTGTAACACCTTGAAAACATGGGCAAAATTAAATACACCTGCTGAATTTGAATATAAATCTAAATGGTATGATTCAATGTGTCTCTCAGTATTCACAACCAATTTGAATGACACATTGGGAGTTATGGTTAGAGCCATGCAGCCTCCAGACTTACCAACAGCTAGACTGTACTGCCTAAAAGAACAAAATACGGCGTATATGAAAACTAAAACCTTCAGTCAACCACATCAAATATATTATAGACCAAGTATACCCACATTACCACCTAAACCTTTTTATAATAATTTTAACCATCAATTTAATAATAATAGATTTAATAACTCTAATTCGGTACCATTTAAAAATAACATTCAATACTATAATCATCGATCATTAACAAACCAACAGTTTGCTAATACTCGAGGATTACCACCAAAACCTGACCAACGAAAATTTGAACCCATGGACGTTTCTTCAAATAGGAATGAATACAAACAACCCTCATTCCAACGTCAAATCCCACAATTTAATCAAAGATACAATTTCAATACTAATGGTCCACCCAAATTTCAAGTCAAAGAATTACATAATATAAATTCAAATCCATACAATCACGAACAAGATACTTATTTCGTTGAAGAACCTAACGAAGAACATTGCGATGCGCAAGAGTTTGATAATTATATGAATGAATACAGTGCTCAAAAAGAAATACCTCAAATAGAAATCGAGGATGAGGATTTTCGCCAAACAGCCTCGACCGAAGCAATTTCGGATACCTGAGCCTAAATTCTAACCATAAAAAGGGATTCCAATTACCCTATATTAATATATTCCTACACGGAAAACAATATAAATTTTTGATAGATACAGGATCAACGGAAACAGGATAAACGGAAGAATGCTTGGAATTCATTCTATTCAAGTTTCACAATTATTTTCGTGGCTTGATAGGCATGGAAATCATGCAAGTATTAGAGATTACCCTAGATTTAGGTAAATCAATACTTTCAACACCTAAAGTTAAAATTCCACTATCTTTTAAATTAAATTTTATGTCAGCAACATACAATATTCCACCACACAGTAAAATTATTGCTAACATTCCTGTCACTGTGGAAAATGGTGAAATATATTTAAAACCACAAGTTATTAATGGAAATTTAATTATTCCAGAAGGAATATATACTAGCTCAAAAAATTATGCAAATGTGGAAGTAATAAATTACAGTTCAAAATTCAAACATTTTGTTATAGAACATCCCATTGAATGTGTAACAGCCAATAAATATCATATTGAAATTAATAATATTGAACCTATAAAAATTGAACAAAATCCAATTAATATCACTAATCTAATTAGAACATCTCATTTAAATGGCGAAGAAAAACGAAGTATAGAAAAACTATGTATTCAGTTTGACGATATATTTCAAAAGGAAAATGATCAATTAACCTTTACCAATGCTATTAAACATGATATTGAATTGCATGATAACAAACCTGTATTTGTTAAAAGTTATCGCTACCCTCATATACACAAAAAAGAGGTAGAAACGCAAATAAATAACATGCTTAACCAAGGAATAATAAGACCAAGTTTTTCGCCATGGTCCTCACCAATCTGGATTGTTCCAAAGAAAAAAGACGCCTCCGGTCAAGTAAAATGGCGTATGGTGATAGATTATAGAAAATTAAATGAAAACACTGTTTCAGACCGATGTCCCCTTCCAAATATAACTGATATTTTGGACAAACTAGGTAAGTGTATTTACTTCACTACTTTGGATTTAGCCTCCGGGTTTCACCAAATAGAAGTAAATTCTAAAGACATTCAAAAGACTGCCTTCACGGTAGAATTCGGGCACTACGAGTATGTACGAATGCCCTTTGGTTTGAAAAATGCTCCCAGTACCTTCCAGCGAGTGATGGACAATGTACTCGGAGAATTGTAAGGGAAAATTTGCTTATGTTATATGGATGACATAATCATTTTTTCCACATCCTTGCAAGAGCATATGGAAAACTTGAAAAAGGTATTTCAAAAACTCCAATCAGCCAATTTAAAGGTTAAATTGGACAAAAGCGAATTTTTACATAAAGAAATAGCTTTTCTCGGACATCTAGTAACATCAGAAGGAGTAAGACCGAATCCTGATAAGATCCGAGCCATCCAAAAATTCCCGATACCCCAAACGGAAAAACAAATTAAAAGTTTCCTTGGACTAATCGGATATTATAGAAAATTTATACATAATTTTGCACAAAAAACAAAGCCTTTGACAGAATGTTTACGAAAAGATCGTAAAATCATTCTTTTAAAAGAATATACTGAATGCTTTGAAAAATGCAAACAACTATTATGTAACCAACCAATACTTCAATATCCTGATTTTGAACAACCTTTTATAGTGACATCAGACGCTAGCAATGTAGCTATCGGTGCTGTTTTGTCTCAAGGCATAATAGGTAAAGATCTGCCTATATGCTATGCATCACGTACCCTTTCAAAGAGTGAGCAAAATTATTCAACCACGGAAAAAGAATTACTCGCTATAGTGTGGGCTACAAAATACTTTCGACCATATCTATTCGGAAGAAAGTTTACCATAGTTACGGATCACAGACCATTAACTTGGTTATGTAACCTTAAAGAGCCAAATTCAAAACTTATTAGATGGAAATTAAAGTTGGATTTGACTATGATATTCAATATAAAAAAGGCACCCAAAATTCCAATGCAGATGCACTCTCTCGAATCCAAATCAATGAGTTAAATAATATTGAAACTTCATCGGAAGAAGATACATCTAGCATGTTATCAACTTCAACGGATCCCATTCCCACAACAAAAAATTGCATTAATATGTTTGAGAATCAAATAATTTTTCAGCTAATAGATAGAGAATTACTGGACAATACCATCGTAAAAAAGGAAACCATTTTTGAAACAAAAACAAGAGTTACAGTAAAAATGCCACGAAAGTTAGGAATTAAATCGACCATCAAGGAAGAGTTAAGGAAATTATTTGGTAGAAATCGCAAACTTACTTGCGTTTATGCATCCGACGAATGTTTCACATATATATTAAAAGCCTATAAAGAAATGACTAACTCAAAACCTAGGACTACAGTACCTAAAGTCAATTTAGTTAGATCATTAACACTTCTTACCGATATCCAATTAGAAGAGGAACAGGATGAAGAAATTAGAAGAACTCATGTTAGTAATGACCCCCGAAGGAAAAGTACACAAGACTAAAATAAAACGATTATTCCAGGTCTCTAAAAACCACGTGCCAGGAGATCAAGCTAACATCGCTTAAAATTAATAAAGGAATAATACCTATAAAATTAGGAGATGCAAAGATCTACAACGGATTTCGTAAAATTATACATATCATACAATTGGAACCATACAGACAAATCATAGACAACATAAAACAACAAGTAAATAAACTGATTGACAAATTCCCTGTAGAAAGTGGTTACTAAACCATTTTAAACAACAAGAAGATTATCATTCAATATAAAATAGACAAAATTGAAAAGCTATACACAGAAATTTTACCTAAACGATACAAACGAGGACTTATTAACGGCATTGGAACACTTATAAAAGACTTGACAGGAAATTTGGACAACCAAGACCTAATCGACGTACAGAGAGCAATAAATGAAATAAATCATAATACAGATAAACTTAACAATCAAATTAATAATCAGATTCAAATCAATAATCAAATAATTAACAGATTGGAAGAAATTCAAAATACTATAAATAAGAATCTCAATCGAATTCAATACGAACACAACAAAACCACAGAAGCAATTAACAGCATATCTCTTTTAATTTTGTATGACCAACATTTTTACAGAATCAACCATGTGCTAGAAATTTTAGAAGAGCACCTAGGAAACCTACTAGACATTATAGCATTTTCAAAACAACGATTAGTATCCCGACATTTACTGACAAACAACGAAACGGAAGACATAACAAAACTATTGGAACAAGACAATATAACAGTACAGAATCATAATCTTCTCTATGATCTATTAGAATTAAAAGGATTTTATAATGATACTAAATTAATATATATAATTAAGGTTCCTATGTTTTCAAAAGAAAAATATGAGAATTATCAACTTAAATTAATTCCATTCCAAAACAAAATTATTAACCCTATTCCATATAACCAAATTATCCTAAATACCCAATTGTATCAATTTGTAACAAACCAATGTAAAAGAATTTACGAAACATTATACTGTAAAGAAGAGAAATTAATGCCAACATCAGGAACATGCATACCAGCTATAATAACTCAACAGCAAGCCGAATGCGGAACACAAAACCTCACGATTTACGAAGACATCGATTATTTATCTCGAGGAATACTATACGTACAAGTAGCAGATAAGCCAATAGTATACACATCTACATGCAATCAGCAAACATATAAAATTACGGAGCAAACCCTAATAGAATTCAAAAATTGCGACGTTAACATTCGAGGTCAAAAATTCACGACAGAAGAAATAGAATTCTCCGATAACATCGAAATTCGAATACCATACAATGAAGTAAAAATCATCGAAATTAAACCCGAAATAACACTAGATATACTGCATAATAAAACTATTCATAACTACAATCAAGTCAGAATAACTCACGAAGAAGCAACACTACACAGTTCTACCGGACATATATCACTAACTTTTATTATAATCCTTTTAGTAGTATTCATTCTTCATAAATTCTGCTGGCCAAACCAGCGATGGATCGCTTCAGGACTACTCAAGCAGCCTGTCGCTCATCTTAGAGGGGAGGAGTTAAGTATTCCAGACAACACCAAGCCAGCCAACAACACCAAGCCAGCCAACATGGTTGAATCGGAGTCAATAACATCATTATTTTAGCTGACACAACAAAATAGAAAATCCCATGAAAACATTTATGTTTTAGACTTAGTCGACTCAGCTAAAACACATGGAATTTTCCACTCAAGCAACGTGCTTAATATGACACCACCTTTCCGGTGCATTATTCTTTTTATAATATATAAACCCGTAGCTTAGCATAATCTTTGATTATTATTGTTTTTAACATCATAACATATTGTTTGTACTAAACATTAAATAAATAAATAAAATATTACTCTGGAATAATTCCAGAGTTTAAAAAATAATAAGTTTAAACCAGTGAAATATATAATTTAAGCCCACAAATTTACGAAAATGGTCAAAAAGTCAATAAAACACGCAATAGTGGTTCGATTCGGATGACTGATACCTTAATCAAAAGCTCTCAACATCATAAAACAAACATTTTCATAAATATTTTTGATCATAAAATTCGAGAAGGGGTAAGCCCACAAATTTAATAGATTGTTATCCGATTGGAGTAAGTGATACAATAATCAAAGCTCTCAGGACGTGGCATAGACACAAAAAGGTCTGTAGCCTTACCACAACGAATTTTCTTGCCACCTCTCGCTACTGAAACCAATTCGAGCTCCTGGCGAAGCGATGAATATCCCTAACCCTCACTCCGCTGAGGTTTGTGAGATCTCACAGGATACGTGCTCCTAGAAACTTAAGACTGTACAGAGCCAGGCTAGGACAGGTGCAGAGATAGTGGAGAATAGTTTCCTCCTCCTCTTCATCCATGCAACCATGCACCTTTCATTTGTGATTTTATATGCTTCTTCCTTAAGAAGTAGCTTACACGTAGAAAGTGTTACCCCAATGTCAGCTTTACTTGGTAATATGCGACAGGAGGTACCCAGTCTAGCGAGTCCATCGGCTTTAATATTAACCGTTATGTTGAAATGCCCTGGCACCCAAGTAATATGGATGTTGAACTGTTCAGCCATCTCGTTAAGAGATGAGAAGGAGTTCCAGGCTACTTTCGACATGAGAAAGCCTTATTGAAGGACCTTAATTGCAGCCTAGCTGTCCGTAAAAATACCAATATCCCTTACAGATATTACATTATACTTCATTCAATCTATGGCCTCCTTAATTGCAATGAGCTCTATCTGAAAAACACAGTGATCAGGAAGTCGAAAAGAGAGGTTTAGATTTAATTCCTCGCAGAAATCGGTGAAAAAATTAATGGCAACAGCTTCACTCGCCCAGTCCTCTCTGGAGGGAATATCAGTTATAAATTTAGCCTCGAAGTAAGATGACGGGATGATATAGTCGATTGATTTGGGGATTCCTTTATTATTTAGAATAGACGAATGTCTCTTAGTAATGCAGGTCGACAGGGAAATTGATGAGCCTAGCAGCTGTATAAGCTAAAATATCAAGAGGGATAAGATTAAAGAGAATCTCCAGTGCTTGAGTAGAAGTGCTCCTAATACACAGGGTGGCATTTCTTTGAACTTTCATCAACAACTTTTGGTTAGCCTAAATACTTGGAGCTGGCCACTAAACTGAGACTTCATACATTAGAACAGGTCTAACTACCGAAGTATAAAGCCAGTTACAATATGGCGACTAAACCCCCATCCTTTCCAAACGGCATTTTTACAGGAGTATAGCGCTGTAGTAGCTTTCTTTACTCTTTCCAAAATATTAGGCTTCCAATTCAGTTTGTTGTCAAGAATAAGACCCAAGAATTTAACTTTATCAGTGATTTTCAAACCAACTCCGTTAAGAGTGGGTGGGTCAAAAAGGGAAGTTTATACTTCCTGGAAAAAATAACCACTTCAGTTTTGAGTTGATTACCATTTAGACCATACCTATTGGTCCATTGGATTAGAATACCAAGGGCATTCTGCATGAGATCTCGTAGGGTACTTGGATATTTACCGAAAATGTCAATTGCAACGTCATCCGCATAAGCAACCACTTTAAAGCCCTTCCTCTCCAAGTTTAGTAACAGGCCATTTATGACCAAGTTCCAAAGAAGGAGGGATAATACACCTCGTTGCGGTGTACCTCTACACACAAAACTACGGACGGATACTTCACCAAAATTAGCCAAAATGACCCTGTTCCTTAACATCTGATCAATCCAGCAACCTAGTGATACGTCCACCCCCAAATCAGAGAATGCCTGCGTGATCGCCTCAGGTTTGACATTGTTAAAGGCACCTTCTATATCACAAAAAGTCACCAGGAAGAATTCCTTACGGTCGAGCGATTTCTCGATAGAGCATATGAGGGAGTGTAGTGCCGATTCCACCGATTTACCTTTACAATATGCATGCTGAGATGAAAACAACTAAACCGGCTCAATCGAGCCTCTAATATAAGCTTCTATTAGTCTCTCCAGGATTCTTTATAAAGAAGATACGCTAATTGGCCTAAAGCCCTTCGGATCGCAGTGAGAGCGTTTTCCCGCCTTAGGTATGAAAATACGCTTTACTTCAGTTCATTTTTTTGGAATGTGACATAGTTCCAGGCTACTTTTCAAGATCATCTCAAGCTAGGGAACCGTTAAATCAGAGGTCTGTTGAATGTCGGCTGGAATAATCCCATCCGGACCTGCTGACTTAAACGGCTTGAAACTGTTTACTGACCGTAGGATGTTCATCCTGCTGACAAACTTTCCAGCGAGCTTACAAGCCGTATTTGCACTTGGCGGAATAAGCGGAAACTCAGAACACGGAAAATGCGCTTCCAGTAGAAGATCCAAAGATTTCGCTCCCGTTGTAGTCCACATACCATCCGGTTATTGAAGATAACTTGGAATGGCAGGACAAGTTGATAAAACCTTATGTAGCCTCACAGTCTCAGAAGACCCCTGTTTATTTTCAAAGAATTATCTTCAGGATTTGTTTTTTGTATTCATTAATTTATATTTATAAGGTTTGAGGGCTTCCCTATAGGAGTCCCAGTCCGCGTCATGTTTTGTTCTCTTCGTAATTTTGCAGGGTCTCTTGCATTCTAGACGCAATGCTTGAGTTCCTTAGACCATCACAGTGAGATCTACCCTTAGGCCTGCTATGAGGACACGAACCTCAAACAGCTTCATTGAAAGCATTAGACATCCTATCAACCAGGACATCTAATTTCTGTGTAGATTTGGAAGTTCAGGAACCACAGATAAAGCATTACCTAGAATTTTCTGATTCTAAAAGTAGAGTGGATACTGCCATCCTCCTTTGCCGCATCAATAACAGCTACGACAAGAGTGTCCTTTATAACCTTGCTAAAAGTTCTACTTGTAGTCCTTAGGAGATTCTTCCTAAGATCTCTGTCGTTTAGACATGGAGCTCTCAGTAAAACCTCCTGGCATAGACTGAATAGAACCCGTATCCCTTTTAGCCCACTCCAGTGTTGCAATGTCTTTGCCAGTTCTACTGGCCGACGGAATAGCCTCTAGCTTTTTTAAGGGTCTCTATGATTTTCTTCTCGCATTATAAGAAGGTTTAGAGGGAGCTGCATCATTTTCGTATATGTCCGTCCTCCCTTCATTCTTGAGACAGGGCCTAAAGATTATCCGGTTTTAAGCTAGTACCGGCCGTTTTGTTTGTATTTTTATTTAATTTCTCCATGTTCTTCTCTTGCAGAGATCCGCAAAACAAGGATAAGGCTAAATACATCTGGAGGACGCCACGTACATAGAGGATCCGTTTGAGACTGAGCTATTTGAAAGGGCCCCAGCCAGGTTGATTATCAGCACGAGTCGCAAACCACATTAATCCGGCCTTTATACTGTAAAATATTCAAACATTTTCATAAATTTTTTTTTAGCAGACAAATTCGAAGAGTAAGCCCACAAATTTGCGAACAATAAAACCTGCAGTAATGGTCCTATTGGGATTACTGATAACTTAATCAAAAGCTCTCGACATCATAAAAAATATTGCTATAAAATATTCAAACATTTTCACCATAAAAATTCGAGAAGAGGTAAGTCCACAAATTTAATAGATGACTGATAACTTAATTTTGCTGTTAAAATACTGATGACTGATACCTTACCAAAAGTTCTTGACATTAGTAAAAATACTGCTATAATGATACAACCCACCACGATGCTGCACTGATACCTAATTAAAATCTCAACTTATTAAAAATCTGTTCCTTTCTGTTTTTAATTATCTGTGCATCTGATATTTAGTTTTCTGATGTACTCACTTTTTGGAAAAAATGTTAAAATGTTGATAATTCCTCATGAAATATTATCTCTGCTGGCTGAAGTTGTTTGTGTCACGTTCGAAGAATTGAATTTATCGAATATATTTCTAAAGGTGCCTTATGCTGTAATGCTTGTTCTTATCGCCATTTTGTATTGTTTTGACTTCGATTATCATAATTAAAACATGTGAAGTTCAGAGTAACTTTCTTATTCAACAGCAATGACCTCTTACTTAAGGAAAATAAAATCAAAGTTGTTTGTAGACCACGCAGAGACATAAATCGAATATGAACAAGATTTAAATAATTCTAATTTGTTTTCTACTCACTCGGCTTTGTGTATGTATAAACTTTTCTGCGGCTTGATAGCAAAGTCCTGAACAAACAAAGAGTACAGAAATCAGGCCACTTTCGCACGGGGTACTCGGAAAAGAAATGTAACGCGTACGGAATACTGTACGTCTGTCCGAAGAAATGAGTCACTTTTTTCCGGATTGTCATAAATTCTAAATCACATGTGTGGTAGTGCTTACGAATAGTCCGTTCACATTCCGTACGCTTTCCAAACATCACTTTGTACGAATAAGTAAACTTTTTCAGTACGCTTTCCAAACAACATTCCATACGAAAAGGCAAATTTTTTAAATATTATTCGCCTTGTTTTTTTCTGATTCGGTCTTTAAAACGCTGAAACCAGTTTTTAATAACGTTGTTTACAGCATATTCGCCAACAGAATTAAACTTTTTACAAGCACAATATATAAAGAAACCAAAATTTGTTTAAATTTGTTATAGTTACTTCATAACTATCACTGCTTAATTCCGAAGTAGAGTATTTAAATGAATTATGGTCAATTTTAAAACTAAATACAATTTCCCACGACATTTTCTGTTACACTTTTATCATGCCGTCCCATATTATAATATTCAACTGTTTCACTTACATTCACATTTACGCTACTTGAATTTAAAATATAATTTTGGTGTTTTTTCCCGAAAGATACTAAAACATCTACTTCTTCATTAATTTTTCTATAAACTTTGCTTTCCAATATTGTTTAATTTTATGCCTAAACTGAAACTCCACGTAATCACTTTTATAATAGAAATGCCGCCTATTTTAATATGAATAAGCACACATTTTTTTGAAATGGCAGTTAAAAGGGTACGGAATATCGTGCGAAGTCGCACATCTTTGGGTGCTTACCTCAGAATGTTTGTTGGGTCGTTATCGGATACGAGCCAAAAACGAATACACCCTAAAAAAAAGTTGCTCATTTTTAATTATGAGCCGCTGTAAATAAACCAAAAAATCTAAATATCATTTTGTTATTATTCATTAATCATTCTACAATTATAAAATTGATTAAAAGAAAACATGATTCAATACATTTTACTAACTTTATTGTGTGTATTAATTCAAAATGTGGAGTTTGTTAAGGCTGATGGACTAGATTTTGGCAATGCAATGGCTTTAATTTTGGGACTATTCTTTGGTACGATTGGAATATTGGCATGTTTGGGACGATATGCCCGTAAACAAGCCGGGAGATATTAATCTAAATGTTATGATATATTGTTTAATAAGTATAATAAATAAATGTGTAAATTAATTATGTAAAATTTGTATCTTGTTCTTAAGATTATTATATATTCCAAGACAGCAGCTGTCAAATTTGACAACCGCTAAGAGACCATCAAGTGAAAAAATGTCTCAAATATTAGTTAAGTTACCAACTAGTCGTAATTTAAAGTATCTTTCGCTTTTAAATAGTTATAAATCAACCAGTAAAAACATTTTAATAAATAAAAGAAGTTTTAGTTATGAAGCTACAGTAGCAAGTATATTTAAAACGATTTCGAACAGTGCCCCAGTTGCATGCTTACAAGATGGATTACATATGATCCATGACACAACCGGTTTACCATGGTGGAGTACGATTATAATATCAACATTTTGTTTAAGAACATTAATAACATTTCCGTTCACAATCTACCAAAAGAAAATCACGAATCGGATAGAATTGTGTAGCCTTGAAATGCCCGAAATAGTGAAGGGGCTGAAATACGAGACTGCAATAGCTGTTAAACAATTTGGCTGGACTGAGGCGCAAGCACGTGCTGCCTATAATCGTTCGTTGCGCAAACAGTGGAATAAATTAATAGTTCGTGATAATTGCCATCCGGCGAAAACAATGATTCTACTTTGGGTACAAATCCCATTGTGGGTTTGCCAATCGGTGGCGATACGTAATCTAGTAAATATTTTACCAAATCCTAATAGTATTGATGCACAAATTGCATTTGCCGAATTAACCGTTGGTGGATTTGGATGGATAACGAATTTAACGCACGTTGATGGTACATTTGTGCTACCAATTGCGTTGGGATTACTAAATTTGTCCATCATCGAAATTCAAGCGATGACACGAACACGATCAGCATCAAAACTACAAAATTATGCCACCAACTTTTTTCGAGTTTTAAGCATCATTATGGTGCCGATTGCAGCACAAGTACCAGCCGTAAGTATCAAGTTATTCAACATAATTTAATTTGATAATTAATTTTGCACAAATCACTTAAAACGATGAGCTAATTTCTTAGAATGTTCAACTCAAATGGATAATTCCATTAATTCTTGTTTCTATATTACAGTGTCTATGTTTGTATTGGGTGTCATCGAGCGCAGTCGGATTAGTACAAAATGTATTATTACTTTCGCCTAAGGTGCAACGTTTATTTGGAATTCCTAAAACACCGACTGAGATTGTTCACCCGTATCGACATGTTCAACAAAAATTACAAGATCGCTTAAATTTTTTTAAGCGTAAACATGAGCCACAAGAAAAGGCGGAAAAATCTTGATCGTGCAATTTGTAACTGATAAAATAAAATAGATTATGTTGTTATACAAAAAAATAAAAATGTTAAAAAACATTATGTTGTTTCCCCCGCTCTTTATTGTTTACTTTGTATAGATAAGACAACTGGTATATATGCGTAGAGGCTGTACTTTTATTTTGGGTAATTACTTGGAATGTATATAGATAATCGGTAGTTAATCACTTCCGGTTCTAAATGTTACTGTAAATTGGTATTACGTTTTTCATGATTCCAAGATTTTTAATTGGAATATGTGTACAATAATATTTTTGTGTATTCCATTCATATGAAATTTTCTCATGAATAGATAAGGATTGCGTTACGTATGTGATATGATTGAACTATCAGTACATTATAATGCAAGTACTTAGTGTTATAATGGCGATTGATCGACAATAAATATTTTGATCGATGTTATACAGAACTACGTCATGTGACTACTGCAAAAGGTGTAAACCATTAAGATGTCAGTTAAGCGGGTCAGTAAGGCACTCTAGCCTCAGCATTAAAAAGTGAGCATCAAACGCAATTTTTTAACTGTTAACTGTTTTTTGAGCTTACTAGAATCTAGTTTTAAAAATCACTCTGAAAAGGACCAGTTACATCGGTTTTGATTCCGCGCTTACTTTTTGTAATGTTTTGAAAAACCAGAAGAATCCAAAGCGAGCTCTTCGTCGTGGAGCTATCAGCGAACGTAGCCGAGCTAGTGGCGTCCCCACTGAATGTTTTAGTTTTACACCTTTCAAATGTCAACAGCGGGAGCCATCTTTCTTACTCATCCATCATGGCCATCTGTTACACTCTTATAAATGTCAATGGGTCTGGTCGACCTTGTATAACTTGAGCTTGTCGACAGTTGCAAGGTATTTGGCCGGAAATATTACCAATAAAAATGTTAAGGGACTAATACGGACAAAACCCATATTATCAAAACCGCTGAGTAACCTCATCTGATCCCAGAATAAACAACGAGCAGATCACATTCTAACAAGTTGTTAAAATTTAAACAGCGATTTTAATCTTCCCGGTGTACTTTAGTTTGTCGTCGATACTGTAAAACCATATCAGCTACAAAGGCCAACCGGATATTCAAAAGTGGCAAGTAACTTCTAGATTTGTTATTTACCAATGATGTTTTACTGGCCGAGGTCTTTTCATGCGGGGACTTTACCGGTTGCACGAGCATCGATCATTCACCAATTACAATAAATCTTTAGTTTTCTGCCTAAACTGTGATCAATTTTTACGCTTTATTTTATCACTTTACATAACCAATACAATATTATAGTTTTATCAAGAATACGATCTTCGCGATCGAGTACTCAATCTTGACATTAATAAGGGTCCCAGGCACAATGACTTTCCACCGATTTTATTTAAGAGCTGTGCAGAGAGTTTGCCCTCTTATGTTACCTTACTTTTTAATGGAACCCTGTAGAGTGGTGTTTGCCGGATCCCTGAAAGATTTTAGTTATTTTTCAATGAATCATAACGTCTTTGTTTTTCCCATCAGACCTATCGTTTCTTCAGCTCATCATGGTTTTTTTCCTGGTAGATCGAAGGTCACTAGTTTTGTTACATTTTACTGCAATCTATTTAGTAGTTATTACTCCAAACTCCAGCTCAATGTAATCTATGATTTAACCAAATCCTTTGATCAAATCGATCACGCCTAGTTAGAGAACTTGTATTATTATCTTCCCGGCATTTTCGTGATACGTCTGGAGTGCCGCAGGACAGTGATATAGATCCTCTTCAAGTTCGCGAAATGCCTTCTCTTTTTGAGATGACATGAAAATATTTGAGTGATTTTTCTAGGTTTTGTACGTGGTGCATTAGTAGACACCTTCAGGATGTCAGTATTAATAGAATTGAGTATTGCTCTGATCTTGGTGTAATTTTATTATCTGACCTAACATTTAACAGGCACATTATGCGTTGCTTTTGTACGATCTATTCTGGAATACGCTTCCCCTGTCTGGTCTTCGTTTTGCGTGTGCTAATCTGAACATATTGAAAATGCTTTGGTTCTTCCACCATATCAGGACCGTCACAGTCTACTTGGCTTGACTCCGCGGTAAGGTTGCATTTGTCATTTTTGTGTTCAATATTTTACAAGGTTCTCATATAGGCTAATTGGTATTAATTTTCATTAATGGGAACAGGGAGCACTCGAACATCTTGATAAACATAGACAAACTGAAAAAATGTAAAACCGCAAAAAGTTAATCAATTAGCATAAAAATGTACGTGCCTAGACAACATGTGGTTCCACACCGGTCTAACTATGGCTAAAATGAGCCAATCGACATGATGTCGAAAAGAATATAACAATTGTTCAACAGAATATAACAATTGTTTGACGTTACCTTAAATAAATACAGCAATAAACGAATTCTGAAAATGTTGCTTCATCCTGACTAATAAATTAGAACTGTCACAGATACCATTAATCCGACTTTGTTGGATAAGTCATATAATATTTCGGATGACTTTATGATGTTTGCCTGAAGACGAGACACCAACAAGATTTGCGAAAAAGTTTTAATTGGTTAATTTCGGTCATTTATTTAATTTATTTAGTTTCGGCCACTAGTTCCAGCATCGAGTATATTCTTGTCGAGCTTTTTCGTTTAAGTATAATTGAAGAGACTGTTAAAGATCAAAACCGTTAAAGCCGAACTGTTGCTAAGGGCGATTATTATTATCCCTAAAAATATTTATGTTAATTTGATAATAGATGGCGGATGAATTAAATTTATATTTGCGTATATGCATTTTTCTTAGGATGGTTGCATGAATATGGCGTGGCATTAACAAAATTGAAGAACCGGTTAGAGATAAAGACCTGACGGTTGCTAAGAGCCATTATTAGTATCTCTATTTGTATTAATTTGATAATAGATGGCGTCCGACTTTTACAAATGGTTTAATTTACATTTGCGTATGCACTTTTCTTTACATAACGCCGACTTGCCATCAAGTTTTATTTAAACATCGTTCACTTAACTTTACAAAGTACTAATATAAAAATGTAAACAAACCGAAACAAATAAACTTATCGCTTAAACTATATATAATACAAATATAAGCTCCTTTTTACATTAAATTCAAACCAAACTAAAAACATAATTCATTTACTCAAGTTATCTCAGATCGTTAAGACATCTTTAATGTGCTAAAATCATGTTAAAGAATATAATCATATTCGGTTTAATATTTATTGCAATAAATTGTGTTTGTGTGTTATCGGTGCGTATCAAAACTATTTACTATTATTATAATTTTTATGTTTTTTTTTTTTTTGTTTTTATTTATTTTGTTTAATCAATAAAACATTTGAGTGTGACATATGTTTGTGAGCCATTTTTTAACGTAATATCCGTTAAACAGTATATTTTTTGAAAAGTGTGTTTTAACACGTGTGTTGCAATTAGTTTGATTGGAATTGATAAAATCGATCTTAGTATTGGTACCGACTTAACATAAATTTAATTAATAATTTCCGAAAGATCTTTTAAACGAAAACAGAATATTTAAAATATTGTTTATTATATTGCTTCCGCGATAACCTTTGGCTCCTGAATAGATTTATGTTCTTGAGCACATAAACAAATGTGTGTGTTCGTGGAATCAGTTTCTTAACTCTGTTTCTATAAATTAGGAGTGTGTGTGTGTGTGCATCTTTAATATTCTTAAGATTTTTATTTTGTTTAACCATCAATATGAGAAGATGTTGCAATACACAGAGCCAAAACATCAATCATTATGTTTGTAGCGAAAATCACCGCACATATTTCGATTGAATACAAATGATTCATCTTAAAAAAATTGCATAATGATTAGAGTTTTTCGTGTCTTGTATTGCCCAATTATTTTCTTCACATTTTTTTTACATATGCTCACATATGATTGTTGTTGTTATCGCATTTTCATTTTTCAAGAAAGATATATTACGATGTATATACATACAAATCCCCATGAGATACTAATCTGTAAACCTTTGACATCATCATGTTATTACAATATTCGCGCATATATATAAAAAGAAATACGAGATAAGAAAATTCTTAAAATATATATGATTAAAATTATTGTTTGCTTCGTATGTTTCTAGATTCACTATGGCACTGCAGACGGTATTAAGACTAAAGTGCCAATTCGTGAAAATTTAAATCGAAATTATAATGCATTTCAACATAGTCAACAACAAAATTACCAACACCAGTCCGAACCATCGGTTGGAATGCACCATCAATATAGTCAAGTAAGAAGTTATAGATCTGATGTAGGAACAGGGCATCAAGGTCAAACTGGTGTACCCCAAATTACATCTTCAATGCTTCCACCATCACGCGGTGTTGTCGAAGAACGACAAATAAGTTATCGAGAATACATGGAACTACAACAGCAACTAGCTGAAGCCGAAAATAGTGGTGGTAGTAATCGGCAATCCGGTAGTACAATTCGATCACAGCAGTCATCAAATCAAAATACTAATCGTAATGAAATCCACCAGCGTGCGACAACCAATCAGAATTCGTACGATCAAACATATCAAGCGTCGAATCAACAGGCGCAATACGCCGCGCAAAGTGGTCGAGACCAACGACAATACACAGCACAACCAAATGAAAATCAAGTTGCCTATGTAACCGAATGTCCACCAGATGGAACTGGACAATTCCCATACTTAATGGATTGTCGACAATTTTTAAATTGCTGGAAAGGACGAGGCTCAATTCAAAGTTGTCCACCTGGTACATTATTTAATCCTAATGCTCGTGAATGTGATTTCCCAAATAAAGTTACATGCCAATCGATGAGTAATCCACATAGTTTACGAGCTGGATCAGGTGCAACCCAGGCGTTAATAGCTAGAGGCGCCGTCGAATGTGAACCGGATACATCAGGACTGTTTCCACATCCATACGAATGTGCTAAATTTCTAAATTGTGCAAATGGAATAACCTATATACAAGACTGTGGTCCTGGAACCGTATTCAATCCATTGTTCAGTGTTTGTGACTATCCATATAATGTTGATTGTGCTGGTAAATCTATCACTCCTATCGACAGTAATTACCTAGATGAAGAAACAAATGTTTATGATAATTATAGGGCAAGTTCTAGTAATCAAAATGCACAACAAACACGACCAGTTTATAATCACCATCAACACTATAGCCATCAACAACATGGTGGATCAAATCAAAACACAAGAACTGGATATAACAGAGAAAATGGCCACAGCCAATATGAAGGCAACTCACAAACCGATACTACAAACCAAAACCGCAGAACTAATCAATATGAAGATCAACATACTAATGTAAATCAACAGTCAACGACCGATCAAAATCGTAGAACCGGTCATAGTAGTACTAGTACGCATCACGTAGATCAAACAAATGGTGATCGACAAATTACATATCAATATAGTGGCAATGAGTTTCATTCACAAGGCCATCGGGGTAGTAATCAAATTCGTCCGACCGAACCTCAAATTACTGCAACACCGGTGCCTAAAAAATGGATGTATCCATGGGAAGCGAGATCAACTACCACCACACCTCGTCCATTGTACCAAGCTCCTGAACCAACAACGACTGAAACCCCAACGCCAATCTATTATCGACAAAATAATTTAGATCGTCAGCACACAAAAACTCATAATCACATCGGCCAACAGCAACATACAAATTTCGAAGAACAATCGACAAGTACCAACACAATGTACAATAATGAAAATCCACCATGGATGAGACGTAAACAAAAAGATAACACTAATGAAGAGGCTTTAGACGTACAACAACAGCATTCGTCATGGGATTTGTACCAACAAGGTTCTAACACGCCAGAAAAAATTATTTCAACCACAACACCACAGCCAGAACAGTCCAATGTTCAATCAATAAATCGCCAGACATCATTCCGGCATAAACAGCATCAGCAGCAAGGAAGCCATGTTTCACAAACGAATCAAGATTTTCATCAATCTCGCCAATTGGAGACCCACGGTAATCTTGGTACGATAGATACTAGTCTACCTTTGAATGAAGCTATGCAATTATTACTTCGCCCATACTTGAATCGTAGTGGTTTGATTTCCGAAAACGATATGAATGAATTCCACCAAAGTTTATTACCGATAACGGACGTTGAAAAAGTGAATGACAATCGAACAATTTATAAAAATGTGCAAGATGTTGAATGGAATCAAAAAAAAGAAAACGATTTTGATGACGACGATGATATAAGTGGCGAAGCTTTGACTACACCCCAACCTAATTACGAACCAAAATTAAATTCGACGGACGAAATCCTCGACCTCAATTCCTCATCATCGGTTTCCATTTCCAATACTAAAAATATTCATCAACGCCATAGAAAACATGGACATCACCATTTCAATCACCATCATCATCATCCTCATCATGGTCGCAATATTTCTAATGAAGAAACTGGTGACCAAAATAATGATTGCCAAAATAATAGTTCAGGGGTAAAACATAGTACACGACATCATCGAAGATTTCATGGCCATCACCATTCCCACCATCATCATAATATTCATTTTAATAGATGTAACACTTCGATAGAAACTAATGAGCCGGTTTTACCAACGTATAATCCACGACATTATACTCCAAATACCATGCCGGTTTATCCGCAGGTAGCACCAGTATATCCTCATATAACAGTACATCGTAGGCCGTGGAATTTTCCTCACAATCATCGACATCGAAATCATCGTCATCATCATCACCATTTTCCACTCCCACCACCACAAGACATTCTTCCACCACTAATACCATCGAGTAATCCATTAGTTCCACCCATAATCCCTGCACCGCCACTTGATTTAATTCCACAGTTACCCAATATAAATAACATACCAAGTACTAAGACACCAACCAAAAATTATATCCCACCTTCGCAAGATATGTTACCACCATTACTACCTCATCCTAATTTTATAACGCCTTCATTACCACCCACTGTTCCTTATTTGCCGCCAAATCCTCCGCCAACTGATTTATTACCTCCTCTTATCCATCCTATAATACCACATCCACCAACTGATCTATTGCCTCCACTAATTCCATCTCAAATTCCAAATGAACCATGGACACCAATGACAACCAGTACAGAAATAATTGGGCGTAAAGTATTTGACACAATGCCATTTCCAAAACCTGTTACTCCATCCATGACTAACAGTACACTTCCCACAATAACTAATTCAAGTATATCATCAACAGGTGTTCTGCCACTACCAGTAAATCCAACAACAACAACCACAGAAGTTGATAACACCTTCCAATACCATACGAATTTCAATAATTGTGCTGACGCTAGTAGTTTTGCATGCGGCAATGGGGAATGCGTTGACAATGAAGATGTATGCGACGGCAAAAGTGATTGTAGCAATAGGAAAGATGAACAAAATTGTCATTACATTGGTTATGAAGTACGGCTTTCGTCCGATAGCGGTAATGCACATGAAGGTCGGGTCGAAGTCAAAGTTTATGGAGTATGGGGTTACATTTGTGATGATAAGTTTGGAATGCGTGATGCTGATGTTTTATGCCGTGAATTAGGATTTCCATTGGGTGCTAGCGAAGTTCGAGCAAATTCGTTTTACTCGCCAAATGTGAACGTATCGACAAACGGTAATCCGATATTTTTGATGGATGAAATTGATTGTATGGGCAACGAAACACATTTGAAGGAATGCAATTTCAATGGCTGGGGAATACATGATTGTAATCCTGAAGAAGTTGTGGGAGTTGTTTGTAAGATTCCGGTTATGGCATGCCCATTAAACTATTGGTTGTGCGATACTTCAAAAGAATGCATTCCAACATCGTTTTTATGTGACAATGTTCCAGATTGTGCTGACGGTTCAGATGAAAATGAGGTCCATTGTCAATCATCGATAGAAGTTCGTTTGGTAGGTGGTGTAGCGAATTTAGAGGGACGGCTAGAAATCAAATATCGAGGCATTTGGGGAACCGTTTGTGATGATGATTTTACCAATCGAGAAGCTACTGTTGTATGCCGGGCGTTAGGACACGGAGGTCCAGCTTTTTCTGTAAAGGGTGGTTTTGGACCGGGCACCGGTCAAATATGGTTGGACCAAGTGAGTTGTGTCGGAAACGAAACAAGTATTGAACATTGCACACATTGGGCATGGGGTGAACACAATTGCGCTCACACCGAAGATGTTGGTATTCGATGTACCAGTGGCCCAGTTTTACCATATGTTCATGTGCCAAGTAATATACAACAGAATAGTCTAAATTTAAATAAAGCGACACGAACTCAAAATTTAACTAACGATTTTCCCGAAATTGTTTATCAACTGCAACGATCTAGTAGAATTTTACCGGATCAATGTGGCCGTGTAAAAGTACCCGGCGGTAATATATTCGACCAACCAAATTATAGTTTCCGTGTAATAAAAGGAACTCAAGCGCCAAGGGGACAACATCCATGGCAAGCAACAATACGAGTACGAGGCCAAGGAAAATCAGCTCATTGGTGTGGTGCCGTTGTCATTTCAAGATACCATTTATTAACGGCAGCTCATTGTTTAATTGGTTTTCCAAAAGGGGCATATCTAATACGAATGGGTGATCACAATTCAGAAGTTTACGAATCGTCAGAAGTTGAGATATTCATCGAAAATATATATTCGCATGAAGATTTCCGCAAGGGCCAACACATGAATAACGATATTGCTTTGATTGTACTAAAGCAACCAGTTAGATTTAGCAATTACATTCAACCAGTTTGTCTCCCATCTAGTGATGTAGCATACGAATCTGGAATGAATTGTACAATCTCGGGATGGGGATCAATACAATCGGGCAAGTCAAGTAAGGATAATAAAATTATATTTTTTTTCTTTTTTGGTAATAATGAAATAAATTTATTATTTAATAGCGCCATCTGTAGATCTCCGAGCTGGAACAGTACCAATTCTTCCAATGGAATTATGCAAGCAAAAACATGTTTATGGCACAACTATAACTGATGGCATGTTTTGTGCTGGATTTTTAGACGAAGGCGTTGATGCTTGTGATGGTGATTCTGGTGGACCACTCGTATGTATGAATAATGGGGTACATACACTATACGGTATTATTTCATGGGGACAACATTGCGGATACGAAAATAGACCTGGAGTTTACACAAGGGTGTCACATTACAACGACTGGATTCAACAAAAATTAAACCTTTCAATGCACGCATACGGCGTGTAACGAACGTACTTATTGCGTGTACAATTGTACAAAATTAAACTCATAATATCATTTTACCTTTGTTATAAACGACTGACTTGTACAAAATAAAATACTCAAAATAATATAAATCTAGATATTATTATATGTAAAATATACATTTTTTTGTACTATTATTATAGAACAATAAATAAATTCGAATTTTTACCTAATAAAGTGACCAGTTTTTGCCAGTTCCTATAAATAATTGACCGTAGTTAGTTGAAAGTGCAACTATATTTATGGGAAATGCGTCAGACAAATCTATTTAATTTATTTTGAATTTAAATAATTATAGTTTATTAAAAATTTTGTAATAGTTTTTCAAGTAATTAGTAATGTTTTAATTCATTTATATTACTTTATTATTTCCCCTGATCTCTCTTCCATTACTTTCCTCTATCTCACTCTCACATGCTACGCAACCACGATAAGGCATGCAAAATGAAGTTATTTCTATTTTCATTCACCAGATGTCAATACAATATGTCAAGGATATATTAAAATATGACATGATCGAATTACACTGAGTTGTATGGTAAATTAAAATAAACCATTAAAATATTTACATTTTCAATTAAAAACAAGCTCAGTAGATTCGACCACTTGGGCGAAATGTAATTACATAGTATATTTAAGATTTTAAAGCAAATCAGACAAATGAAACAAAAGTTATCATTTGAATTTTAAACATAATAAATTACATATTTGCGGAGTTAATACCAAATGAAATGATGTTCTTGCTGTATGTTGGATAGTAAAAATAAGTATACTTACGTGCCAGCTAAAAACGTACATGTTGCATTCATAATATATCGTTATATATTTTTTAACGTGCAATGACATTTGTAAAGTTTACACAAATCACAAATTTAAAATGATTTTGATTAAAAAAAACATCTGTTTATCTGTTTAATAACTAATCACAACATGGATTCTTTGATTACCAATTCTGTTTTTACTGACACAACATAAATATATTTTAAAATATTAAAATAGTTTTATCTTATATATTTCACCACACATTTTGATACAAAACACAACATAATCTATCCTTGACATATGGTGCTGCCACCAAAAACAGCGGCGAACACTTCAACAATAAGCATACCCGCATTGTGTATAAAATTATATTTTAAAATGAACTGCTACTTGCAACCAATTTTATAATTTAAAACAATTGAACATAAATTGTCATTGACAAATAACATGATGACAGATGGTAGTTGTTTAAAACTGTGCGAAAAATGTGTAAATTAGTTCTTTATTTTAATTATTATAACTCATTTTCATTCAATCCTTAATCTGAATTCCTTAACTTCAATATTGGAGCGTATATAAAGACACTAGAGCAACTGGAATAGAAACGACAGCGCAAATGTGAAAGATACACACGCCATGAGTCCAGGACTCCAGAACAATCACAAGAGTCAAACATACGGACACTAGAACAGACTGAACGGAAGCGAAAATGAGAACCTGAAAGGTTTATAAATATGACAACAAACAACAACTGTGGAACCCAATATTTTCAAGGAAAAAGAAACTACAGAAAAACATTTAGGTCTTGCTGCAACAATGGAAAAGTTGAAACTTGTCTACCATGTAGACAGTATCTGGAACCTCTCAGGTGGTTAATAAATGTGGATACAGATTTAAAAAATGTTCGACAGACTATACGAAAATTAAGCGAAATATTCGGAATGTGGCGAAAATTGAAACACTTTGGCGACAATTTAACCCTTACGTCCAGGCATATAAGATGATGAAGGATATTAAGTATGCACAAATAAATTAAATTCAAATAGACTAGGAAAAGAAAAGGAGCTTCAGTTAAACCGTTGTCCAATACCATCGTTCCGTGCAGTCCATATGTTTGCTCACATTAATGTTGAAGTTTGCTCCAGCGTGAAAAGTGTCGATTATATATGTTCAAATATATATACAGAGGACATGATGCAGCTGTGATTAAAGAGAACGAGACTTTTGCAAACTCCACTTAGGCCACCGCAAATTGCCAAAAGCATGAAAGAATATCCAAAAAACGTATTTTTGCTTTCACTCTTTGACTCGTTGATCATTTTCACCATAGCGTTCTCTGTGGACCGATTTTCTCTTAATACGAAATGTTTGTCACTGCCACTCCCACTCCTCTAGAGTGGGACGTACATCAACCTGCCAGTTATTAATTTCTCGAGTAATTTACCCAAGACTGGTAGTAGCATGATTGGCCTATAGGATTTAGGTTTGGTGGAATCTTGTTTGACACTCGTTCGTGAAGCGCGTGGCACCGCGTCCTATTATAGACCATGCTCTTTGTATCCTTTTGATCTCAGTATTATCGATGCCGGATAATTTAACATTTATTGATATTATTGCGTCCGTGGTTTTATAACGGCTGAATTCTTCCACGTTGCAATTCTTAGGGCATGCCATTTGCAACAGTGTCATCAGGAAGCAGTTAATGCAAACATTTTGTGATATCCTTCCAATACTTAGTTGCAATAGTTTTAGCCTTACACATCCCTATTTGTTAGGGTGCTTACAACTTCTGGAGTTTTAAGCCTGCCTGCGCTAAATTTATATATACGAAGCCTCGTGGATCTGCATTACCATGCTCTCTAATGAATCTCTCCAGACCAACAAGCTGGCTGGTCTTGTTCACATCGATCATGTATTCCTTACGGCATGCTACATAACTGCATTTCTTTAATAGTCTTGCTGCTGGTCTTTCTCTTTTGATTTACCTTGAGCATCGGTGCTATTGTTCACTTTGTGAACACGTTTCCGCGGTATGCTTTTGTCACATACACCGTTTATTGAGCTTTTGATTTTGTGCGCTTACTACATCTACATTCTTGTGATGTACACGCTTGTGTTTATTGGGAAAAAGTATATAATGTTAGATCGGGCAACACGACAGTGTAAGAAAAGATTTCTTCCGATAGAACGAGATGAGAAATGAGTAAGAAAAATGGAATGTAAAAAGACAGATGAATAAATGAAACGTGTAAAATAAAAAAAGTTTTTTTATTGATGTTAAGAACATAACATTGGCGACGAAGATAAAAAATAATAAGGATAACGCAAATAAAAAAAAAAAAACAGAAAAATCATAAATAAATACGACGAAACTAGTGTTTTATCATCGATAACGATAAACATATAAAAAAGATGGGAAACGACGATGCAGCTACAGTAATGGCTACTATGCAACCATTTGACCCGAATAAGGAACAATGGAAGATGTATAAATGTCGAATAGAAAGCTTCTTTCGACGCATTAAAGTGGTTGACGTAGATGATAAGAAAAATCATTTATTGGATTTTATTGGGATTAAGGCATTTGAAATTCTGTTTAACTCATGTGCCCCGGACGAACCGGTAAAAAAAACATACGACGAATTATTGCAAATTTTAGAATTGTATTATTCTACGCCTGTAATAATATTTCAAGAAAGGAAGATATTTTACGATATACGACGAAAAGAAGGTGAAACTATCAAAGATTTCAGCATTCGTATTAAAAGTTTAGCATCAACGTGCAATTTTAAAAGCCGATTATCAGAAATGATTGTAGATAAGTTTGTTACCTGCATGACTGACAAAATTTTTGATCGTTTGTGTGAAGAAGATGATTTAACTATTGATAAAGCAATAACAATTGCATTAAAATATGAAGGACGCAACACGTCGAATAATATGGAGTTTAATTTGAACGCGATTAGTCATAAATCGTCACGCAATCATTATACGGGAAAAAGTCAAGCTTATAATAATCAACGCTCTACGAATAAAGAAGGTATGCAGTATATAAATCGTATTGTAGCGACCATCGCTACACACACAATTAAAATTATTCAGATATTTCGTGCAATTTTCATATAATTCGCTAACACTACATGTACACTGTACATAAATATATATAGAGCGTAAAGTAGCTATTACACATAGCACTCGGTCGCCATGGCCTGATGAGATGACAAATAATTTTTAACAAAATTATTTACGATTCCTCATCAGATCGAAACTGAGCTTTGCTTTGCACAACATCTACATCTGAATAATTAAAATAATGACGTCAACCGCCGTCGTTATAGTATACCGTGTAAGCATTGCGGTTTTACGAATCATCAAGACGTTAATTGTCGTTACAAGAATGTAACGTGCAACAAGTGTAAACGAAAAGGTCATATGGAATCGGTATGCCGGAGATCATCTGAACAACAATGTAATGTGGTGAGTCATGTTCCAAGCGAAAATTTAGATTCATTAGATACTAATGTAAACTCAAAGAACGAGTGTATTTATAGTGTAGATTGTTTTAGTTTAAATATGTTAACGGATATTAAATTAAATATTTTGAATAGAATCATGTGCTTTCAAGCAGATTCGGGTGCAGGTGTCTCTGCAATTCCCGCTAAGTCATTTTTTAAATACTTTAATAAGAATTTATTATCACAAGACGATACAATTGTAAAAGGATACGGTGGTAATATATTAAAGGTAGTAGGTGGTTTTACACCTGTAATTTCTCATAATGGTGTTACACGACCATTTAAATTTTTAATTGTTGAGAATGCTCAAATTCCGATTGTAGGACGTGATTTTTTAAAAAATTTTAATATTAAGCAAATTTCGATAAATCATGTTAACGAAGGAGAAAATAAAATAGATAGAATTGTCGAGCATTTCGATGATCTGTTCAATGGTGAAATTGGATGTTTGAAAAACGTTAAAATTAAATTAGATATGGACGAGAATGTTAAACCAATTTTTATAAAGGCACGGTCGATACCGTTTGCTTTTCGAGATTTGATTGAAAAACAATTGCACGAATTAGAAGAGAAAGGCATAATAACGAAGACGGACGCTACACAATGGGGTACTCCTCTTGTCCCTGTTTTAAAAGAAGACGGAACAGTCAGAATATGCGCTGACTACAAAGTAACGATAAATAAATTTATTAAAGATACGAATTACCCGATACCGCGCATAACAGATATTTTTGGAAAGTTAAAAGGATGTAGTTTATTTTCAAAAATAGATATGATTTCAGCGTATAATCAGCTAGAACTGGATAATGATTCGAAGCATTTAGTGACGTGGAGCACGCATATAGGTAATTATAAGATGAACCGTTTGCCATTTGGTGTAAAACCGGCAACAGGCATTTTTCAAAGGGAGGCAGAAAAGGTTTTAAAAGGAATTCCTGGTACAGTAGTGTTTCTGGACGATATTTTAGTAGGAGCAAATAACGAGATAGAACATAATAAACGAATTTCGTTAGTTTTTGAAAGGTTACGAGAAGCTGGACTAAAGTTAAATAAAAAAAAGTGTGTATTTTCCAAGCCTCAGATAGAGTATTTAGGTCATTTGATTTCTGAAAAAGGGTTAACTAATTTAAATAAAAATGAATCAATTTTAAAGGCACCGATTCCTCAGAACGTCTCTGAAGTCAGAGCATTTTGTGGTTTAATAAATTACTATGGTAAATTTATCAGTAATTTGGCTACAAAGTTAGAACCTATTTACGCGCTTCTTAAAAAAGATAATAAATTTCACTGGTCCGAAAGTTGTCAGAAGTCGTTTGACTCTCTCAAGCAAGAGCTAGCTTCTGAACATATTCTAGTGCACTATGACAAAGATTTACCTTTAAATCTTACGTGTGATGCCTCATCAGTAGGATTGGGGGCACTCATATCACATATATTACCAGACGGCACAGAACGACCTATTGAATATTCATCTAGACTCTTAAGAGACTCGGAGAAGAATTATTCCACAATTCAAAAAGAAGCGTTAGCAATCATATATGGTACAAAAAAATTCTTTCAATACTTGATAGGGCGTCATTTTACATTGGTTACTGACCATAAACCTTTGTTAGGAATTTTTGGTGAAAACAAAGGTATACCACAAATGTCAGCAAGTAGATTACAGCGATGGGCAATCCACCTATCAGCTTTCAATTACACGATTAAACACGTCAAGTCGGAAAATAATAGTGCAGATATGCTTTCACGACTTCCAATTGTAGCTAATGATAAATTTGACGATGAGGACGACGGTGCAGCAACGTATTTGCATTTAGTCACAAATAATGACAATTTACAATTAGATAGGGTTACGGTTAAAAAGGAATCTGAAAAAGACGAGTTATTATTAAAATTGAAAGAATCCATTTTATCTGGAAATTATCATAACTTAGATAAATTGAAATTTGGCCCGTTCATTACGAAACAAAGTGAGTTGTGTATTGAAGACAATATTGTTATGAGGGGGCATAGAATTATTCCTCCAGTATCCATGCGAGAATTGATTTTACGAGAGGCACATCGATCGCACATGGGAATCGTCAAAATGAAATCGTTACTAAGGTCCTACGTATGGTGGCCTTATATCGACAAAGACATTGAAACGTTAATTAAGAGTTGTGACGCTTGTTTGTCCGTGAGGACAAATCCAATTAGAGTAGTAAACATTCCTTGGGAAATCCCAGATAGACCGTGGGGTAGATTACACATAGACTATGCGGGACCTACTTTTGATAGATACTTTTTAATTATTGTAGACGCAAAAACGAAATGGATAGAAGTTTTCAGTACGAAAAGTCCGACGTCATCATTTACGATTAGGGTATTAGGTTACTTATTCGCACGATATGGGTTACCCGACAAGATCGTTTCAGACAATGGAACGCAGTTTACGTCCGATGCATTCAAAGAATTTATAAAGAAAAACGGGATTGATCATTCGTTGACACCTCCAGGTTATCCAGCCACAAACGGAGCGGCCGAAAATGCAGTTAAAACGATTAAAAACGCAATTAAAAAGGCGACATTTAGTAACAGAGAGACGAACATAGACGATATGTTAAATAGATTTCTCATGGATTATCGTAATACACCTCATTGCACGACAGGTAGTCCTCCAGCCAAAGCTTTATTGGGCTACACTCCGAAGATTAAGTTGGACCTACTTAAACCTGTAAGAAACGAGTTACAGGTACAGGAAAGGACTAAAAAGTTTAGTGAGCATTCGAAATTGACATCGGCACGAAAAGATAAACGAAGATTAGTAGAACGAAGTTTTAAATTTAATGACTCAGTTATCGTACGTAACTTCGCAAATCCGAATCATCCGAGTTGGGATAATGCGATAGTAACCAAAGTTTTAGGGCCACGAACCTATTTATGCTCTTTAGAGAAAAACGGAAGATCGATTAAACGTCACGTAAATCAAATGCATTTACGCATTTTAGTCAAGCATCCAGTTCACATTGAAGATATCAACGATAGCGCGACTGAAAGTAAAATTAGTGATAAGAATAAAATTGTATTAGAAAATGATAGGAGTTACAATTATAATGTAATATTGAGACATAAGGCAAATAAACTACCAGAGTTAGTTACTCAGAGTAAGGAATTGAACATTGAGAATCATACTTCTGAGAATAATGAGACACCGAGTAATACAAATATATTTAATGATGTAGTAAATAAATTACACGATGTTAATGTAGATATCATAGTGGAAGACTTGAATGATAGTGAACAGCGGTTGTTACGCCCGAGAGATAAGATAGAAAAACCTATTAGATATAAGAATTAAAATTAAGTAATAATAAAAAAAAAAAAATAAAAAAAAAATAAAAAAAAAATGTAGTAATTTTAAGGGGTGACGGATGTGATGTACACGCTTGTGTTTATTGGGAAAAAGTATATAATGTTAGATCGGGCAACACGACAGTGTAAGAAAAGATTTCTTCCGATAGAACGAGATGAGAAATGAGTAAGAAAAATGGAATGTAAAAAGACAGATGAATAAATGAAACGTGTAAAATAAAAAAAGTTTTTTTATTGATGTTAAGAACATAACAATTCTACATCCTAATTGGATGTGCATGTTATGTTTTCTGACTATCCTTGCCAAGTTGTTTCCATCAAGTTTTCGAACTTTTCCCAATTTACACGTGTAAGTTCACATCGGGAAACTTTGCCTGAGGATTCAGCGCTATCCCGCTCCCCTACCCACATCCAACAAGTTCAACAAAATAAAATATGGATGCCGCCAAAATTTAAACCAACCCCCGCTTATGTTAACGGATACGTAGAGTAGGATTGGTATTTGGAACGTGCAGTCGCTAAGATAACCAGGCGCGTTTGATGGCACTATATCAGCCATTAAAGAGTATCGCTTGGAATCCGTTGCTCTCCAGGAAACGGGATGGTCCAAAAGTGGAGACCATGTATTGCAAGTATAGCCTTGCTTTACAGTAGAAAGGACCTCGGTAATCTTGTTGTTGGTTTTCTTCCTTACCCTCATGTGAAAAGTCTGTTTTGGATTACAAAGCAGTTGATAATCGTATGTGTAAGCTACGTTTACGCATGCGACTAGCCAACCTGTAAATCATTTGTGTTCCTGCGGGCACTAATGCAGGCCAACCCAGAGATAAATACTCATTTTACAACAAGTTGGATGATCTGATGGGATCGATACCGGAGAACGACATCAGAATAGTGTTTGGGGATTTTAATTCCATAGTTTTCGTACAACTAAGCGATCACAGGAAAACGAAACTTACGTGTTAACTGTGAAGTTCTGATAAACGAAGAGGAGAACAATATCAAAATCTTGTTAGCAGTAGTATTGTGGAAACCAATCACCGTTCTGATGATGTGAACGCTCCCATAGGAGGTATTGACAACTTCAGTTGCCAGTGCTGTCCAGGCGACTCTATGTATGGTCAAAATTAAACCCAAGAAACATTAGTTTGATGAGAAATGTCGTCTTATTGTTAAGCAACAGAATATAGCCTATAAAGAAACGCGGATGCGTTTTACAATCGTACGGAAGAACAAAGCAGTCCTTATTGCTAGGAGAACCACCAAGCTAATTTGTAGACGGAGCAACCGAGAATAGTGGAAGGCTGAAGTCTTAAGAGTACAACAACTCAGCAATGATCACGGTTCTTGTTAACATCGATGTGGACTTGGAAGCACCATTTCTCTGATTTACTCTATGATCAACATATTATGGCAAAAACTGATAATGAAAATAGTCAAATACAGACTGCTGTGCATAAAGGACCCATATATACTATGTCCAAGGAATTTACACTGGCCAAGCCGAGACTAAAAAGAAATCGTTCCTTTGGAGTTGCTTGCATTAATTCCGAAATCTGGAGATACGTTATGGAAATATTTTTTCGACCTTATTCGATTAAAGTGGCAAAGCAAAGTTATGCTCGATGAATAGAAAGTGCCCGTGTTATGCCATATTTTTAAGAAAGGAGATCGATTAACATGCGAAAACTATCACGGCATAGCTCTCCGTTGTACCGCATACAAATATCAGAAAGGTTTCGTCCAAATCGATCAGTCACTGATCAAGTTTTTTCACTGCAGATAATTCTTTCTCAAGAGATAACTTTATGAGACATCTCATGACGTCCATCAGATGTTCTTGGATTTCCAGCAAGCATATTACTCAACCCATCGGGTTGTTAGCTTATGGCGTGCTGTGTTTTCTTTCGTAAGCACTCTATATCTTATATTGTAGAATCAACCAGGTCCTGGCATATGCAAATGATATCTGTATATTTGGATACAACGATGTGAAAGAATTACTGGATCCACTTTCACGATTTTCGGCTTCCGTTGGTCTTTAAATTCAATAAGTCTAAAACAAAATTGATTTTAGTAGTGCTGGCCACATATGTAAAGGAGGGACGGTCTTCCGCTACCTAGGATCCCTTGGCGCTCATGGTAATTTTGTGGAAAGGGATATAATAGCACGTATTGTGCAACCTCGCACAAAGTCAAAATATCGAGCAAATAAAGACATGAGGGTCTAGTTGTATAAGGTGTTGATCCCGACGTTGTCATGTGTGGATGTGAGATTTGTACCCTGACGGATGAGTATGAAAGATGTTATCAGCTATCTTTCATACTCATGCAAGATGCGCTTGATATGTGGCCCCAAACGCGATGATGACAATACTTACCAGATCCATTTAGCAGGCATAGAGGTCGCTGTCAGTGACAAAGGCCCATCGACACGAACAACTTGTCTTCTTCTGGTTGTTCATAGAATACGAAGAACATGCTCGGGACCGAAACTGGTGGAGCCAGATTAATACGGATTCGGTATGGGCCAGTAATCTCGAATCGATTATTCGATTAATACTACCATTATTATTTCAACGTTAAATTTATTTTCCAGTAAAGCGATACAAAAGTAAATTAAAAATAAAAAATAAACTCGCAAGTAACTACATATTTACATTTGTCCAATTCCAGTTAATTCTTGTAGCTCTTTAATTAAATGGTTTTGGTACTGGTGATGATCAACTTCGGATGCACTTAATATAATCGATTTACTGCGCGATGAATCGCCGTAAAATTCAATTTTGGTCCGAAACTTAAAAACATATTGTTTAAAATAAATTTGTGAGAACAAAGTAGTAGCCGCTTCAGCATTCCCATCGATTAGTTGACCAATCTCTTGCGAAGATTTACCCAAAAGTAGTTCGCCATTTTCATTGAAACTGGTTGCCCATAAATTACCAGTCATGTCGGCAATGCACATATTCAATAGTAATCGATATTTAAATGTTCCAAAGTCGGCGTTACACTTGTCACATCGATACTGGCCATTATCAAGATCTGTTACCTTTTTATTACAATCGGGCTGTGGACACGATTTATACATAGCATTTGTATTCTTAATCAAATGGATTACACCTTTTGCTTGGAAATAATCTGGTGTATCGCTACTACCAAGTTTTTTGAGTTTAACTTCTTCAAATGTTAACCATTCGGTGTTGTAACTAACCGATGTACTGTTACGAGCCGATAAGCTGTTGACGGTTTGGTCGCAACCACCATTATCGAACCAGCCACGAAGTTTATGACCCTCAACAATATCTGGATTTAGTTTCATGGAACTTCCGCCAACTAAACTAAGATTTTTGCCACCACCAAATTCACCAACTTTTGCTGATTTTACTAGAATAACGGGTTGATGAACTCCATCAAAATTTTCGGCTTCTGTACCCCATAATGTGAGTGATATACTAGCCCCACTCGAATCGACCAAAGTCACCTCGCGTTTTTTGAGTTCCCGACCCGTACTCTTAGCCGTAAACGTTTGTAGATCACTATGCTCCTTACAAACACCTAAACAATCTACAACGGCATTTGGTTCTTTCTCAGCAATTTGTGATATAGGCACAAAATTATATTTTATTTCTGGAACATCGGCCAAATCTTTACACTCTTGCACAACCGTATCGGTTGAGAATGTCATTTCGTAATCATTTTTAAGGGTACAAAATTGCTTGTTGGCGATTTTAAGCTGCCCACGCGATATATAGTACACTTTATCAACCTCAATCATATCGTAATACTTATCGACTAATTCACGAAATACAGTAGCCCGTATTTCACCGCCTTCATCACACAAATCCATGCTGAATAATTTGCCTTCCCCTTTTGCATTACTCCATGTACGTATCGGTGATTTACTCATGACACGTGCCCTAATAATCCATTTATTTTGATATGGCGTCAACGCACTGATCGGATGAGTTAAATGTCCACTTAAATTTTCCGCATTATCTGTCGACGTGCGACTGAACATACTCGTATTATTAGTCGGTGTTTTTGGTGTCATCGAACTACTTTGATTTAAAGTTGAACCATTACCAATGCCATTCGATACTGGTTTAGTGGATGCTGGTGTTGTTGAAGCTGATGATGTTGAAGCAGGTGTATTACTATCCATGGAAATTGGATTTCCTATTTTACGGCCAACTTCAGCACCCGAATTAAGAACAGTCAGTTCAAGAATGATCAACACTCGTCTAGAAGATATAATTTATATACAATCTAATCTAAATTATTTTACACAATCTACTCACTTTTCCCCTTTTTCGCTACGATTCACCATTGATGTAATATACCGGTCAACACGAACGATTGTATTTTCTTCGAGATGTCCTTGATTATACATATCATTCATTTGGGTCGCAAGCATTGCGAAACTTTGTAAGTTTTTACCATCGGACACAAGTAGGCGGTATCGTTCTTGTACATCGTTACCTGGATTAATACGTTTCGAGCCTAAAATTTGTAGCACTGGTTTGTCCACAGTAACGCCATTTATAATATCCTGTTCACGATGTAAATAAAATGTTAAAGTCGGCCATTAAATAAAAGGTTTTGCGTTGTTTAAGCACTTACTCTAAGACAATCGGTTGTTAATTGTGCAATTGGTGCCATATTACACTCGTTTCATATAAATTAAAATGTTTTTTATTTCTCAATTATTTGTATTTTTTTTTTATTTTAATAACTTCAAGATTTCTTTACACAACAAGATGGAATCACAATCTACATTGATTTTAGTACGTTGCTGTAGTGGCGGGAAATTAAATTATTTACTGTCAAACATAACATATCGATATCGATAATTTTATTACGACCAAAATGCAATTTTATCGTTTTTATTCAAGGCCGCTACAATTGACATGATAAAATATCGATGTCGTTTTCAATTTCCCAAAACGGATAAAAAATTATAGATATATAAATCGATAAGTATATTCGATTTGATATAAAAACAGTTCCGTGGATCAATTTAAAATAAATGAATTTTTTTATGAATTTATTTTTGCAGTAACTTGTGGGAACGTCAATTTGATCTGTGCTGATTTAAATAGTTTTCGATTTATAATTAAAAAACTTGTTATCATAAATTAAAATGATAAAAAATGACAATCGATGCAATGATTATCATTAATAGAGATGTAATTCGCTAATAGGTGTGACAATTCTGAGTGGCAGTTCTTTCAAATTTTGGGTGTTTATATAAGGAGGCAGGTTGTTTGTGAAAGTGTCACAACTCACAGTATACCTTTTGCATTTAGAATAACCAAATATTTAAAAATTAGAAGTTTTAAAGCTACCTTTTAAAATTTCTCGAAGCTCATGAACTTGTCATTGCGTTGAATTGTTTTAATATGATATATGTACAATATTAAAATATTTTTATCCATTTTGCAGGCGCATAAGAGCAATTTTTTTATATTTTAATTCAGGAACTGAATTCCTTTTGTTTTATTAATGAATTGCAAAACGAACAGTCAATTAAAAATTATTATTCGTGTGAAAAGTACTATAGTGGTGAATATAAATTTATTGACATTTGGTGAATAAATTTAGCTGTCATTTAATTTTTTTTTTATTTTTCAAACAGAACACAATCAACTTTGTCAGATAGATGAGTTTTGAGTAAAGTGAGTTTTGTTTTTAAAAATTTTGTGTGTTTATTTTATATTTTTATAAATTAACTTTAAATACATATTATATTTATTTAAAATAAATATTGTGTCACGGTCGTGAATTAATAAATTTTGTTTACGGTATGTTAAATCAACATTTAAAATTATAATACATAAATATTAAATCATATAACCTTGAAATTTACTTTTGTTTCTGGATGTCAAAATATTGCAATGGGGAAATCCTACCGTATTTTTTTTTTTAATTTTAATTGGTTTATTATTTATACACAGCTAAACAATCGATTTTATTAAAAATTCATTAGTTTATGCAAAAAAATTAAAAGCTAGTAATAGTATCATGCAATTTAGAAAACTCGATTTTAGGTCGAGTGGAGTAAACGCCTTTTTGTATTCCTTTGTTTATATTATCAAAGGATTAATTCTTTGTATTCCTGGTAAATAATAAAAATTAACTTTGCCAACAATTTAGCTTAATATGGAATTATATATTATGGTATGGCAAGTGTAAGTCCAATTATTATTCCAAGGAATAAGTTGTACATACGACAAAACTCAAAGTTCATTTTACAATTATACAAAAGATAAGATAATACATTTTAAATGGTGATATTTTATTCGATTTACTGTATATTATTAAACAATGTTAGACAAATGTACATTTGTATCTGATTTAATTCTTTAGAATCAATACATTGCAGTTAGCATGTGCGTAATTATTCGCAAGTGTTGTGAATCAGAAGTCATTACAAAATACAACCGTATCGTTTTTCTAGGAACCGTATCCGTCCCTCGATTTGCATTTTTATATTTAAAAACATATCGAAATTCACAATCGCTGTGGTAGCGGGGAATTTGTATGTTTCGTTAATAATATATAAACGAGTACGTTATCCTAAAAAAAAACACCACTTGTTGCTTGATTAAACGGTTGAATCATTTAACTCAGAATCTAAATAAGTTTTGGATTTATCCAAATTTAGCTTAACATAATTTAGATAATGTGATAGGAACAGAAGCACAACGGTAGAATAGTGATTGAAGATTTTATACCTAAACGTAGGTCTATTATATTCCTGATTGATCAAATGTTAACCCAAAATTCCCCGATGTTTGTTTATCTAAATTAACAAGGTGTCTCACTGTTAAAATCCAATCTGGCATTTTATTTGTTTCACATAACATTTCTTCAGATTTCTTGACACTTTCAAGAATCCCTCTTATTTGAGTTGGTTAGGCTCTAAAAAGGATTGAACTGCATCAAACTCTTGTTTGGTCAATCAATGTCATTTCTAAAATGACAATCTTCAAAAATGTAAGATATTATAACGGACAATGATCAATGTGTCATTATTTGAATTATTAAATGTCGGATGAGTGCGAAGCAAAGCAAAGTTTCGATCTGATGGCGGCTTGGTTACCATTTGTATTGTAATCTCATCAGACCATGACAACTGAGTGGCCCAACCTGATGTATCAAAACAATCAAGTAAAATACCACTTACAATTTGTGTACAACAAAATAATTATAATTGTTGCTGTTCTTTGATGATCACGAGTGACGACGCTGTTTGTTATGATTTATTCTTGCTGTGGCGCTTCTTATTACTCTGGTGGTGATCACCGATACCATAAGTTTGGTTGCAAACCGATTCTATAGTCGCGACTGTTGGTATTCGTTGTGTGTTGTAAACATGTAATGAAATTATATATTTGCATTATTTGTCGAGACGGTGTCTGTACATTTCAAGCGGGAGACAAAGTTGATCTCGACCGTGGTGGTATACGGGAACTAGTCGCTACCATAACCTTTGTAGAAACAATAGTGTTCCATCTTTGTTATGTAGGTAGCGGCAATAGTGTTGCTTGTGCTTCCTCGTTGCTGACTACTGTAGTCCAGTGTTTGTTGGTTATACCGTGAGAAAGTTATACAATGTGATGGTTTCTTACTTATTTCTACTACGAAATGTTTTCGCAAGCGTCGAATGACTTTGTATGAGCCAGCGTAAAGCAGTGTCAAATCTGTGCGCACCTTACCCATTCTCGCAAACATGAATTCACTACGTTTCTCACGTTTTTAAGTTCTGATCCGGTTGGAACCTAGAAGCTAAGTTAGCTCACCAAATAGCTTGGATTTAAACTTTGTTCCTTGATCGGTCGTAATGTTAACAGGTACCCCGAATCTGGAGATTATAGTTCTCGACAAAAGGTCGGGTAATATTAACTGTAAAAATTTCTCACGCAGTACGCTTCTGGCCATTGTGCGAAATAATGGACATATATTACTACATAAGTATATCCATTAGAAGGTGGAAGTGGTCTCACAAAATCTAAATTCCATGTGGAATTTGATTGGATTATGGCAACAGAAAGTATGTTCTGAAATTTCGTGTCAGCTTATTGTGGCGATTTAGCGATTTGCTTCATATCGAAGTGAGTCTCAACAGCTCAAGTTTCGTGGTTTGGTGCTCGAGTCACTGTATCGGCAACCACATTATCATTGCCTTGGATATGTTGTATGTCCGTCGTGAACTGGGACACAAAATCCAAGTGGCGAGTTTTTCGCGGGTTAAATATCGATTTTTGACATAGGATGATAAATGTTTTATCACTTGGTAGATATAGTTATCGAATGCAAAATATTTTTTTTCAGCATTCGAATGGTTCTCTGGAAAAAAATCTAGTGGCACCCTATCTCCATTATTTGATTGTTGCAACACAGCTCCTACGGCAGTGCTCTGGGCGTCGGTTGTGATACTAAGTTAAACATCTCATTTAGCACATGTATAGGATGTGCCAGTAGCTTGATGTTTTCTAAAGTGATTTTTACCTGTTCGAATGCTTGTTGACATTCATCTGGCTATAGCAGAAGTTCTTCGGCGTTTTGGGCTTATTTAGAAAAGTAGTCAAATGGTTTATTGCTGTATATGCCTGATTAGTTGAGGAGCTAGTAACTTCCGAATGGCATTAATTCCTTCAGTAAACGGCAGAATACCATTTGAGGTAATTTTGTGACTAAAGAGGTTTTAGCTAGTACCTACCAAAAATGCATTTCGAACTGTGGATGCTCACCTCGTATTCAGAAAGTTTTTAAATCAGTGTTTTAAGGTGAAACATGTGTTCCTCCGAAGTTGACGCTACAAGTATGCCGTCAATGTAGACAAACACAAGATCCTTGATAATCTCGTTGAAACGAATGTGTGGCATTTCGTAGTTCAAACGGCATTCGAGTGAATTCGAAAAAGCCAAATGGAGTAGTGATTACCGTCTCGTGAACATTAAATGATAAGCTCTGTCCAAGTCGATCTTTGAAAATATTTTGCATCCTTGTAGGTGTATGGTGAAGTTTTGGATGTGAGGAATCGGCTAACGGTCAGGTACCGTTACCATGTCTAACTTGCGGTAATCTCCACATGGTTGGTCTTGTCTTGATTTTATTTTTACCAAACTGTAATGAACATGATACTGGTGATGCCGATGGCCGATATACTTGGATCATGTGATGGAATTCCGTTGTTGCCACTTTGTGTCGGACCGGATTCAATCTTTTTGGTTTGGACACCGGTAGATGTTTTGTAGTCACTATATGATGAACTTCATTGAGAGCTATTCAAGAAGGACATTTCTTTAGCGACGATTTACGATTTCGCAATCGGACACGTCGGTGTTGACTTAAGTGTTGCTGCATAAAAAATGACGGAATCATTTTCCGTCATTTTTTATATAAAATGACAGTGCCAGTGTCTATCAGAAACGTGAGTTTGCTCTGACGGTTCCTTATATATAAGCGGCTAGTGCAATTCGGTCTGTATTCGGCCGCGCGAACCGATAGGCCTACTAGTTTGGGGAATTTGTTATCCCTACACTTGGTGTTTTGCTTAGGAGACCAGTTGTTCCTGGTTGCATTCACCTCAGGATTTGGAACGTTTTAATCCTGCTCACCTCCTTGTAGAAGGTGTACGGGATCGTGTTCGCCAATTGGTCGTTGGACTAGGTGCTCGAAGTTCGAGTCTATCTAGTCTAGAATCGAGTCTTTCGATTGTTCGAGCTAGTTGCTCATTAGTGCTCGAACTACTTGTCGTTATGTATGTCTAGTATGCCGGTCCGCTATATTGGAAAGTGTGTATGCCTTATCCTGTTGTAGGATCACAGCTATCTAAATAAATTCAAGGAGTTTTTTGATCCCACAGTTGGTGGCCAGTGCTTTAATGCACCGTAAAACTGCGGAGGAGCCTTGTTTTATCCAACATTGCTTTCATTTCTTTTCTGTCCAGGATCGTTGTTCTCTCAATAAAGCATTCGTTAGATACGTATACCTATTGATTGTAGGAGCTTTCTGCAAGACGTCGTCGATCATCTCCTCTTGTTGCGGGCTCTAGACAACTGATCGTTTGTCCGAACTTTTGTTTTTCTCGTGAGACTTTGTTCGCGTCGAACAATGTTTCGATCGTCCTTAATCATCATTCTGACTCTAGGTTAATCCCCGAGAATTTTGGTAGACGAATGCTAGTGACCAAGATATTAGCAACTCCCTGGTGTTTGCTATCATCATCATTACACATGGTGTCTATTGTAAGGCTGCGTACGCGTAAACCATGTGGTTTACAATTATTGGCCGTCAAAACGGACTTCGGATTCCGAGGTTTTTAATATTTTACTTATTATTTTCTTCGGCCAAGCGGCGACCGAGTGCTACAATATAAAGTTTAATTGCTCAAGAAAATAATTTACAACCATTTCTAAAAAAAGACTTTTATTAAGGAGTTGCTCCACAGAAAGTGTCAGGTTTGGCCTTTTATGTTCTGTACTAGAATTTGCAAAGCATTTCAATGGTTTAAGATTTAGTAAAAATGACATAGTGTTAGGTTTGGCAGAGTTAGAAGATCTAAATATCTATCACTTGATAAACAATTTTTTCAAATACAAACGCGAACTGCCTTTGCTAATAATTTTACTATAATTTGTATTCTGGACTTTTTTAGATTCCGGCCACCTTTTTTTTTTAAATAATTTTTGTAGAAAATCTGTTACTGAAAAGAGCAAATAATGCCAAAAAAAATTCATCTATTTTATTTGCGATTCCTTAATTTGCCTTTCAAAGATTAGCTTTTTAATATTTGCGAGTGTTATGCCATAGACTTGAAAAAATTGTGTTCCGGCACACAAGAAATATGCAATTCCTTGTGATTGAAAATCTTAATTCCTAAAGACTTCTTGATTCATATAACTTCACTGTTCTGCTTTCGATTTTGCAAAATTAGAAGACTGAAGTATTAAAAATATAACAACTCGGAAATGAGCGGAGTTCATGAAAGGAGTATTGCTCTGATTTACTCATTGTTTAACGTGTGTGAAAAGCTGTATTTGAAAGTTGTCAAATACATATGGCGGAGATGCGTATATAGAGGACCCATCCTACGAGCAATTCACATTGGCCAGAGACTAAAAAGAAATCTGGTTTCTCGAGATTAATGCAATAAGTAATGCCTGATGAATGAAAAGTGGTGTGTTATAGGTTTCGTTTTAGTTTATCATTAGCACAAAGCAAAGTAATGCTTTTACAATGTTTATTATATGAATGACATTTAACACAATTTAAGTGTGACCCTGTTTTTTTTTTCATTTATTATTTGACCAACAAGCAAATAAGGTTAATCAAAAACCTTAAAAACTGTAAAAACGTAACTTAACCGTCGTCCCTACTGTGCTCGTGTTTTGGTGCATTCTGTGCTATATCTCATTACACAACTATAACTTGTATAATTCTAGACACAAGAATGTCCGTTTATCAACTCATGGTCTATGAAAGAAATTACAGTAACATTATCTGGAGCATATAATAAAATGTATCTAGTAGACTAGAAATACATATATGAAAGAATAACTAATAAAATAGTGGAATACTATTTACCATTGATTGTCGTGGGACTATTTGATTAGTAAACAATGAAAATTTAATGAACATCAACATTGCGACCTTTTCTTTATTTTAAAATGAAAAAAAAAAAATTATTCGATTAAATACATTGTATAGGGTTACCCAATAAGAAGTTTCATTTTGAATAGCCTGTTATTTGGGCAGCAGTCCATTTTGAAGCTGTCATCTTTTGACATTTGACAAGTAAAAAATACGCCATTACTAAAAATAGTAAGATATACGCTTCAACAACGCATTAAAATTATTAAAATCCACTTCGAAAATGATGCTGGTGCAACTGTTAAGGCGAATGGATTGCGCTACCGAGCTATGATTAATGATTTTTTATGGAAGATATTGATGTGGACGACGTTTATTTTCAGCAAGACGGCGCTACATGCCACACAAGCAATGAAACAATCGCAATTTTGCAAGAAAAATTTCCTGACCGTGTTATTTCTTGAAGAGGTGATCACAATTGGCCACCGAGATCTTGTGATTTAGATTTTTTACTTTGGGGCCACGTGAATGATACGTTCTATGCCAACGCTCCACAATCGATTCAAGACCTTAAAGATGAAATTCGTGAAGTTTAGAGGAAATACAGCCGCAAATGTGCGAATTGGTCATGGAAAATTTCATGAAAAGTATATGGTGCTGCAAGCGTAGCCGTGGAGACCATTTAGCTGATATCGTTTTCAAATTTTAATGGCTTTTCTTCCTCTTTACAATTTGAAATTGAAAACATTCATTGATTTCTCTTAAAAATTTACTCGTTTTTTTAATATCAAAATGAGACCTATTATTGGAAATCCCGTTACACTTCAAAGTCACTGACAAAAATGATTTAAAGGAACTGACATTTTAAATAGTCTAGCCTTCAAATCAATGAAGTAGTTAAGTGCTGCGACTCTCGAAGCCTGAACATTGAAATTTGATCTGTGAGTAATTAAAACCTGTGCACATTCAATTTAGTATCATAGTTAGTCAGCCCTAATTGTTGAAATCATATTTGTACTTTGTATTTGATATTCCGTAAATGAATTTAAAATAAAATCTTTTCGCTTTATGTCATGGGAAACAAAGACTTTATTGTATCAAACGTAAATAGGGGAACATTTTCATTTATATAGCATACACATATTTGTTAGGTTTTTTTCAAAATAGCGCAGGGTTAAATAATTTCAAATAATATATGCACATATTATACAGTGCAGTGCAATGAAATCGGGACAGAAAAAATGTTAACACAACGTATTATTATGAACTTTGGGATATTTTGGATTCATTTAAAATTTAGAAACGATCTTGAGATTTAGATGTTTATTTCAAGTGGGTGGAGCTAATTGGGACAATAATGCTTTTGATGCTTTGGGGTTCAATTAAAGTAGTTCAAAAGTTCCCTCAGTAGAGAAATCGCAAGAGTGATGTATCTTAAGAGTGGCCTCTTGTAAACTTAATCGGTTACATTTATTTAAATAAGTATGTCGTTCAAAATTTGAAAATGATATTCAGCAATCATTTTAAGGCCTGCAAAAATGCCTAATATATAAAAATGTAAATGTTCGTTTGTTCAAAATCGAAAAAATATGATGCATGTACCTTTCGATACATTGAATCCAAATTCACCAAGCATGATAGACGGAAAATACTCTAAGCTATATCCTCAAGCATTAGTATCCAACACAGTTACAGGAAACGATACAAAGCGCACATAAACGTGGAATAGATAGTTTTTGGCGTAAAACCAGAATGAAGTGAGAGAAATACGATCATACATACTGATGAAATCGCACAGTATCATGCTGAAAGATACATAAGCAGCGCAGAGGAGGAATAGGAATATGCATTGATAAGAATAACATCGAAATATCTAGAACATTATAATGAGAAGCAACAATAAAAACGATTAAACTGGTAGCTGTCAAAATAGCATTAGAGAAAGCTTTAAAATTGAAAAAACAATAAAACGTAGGGATACAGGGTAATGAAGAAGCAGACCTATCTAAAAAAAGCAAAGGATCAAATAATTTTCCAAGTAAAAATATGGGAACTCTAGAGGACGCGATCTACCTGATAAAAAAAGAAATAAGCAAAAAGTGGCACTTAAGAAATAACCAACAATGCAGATTCCTCCTATATTGAGATAGCATGTCAGAAATGGACTCGAAATGAAGATAAAGTTCAACATTTTGTGGAACACCTCGAAAATATATATTTCATTCACATGACAGTCAAGCTTTAGAATCCAAAATAATAAACAAAACAGCTGAAAAAAAGTGAAGAGATCCTGCCAACTTCATCAGAAGTTGTCTTCATCACTGTCATGTGTGAGATTAAATTCAAGATAAAAAAAGGTTACGATCTTATCACTGCAGAAAATTTAAAAGAAGTACCAAGAAAAGCTCTAATTAAGCTCACCAACTGCTTATAAAAAATTTAGAGTTTTTCGTTGACGCGAAACTTTGTCTTATAGTTCGGGTAGCCAAAAATTCATCAATAGAACAAGTACAGAGAATAAATTGTGTTTGTGGATGACATGTAATCTAAATCAGATATCAGACATTAGAAGAAAAAGGAAAATTGTGATTGTTGGCGTCAGTCGAAATGAAAATAAATGTAATTTCATTCTGGTTATCTTACGATTTTTTTTATCGTATGTATAGAGCGAGCATTTTTGTTACAATCGCTTCCGCCCTTGTCGTCTTACACGTAATGTTTTGGAATAATTGTTGTATCTTTGAATACATTTTTGAATAATGATACGGAATAGTCAAGATAAGCAATTAGCAAAGCAAAGAGGGCAATAATGAAATGGGAACCAATTAGTGGAACCAAAAATTATGGAAACCAAAGCAACCATAATTCTGTGCTATGCCTCAACAGATGAAGTAACCAAAGATGCAGTTCTACGAACAACTACAAGTCACAATAACAAGAACACACAGAAATGATGTCAAGATAATACAAGAAGATTTCAATACAAAAATTGAATCCGATGACACCGACTTAACAACTATCATGGGTAAACAAGCATTAGAATCAAATAAAGCCTGTTGGCTCGAGACAGCTACTAACACACTCAAAAACCAAGAATATGGACGCAAACCCTGGATCAGTAATAATACTTGGAAGAAAATTGAAGAACGCCGACTACTCAAGTTGTAAATGTGCCAACAAAACACGCCAACTGAAACGTCAATACGAGGATAAGACACATGAAATCAAGAAATGATCGTAGACAATACACTGGAAAACATTCAAAGCAGCAGAACATCCTAAAGCAACTGGTAACTTGCGCGCGCTACATCAATGTTTACGTGAAAATTCACCAATATACCACCCATAAGGGATGAATCTGGTCAAATCCTAACAACATATGAAGCACAGTTGAAGATATGGAAGAAATATTTCAGAGGAAATACCACTAACAATACGCAAATCTTCGCAATAACATCTGGTTTCTTAACGTAACTAGCAACACCCATCCACCAACAGAGCGGTGAAGTGAGCGGTTTCATAGCTAAAATGAAGAAAAACAAGGTCTCTAGAACGGACAACATACCAGCTGAAATATACCAAGCGGGAATATCTACAACTGCAAATGCTTTAACACCAATAATAACAAAAGTATAGAATTCCGGTAAAATATCGCGAAAATGGAAAGAAGGCTTGACCATAATGATCCCTAAGAAAGGTGATCTGAGAGAATGCAAAAATTGGCGAGGTATCTTTAACACCAATAAACGAAACTTAGGAACTAGAAAGCTGGCTTCTGATCGGGACGAATTTGCACTGATCATATCAATACAACATGCATCATTGTAAAGCAATCTAAGGAAAGGAATTCACCACTGTATCTACTATTCATGGACTTCGAGGGTCCATTTGACACAATACAAAGAAACGCAATATGAATGGCACTTTGTGAAATGAGCATCTCCAAGAAATGAATGGAACTCATACAAGATATGTACAGGAATGTGGATAATATAGTTCAATACAACGGCAAACAAAGTAAATCCTACAACAACAACCTAGGAGTAAGACAAGGATGCGTACTCTCGCCACTTCTGTTCCTATTAGTATTAAAAACCAATGTGCATTAACTGATAAACTCAATGATTTGAATTACGCAGATCTGTCATATTCCGTAACACCAAGCTAAGAAAGTTCAATTCATGTGTGAAATCGGTGTTGCTCTATGGCTGTGAAACCTGGAGGCATACGCACATATATGTTTGTAAACAAATGTCTTAGGAGAGTACTGAGGTGCTTCTGGCCCAACAAAAGCAAAAATGCTGAGCTCCTAAAGCAAACAAGTCAAACAGTCATTGAGGCCGCAATTTGGAAATGCAAATGGAGATGGATTAGTTGAACGACCACCTGTAACATGGAAAAGTACGATCGATGTTAGCAAAAGTGAAACAATACGGAAAATCAAGATTTTTTGCTGAAATGAGTCTATGCCACTATTCAATAAATCAAAACAAGCAAAACAAATTGATCGTCTATGGTGTATAGTGAAAGTAACTGAAATATATAACAACGATTCATGTAGGAAATATGATCTTTATTTTTTAAAATGCGACAACACAAGTGACTTGTGAATCGGCGTTGAATTTTTTCAAGGTTCTTAAACTCAGTAACTCGATCAATGATAATTTTGTTGAATGTAAACCCAAACCTAATTAAATTTTTCTTTCTATGGAATCTTATGACACGACATTTTCCAACATTTAGCTCCAATTTATTAAGTTCATGACTTCAGCGTAGTCACGTGCATTTTGAATTTTAATAAATATTTTGCGTATCATATACTTTCATTGACATTGATGATAGTAACGGGTTTAGGTGACTGCCCTGAGGAACCACAGATGTTGTTATATATTCACCTGAAAAATATTCAATGAATTTACCAAACTGTTTACTATCACAAAAGTACGGCAATTTCAACTACAACAGCAAGTTTGAATACCGACTTTGTGCATTTTAGTTAAAACAATGCCATGAGAAATTCTATCAAACGCCCATCAACTTCCGAACCATCTTCAATTAAATTTATCATAAAATAAACAAGTTCAACGAGATTAGTTGCGAAATTAGTTCAACGAGATTAATAATCTTATAATAGACGATAAGGTACGAACCATACATTTAAAAACCTCTGGAGTAGCGAATAATCTAGAAAAAGGTTTGAAATCCTCAACTAAAGATCAATATCAGTTTTAAAAAACAGAATAAAACGGATAAAAGTTTGCAAACAATCTGAAACATAAACAAGAGATAGTAATCGGTTGATTCATTAGAGTGTACGGCCCAGGACAAACCAGGAATCCTCGGAATGCCGGCCACCACTGTTCATCCGTTTTACATATAACAATACCGAAGGGAAGTGGATGGAATGTTAGTTATGAGAAACTCGACCCGGTTGCAGGCACCTAAGCGATCGATAGTTAGTATTTTATTTTATGGCGGAGAGACACAAAAGTAAGGCCCGGTTTTCCAGTGGCGAATATTTAACTACTATTAGCACAAGGCACTCATAATTATACTTAATTGCTTCCTCTGCATTCTGTTATCTCATATCAGCAACTCCAGTGTACCACCAATCAACTGTATAATCTAAAAAGTTTCACTGAAAACAAAATCTATTAATGAACTGATTGCTCTTAGATTTTATTAAGATAATTAAAAGTTCAAATTGATCGAAGTCACCGTTTTATGCCAAATACATAAAGTATTTGTATGAAAACCTTATTTATATTCACTTTACTCGATAGGAATCACCGAAGTTATTATAAATAAAATTTTATAAATTAACTAAAAGTTCAAATTTGATCGAATTCACCGTTTTATGCCAAATACATAAATTATTTGCACGAAAATCGTATTTATATTCAGTTTACTCGACACAAATCTCCGAAATTATTATAAGTAAAATTTTATAAATTATTTAAAAGTTCAAATTCGATCGAATTTACCGTTTTATGCCAAATACATAAATTGTTTACGTGAAAACCGTATTTATATTCACTTTACTCGATAGAAATCACCGAAATTATTATAAGTAAGCTTTTATTAAAATAATTAAAAGATCAAATTCAACCGAATTCACCGTTTTAAGCCAAATACATAAAGTATTTGCATGAAACCCGTATTTATATTCACTTTACTCGATAGGAATCACCGAAGTTATTATAAGTAAGCTTTTATTAAAATAATTAAAAGTTAAAATACGATCGAATTCACCGTTTAATAGACAGTGATCCTATATATATATATATATCAGTTCCAGAGGTAATGTTAATGATGAGCACATTCGCCTCATAAAACTGAAGTAATTAAATCAGGACAAAAATTATGATTCGGCTTCAAACTAGAGAATTATTAGAAAATAAATTCAGTATCCAGGTTAATGGAACCAAAATTTCCAGCAGAAACAGTCATTGGTCTAGTCCGCAGTAAAGGGATAAGCTGATGATACAAATTCGTAGCAAAAAAAGTCGAGACTATAGCGGTACATTCAAACTGCATATGGCACCTAGTTTGCATTGGATATCCGTGGATATTCCTCTTTTGGAATCGAAAAACGACTGAAAACGTTTTGGATTACCCCAGCTATATACCGACAATAAATTTATGTCAATGCATTTTTCTGAATTCACGTCGCACCTTTAAAAATCGCATTATAAAACAATTGTTTAGCGATGGTTATTTAGTGTCTTCTATCTAAGCAAGATACCAGTACTATACTAATTAGGTTGTTGTTTTAGCGATTTAACTGCTTAATCGTCATCTACGATTTAAATGTGTTGTACTAGTCATGTAAACGCCCCCGAGTAAAGGGCAAACGTTGTGTTTGGACGTCATAAGTTTTGGAAAATTTTTTTTTTGCAATATAGAACTTTTTATTTCATAATTATCATTGTATTAGTCAATACTTTATATACTTGTATAGTCGACACAATCAAATCTTTTGTCATATAATACAAATATCTGGCTCTAATATCAAAACAAAATATGGTTTCGATAAACTTTGCACAATGAAGAATTGATAAGAATGGAATTTTGATAATAGATTTATTAAATTTATCAAGGCCATATTAATTTCTAAAGCTTTAGATAGTAGCAATTTACTATATATCGTTAAAATTTCATTAATAATTATTAAATATTAATACACTAGCAATTAATGCTTTACATAATATAATCAGACGGCAACCGCGTTTGATCGAATAGGAAAAACATTTAATTGCATTGTGACATCAGCCAATGCTTAATAACAGCATAGCAGTTTCGTATGGAAAGTAATCGTTTCCAAATCTTAAATACATAATTAGTGATTATGTAAACACGTGATATATAAAATTAAACTATATACTTAAATATAGAAATTCTTATTTAAATCGCGATAATTTTTATAATTTTTTCTTATCATTGCAGCAACAACGCTACACACAAACGAATCAAAAAAAATGTATAAGTCATTAATTGTAAGCAGTATATTATTATATTTAACAGGTAAGACCTTCATACATATATATTATGAACTAAGTGGACATTTTAATTATAGTTTTACACATTGAACTTTGTGTCTTGTTTTAAAATGGCATTGATAATTTGACTGATCTAAATTGAATCGAAGATCATTAATTTGTCCTACCACATTTATTGCGATTATTTAAAAAATTAAAAGTTGGTTTCAATTTGATAATTTAACAACAAACTGGTTTGCTAGTTTTTTTTTAAATATTTTTAAATCATTATGTAGTTGTTTTTAGGGTTAGTGATTCATAAGTTGATAAGACTTAGGAAATGTTTCAAAGGTCAAATAATCTTTTTACGTTATAGCATTGGAGCGTTGTGTTATTAATAAATATAAATTATAGTCATTTGTCCGTTCTTTGTATTCCTAGGAGATGTTTATAGTAATATTTAGGAATATTCAGCTGTAAGAAATTTGGTCATTATTCGATTATTCTGATTACTCTGACTAGTGCAATGCTAAAGTCTTAAGAGTTGAACAACTTAGTAATGCACGTAAACTTCTTTACCGAAGTCATCAAGCTGCACCAAAACTTTAGATCCAGGTTTGTTGTCAAATACAGACTTAGGATGTGCAAAGAACCTTCCTTTCGAGGGGTTTGCACTGACCATGCAGAACCTAAAAAGGAATCGTTCTCCTGTAGTTGATTGCATTAACTTTGGGCTCTTAATCCGACGTTATTTCAATTAGTGTAGCAAAGCGAAGATATGTCCGATGAAAGTGGCCGCTTATGTCCTTAATTTAAGAAACAAGATCGCTCAATACTTTTGAAAACTTCAAAAGTGGTTTTTCGGTGAGAAAGATTCTTTCTAAATATTACGAAACATCTTCTGACATACATAAGTGTTTTTGAATTTTAAACAAATCTTTTTTTTTATATAAGTTGCCGATTTTGTGAAAATACATTAAGGATAGCTTATGGTTTTATCTCTCTTAATGATTCGGAATCTTGTGGTTTGGATAATGTGAATCTACACTTTAATGTAATCTACACTTTATCCTCACGTCCTCTTCTTCCACAGGCCAGTAGAAGCTAAGTAAGATAATTTCAACCCCAAACGTCCTTCAGAATAGTCTCATTACCGGTCAATAAGTATTTTAAGTTCTCTCTCTAAAATTCAGGCTCGTTTAAATAGCAATAGTTTAGTCAGTTTAGTTCAGTCTGGGTTTAGAAAATTTACAATTTCTGCTGCTAATTTGATTTTTAACTAATTTGTTAATCGATCTCAAGCAGTTTTTTCGGTAACATGATGTTCAAATACAGGGTGGCTGAGACCAAGTGTTACCAAATGAAAACGCTGTAATTTTTTTAATTTTGATTATTTTTTATTGAAATTTCGTGGAATATGTTGAAAACATATTACATTTTATGAAAAACATGTTACTGCTCGATATGACCTCCTTTGGCTCTGATTATTTGATTCAGTCTTCCATAGAAAGCATTGCATGCTGACCGAACGTGGGCTTGCGGAATTTTATTCCATTCTCGAACAAGAGCTGACTTCAATGCATCAACACTTTCGTATATTTTAGTGGATACCTTACTCTCCAAAATGGACCATATCGAGAAATCCATGGGATTCAAGTCTGGTGAATATGGTGGCCATTCTTTCGACGAAATCAGCCGCGGAACGCAATTTTGTAAAAATTGCTGTGTCGCTCGAGCTTTGTGTGACGGTGACGAGTCCTGTTGGAATGTCCAACGGTTCGTACCAAAGTGTTTACGTGCCCAAGGTAGCAAAGCATCGTTTTGGATCTTTTGGCGGTACACCTCTTAGTTTACCTTGACTCATGTTCGATGAAAACCAGAGGAGTGCGTCTATCTGCAGTAACTGCAGCCCAAACCATAACACAAGCTGGTGATTGCTTGCGCATGGCAACTCTTGTGTCCAAATTATCGTTGGAGTTGTACTCTAACCAAACACGATCATTTTGTTTATTCACAAACTGTTGAATGGTGAAAATTTTCTCATCAGAAAAGACAATTTTTGGAATCTCATCACGTTCGACCAAGGCCTTCAATGCTCGTGTTCTTTCAAGCCTAACTTTTTTTTATGCCTCCGTAAGATCTTGAACTTTTTGTATCTTGTAGGGCTTCAAGTGTAGTTCATTTTTCAATATGGTTTGAATGCTGTATCGTAAAACATGTAGACGTGCGGCTAATTGATTGGCATTTTGACGAGGATTTCGTTGGATTCGTTTCTTCACCTTTCGTATCATTTCTTTTGATGTTGCTGTCTTTTTAGGACCGCCTCTGTTGCGTTTAGCGATGCTACCTTCGTTGTATCGAGTTATGGTTCGATACACAAACATTTTATTCACATTCAAATGCTGGAGCTGACGAACTATTGCTGTTTGTGAATTTCCACCCAAATACAGTGCAATTACACTATTACGTTTGAATTTCATTACGATTTTTTTATTAAGATATTAATTTAGAACAATTATTTGTTGACCACATGTAAGCAACTAACCAAACTTCAATCTGTCAAAAAATTGACGCGCGAAAATGACAACTACACAAATGACAGCAGAGTAAAGTCAGTAACATTTGGTCTCAGTCACCCTGTATATAGGAATAGTGGCTTAGGTCAGGATTCTGTTACTAAGAATATTGGTTTAGTTAATGATGACTTGATGACGTATAGTGTAGTTAGATGGTCAATTTCTAAATGGGCTTAGTTTAAATACAAAAAAAACGCAATTTATAATAATTTATAAGAAAGCGTTAGATACTTTCCGGGGATTAATCTTGACGGCTCTCTTATTCCATTTTCAAATATTGTTAAGGACTTAGTTCTTACTTGCGGTGACTTTAGTTGGTATCAGTAAAAAGGTGTTTGGAATGCTTAGTTGTTTGAATAAAGTTGTGTAGTTTATTGATAGCCAATTTAAGAAGCAAATGTTTCCTTTTCTTGTCCTCCAATTAATTTATGGTGAGGTAGTTTTGTTTGGCATGCTTCAATAAAATATGGATATTCTCCAAAGATGTTTTAATGTTTGTACCCGGATTATTTTTGGTATAAGAAAATTTGTTCATATTTCTCCTATTCGAGTGTTGTTTTAGGGTGTAGGCAACCGTTCTATTTGTTTAGAAAGTTGTTGTTTGGTAGAATTCATTCCTCTGACTTGCGTATTCTGAAATTGGCAATATACGTAGTTGTTTATTTTTTTGTTGTTAATTATTATTATTTCACCCATTGTTTCATATTCCATCATAAATGAGCGCATGCTCAAGATGGCTGAAATAGTTTTGAAAATATTAAGGAGTTTTTTTACGCCCAATGGAAGCAAATTTTTAGATTATTTATTTTCCTCTTAATATCAAAATTTTATATACTAATTAAATAAATAAATAAATTTGCAGATTATATCTGTTTAATTCGACTGAATGCAATGGCAACGGTGTAAGAGAACTAATGGGTCTACTTGTATAATTTTCGGGCCCTGTTTACTCTCAAAATCAAGAAGTCTAAACCCAAATATAAGATCACAGGTTTTAGAGACCAATACGCAATTGATTTTATAAGTGGTGACCACAAATTTAAAGAAGTTTCGGGCTTCCAGAACCTCGGATCCCTTATCACTTATAATAATTGTGTGGGACTGAATATAAAAGGAAGTCTTGCCGTTGGCAACCGTGCTTTGTAGCTCTTCCACTGCTAAAGTCAAAATACATTGCAAATTTAGACAAGCTTAAGTCATATAAGATGTTGACCAGACCCTTTGTCGAGCTTAATATAGTGCCAAACTCGACGATGATGACACTTACCTAGTTCTCTTTAACCATGGAATCAAGAATTTTATGAAAATCCTGATCTCGTTTATAAAAGGGCTAGCGATTACGTTGGCTTCTCTTTCGGGGTAGAGAATATTGACTCTCTTTTTCTGGTTGCTACAGCAATACAAAAAGCACGCTTGGGACCGAAATCGTTTAAGAACGATTCATAGTTATATTCATCGTCATCCTCTATCGAAATCAAGAGACGACATATTCGTTTTATATTCTTGTCCATTAGACTTCGACTCCCAGTATCTTTCGAATCAAAACGCTGAAGCTACTTCAATTGCTCAGTAATATTAATTTTGATTATATCCAAAAAATTAGACAAATCTGTAAACTTATGATTCAAACACTTGAACATTTTTTAAAAATTTATTATCCCAATAACAGACAATTTGATTCTTCAAAATTATTTCAAAACACTTTAAGTACTAGTGGAAAAACTTAATGGAAAAACAAACCAAGTCAAAATATCAAGCACAAAAGGACAAATATTTATAAGGTAAAATTATCGTAATAAATTTTAAATGGATACCGTCAAGACCAATTGAATTTGAATAAATTCTCAAAAATGCCCTTACAATATCTTCATTCCTAACATTAGAAAACGAGAAACTATTCTCTAAATATTCCCAAACAGTGAAATAATTTATATATTTAGTTGAAATCGTGCTAGACTTATATGCAATAATAATAATGCGCTCAAAATTTGAAGATTAAACTTTAGAGTCATTCTTTACGAATTTCTCATTATAAATTTTATTATATCTTTCAATAAATTAAAGTTTATAATCCAGCTTTTACACCAAATAAATACATATATTTGATAAACATTAGGTTTTTTGTGATTTACCTGCCACCTAGATGTTATATTAAAAAAAGTAGAGTTGCTAGGAGCAACGAAATTTAAAGAAAAAATATGTCACAATAAATGTCACAATACGGCAGTTTTTTAGTTACAGTTTTGGTCGCCAAATGCGACACCGTAATGGATAAATATTAAAATGTCATAGTTTTGAATTGGAAAACAAGTTTACCCTAACGTGAAAAACAAAAATTATAAATGTATTTGAGAAAACTAAACTAATCAGATAAGTTTTTTTCGTTAAAATGGTTTTAAATATTTAAATTAAAATATGTGCAGTTTCGTTTGTTTTTAGGCCGCAATGCAACAGTAAATTTAACTATTTTTTAGAATAAAGCACATTATTTATGTAAACAAAACATTTGTGGGAGTGATTTCAAAATGCCTTTTTACTAAAAATAAAAAGATTTTAGATTCAAAAATATTCAATCGTTTTTTCTGTTGGTCCTATTATTATTATTATGCCTATTATTATAAATACTGGCCATGTAATCGAGTCAAAAGGAAATGAGAATTAAAAATGTTTTAGATTACATTTTATTGTTGTTTACCATCATATTTTTAGTTGCAAGTGTAAACTTATTAGCCAAACAATTTATCTAGTTATAGCGCAAAAATGATATATCATCAAAAAATTAAAGTTTTAATACATAATTTCGAGTTCTTATACAAGTAGTTCTGTAATGAAGAAAATAAAACGTGCGTTTCATATTAAATGTTGGATTTGTATTCAATTTTCTTCAGAACAGAACTACTTTGTTTTATGTTTTAATCCCTACAATCTTTTTCTAGAGCCGAAGCTCACCCAACTCTTTCGCGGTTATTTTAACGTCCTTACTTTACGCCAACGAGGGCCAAATCGAGGACGCACGAATACAGTTTCGCCATTTTTGAATATCCATCTGCGCAATGCATTGCTCCATGCCAGCCTGTACTGACATGGACGATGGTTCGGCCCATAGACTCTGCACTCCAACAGGGGGTCATAGTTGTGTTCATCGTCATCACCGATCGTAATCAGGTGATGAAAAAACCCTCCCCCTTTGGGATTCGAACCTGGTACCTCCCGTCCCAAACACCGCAGCTTTAACCACTGCGCCAATTGCTCGGTAACAGAACTACTTATATAAGAACTCAAAATTCTGTATTAAAACTTTCATTACTTGATGTTATATTAGTTTTACGCTATAACTAGATAAATTGAATATCTAATTATGACTCACTTGCAACTAAAAATATGACGTTAAATAACAAGAAAATGTAATCTAAAATTTATTTTGTAAATTTCCCATACTAATATCACATTTCTCGTATTGTTTTTCCTTAACATACAACTGGTGGTGATCGGCTGAACTAATTGAGAAATTGCCCTATTGAAAGAAAAACTTAAGGTTACTGTGTGAATTTTAAAATATATTCACGTCAATTGTAGAATTACCCGATGCAGATAATTTTAGTGTTAACGTACACCGCGATCTTTTTGCCGACTTGGCGCTTCTTTAATAAACTTTTATGTTCGGTAACTCGATTCTTTATCGAACTTTTTGGCAGATATTAAAATCTAATATTAGAATTAGAGTTCAAGTCGAATTGGTTTCAATTTTTAGTTATATTTTATAGTTTAATTAAGATAAAAATTCTAAAAAATTATCTTAATGTACAATAGAAAGAGCTTAAGTTTTTTGTTATTTTTACAATGGGAAAGTTCTTAATGAATGTGTATTGTAATTCTATGTATTAGAATCACAAATTTAAATATTTGAATGTACTTAAATTTTGACATTAATTTTTTTTCATAAAAATTCATTTGAAATGGTGGCAAAACAAAAAATGTTTAAAGAAGATAATGACGTTTATCAAATAAACAAAGAGTTGTCCATAAAATTTCCTAGAGGGAATTTTATATTTTAGTAATAATGTAAAAATAATAATTAAAAAACATCTAGTATAGGGTGATTTTTTATCCATTAGTATAGGGTGATTTTTTAATAGCTATAGGAAATTTTTCCAAAAAAAGACACATAAAATTAAGAAAAATGCATAAAATCTTTATTTGAATCGATAGTAGGGTTCATATAACTTAATGTTTGAAGATTATTTCATGCAAATGTTGACCGCGGCTGCGCCTCAAATGGTCCATCCGCTTAGTCCAATTTTGGCATACACTTTCCAACATTTCGGCCGGTATCTCACGAATAAATGCTTCAATGCGTCAATCGAAGCGGGCTTGTCAGTATAGCCATGAGCCTTAACAATAGCCCCACAAAAATAATCTAAAGGCGTTAAATCGCACGATCTATGCGGCCAATTGACCGGTCCCAAACGTGAAATAAAGTGTTCACCGCACTTGCCTCTCAATTGGTTCATTGTTTCGCGTGCTGTGTGGCATGTGGCACCGTTTTGTTGAAACCACATGTCATCAAGATCTTTCACATGTCATCAAGAAACCACAAGATCTTTCATTTTGGGCAAAACAAAGTTGGATATCAGCGCTCACCATTCACAGTTACGTTGCGATTCGCAGCATCTTTAAAGAAGTACGGTCCAATGATGCCACCAGCCCATAATCAGCACCAAACAGTAACTCTTTCTGGATGCATTGGTAGCTCTTGCAATGTTCCTGGCTGAGCTTCACTCCAATATCGACAATTCTGCTTATTTACGAATCCATTCAGTCAAAAATGAGCTTCGTGGCTGAACACAATTTTTCGATAAAAAAATGGATCTTCCGCTAACTTTTCAAGAGCCCATTCACCAAAAATTCTGCGTTGTGGTAGGCCGTTCGACTTTAATTCTTGCACCAGCTGCATTTTGTAAGGCTTCACACCTAAATCCTTCCGCAAAATTTTCCACGTTGTTGAGTAACAGAGGTCCATTTGCTGCGAACGGTGCCGAATCGATAATTGATGGTCATTACTAACACTGGCCGATACAGCTACGATATTTTCTTCAGTTCGCACTGTACGTAAACGTGTTGGTGATTTAATGTCCAACAATGTAAATTTGGTGCGAAATTTCGTCACAATAGCCCGAATAGCCGCTTCAGTGGGTCGATTAAACTGACCATAAAATGGAAGAAGCGCGCGATGAACTTACTTAACAGAGCACGCATTTTGATAATAAAATTCAATGATTTGCAAGCGTTGTTCGTTTGTAAGGCGATTCATGGTTAAATTATAGACCAAACTGAAGATGTTTGACAGTGACACAAAACACGAAACATACCTGACCTGTCAAAATCAGTGTTGCCAAAAAGAAAATAGTTAAAAAATCAACCTTTACAAATCGGTTGTATTTTCTACAAATCCGTTGTATTTTTTTTTTTTGCATGTTTAGGTTACAAATTTTGTGTCGAGACACAATTTTTTTGTGAATGTATACTACCCGTGTGAGACGCGTTGTAAAAATAACAACCAACTTTTAGGTGGAAACGTACACTTAACTATGATATTTGGGTATCAAAAATATTTAGCGAACAAAAAGTTTGTTTGGTGTGAAAAAATTGTTGGTTCGAAAACAATCGGAATGTGATTGACATTGTGATCAAAGATATGCCCCAAACTTAGTTGAATCAAATTTGAAATTTTCTGATTATTGTTTGATACTGTAATATCCAGAAAGGAATTGATATATTTAGTACAACGTGTGGTTTGATCATTAAATAACTTTAAATAAATGATACGTCTAAATTTCCTAATTAGCGGTATCACCACAAATTATTATGTTATCATACGCCGAACTTCATGGCTTATACACTGTAATTAATAAAAATAAAGACAACGTCATACGAAGTTAAACTCCAATAACTCTTGTATTATTAGTTGGCCGATTTCGCGCATATGTATCTACATTATATAACTTCTATATCCTTTGTGAAAATATTTGCCTCTAATTCTTCAGATCGTTTATGAGTTAATTTTTTATTGCCTTTATCCGCTTCGTCTTTGAGAAAATTAAATTTTCGATTTAAATTCTTTGTTCTTGAATTTTGCTTGTTATTTGTTGTCCAATCTATAACCTTTTGAATCGGTATAAATAATAGTTGGTTTGTTGACTAATGCAGGATCTTCTAATTCTTCATATTTATAGTTCCTTTAAAATATACCTAAGTATAACCTCTCTTGATTGCCTGCCAATGAAATCGATGGCTTCGATTTCCGTTGGATACGATCTGATTTCATGATGTTTTTTCTTAATCCTCATAACCATCCAAATTAACTTTCTTTAATCCTGCGGTGTTTTGGCTGGATTTGAATCACTAATTTCATATATTCTTGCGATTCTTTTAATATAATTGGATTGGCTTGTCTCTTCATTATTTTCTTTTATTTCAATCCCTAAAAATAAATTGGTGTTGATCTGCTTCACTTCTATTTTATTTTTAATGTTTTTTTATAAATTGATCATTGAAGTATTCGAATCTCCAATAAGCAATAAATCGTCTACATAGGGCTACCAGTTTTTGATAAAGTTTTGACCGGGTTTAGAAAAAAAAAATAATAATATTTTATTATGACGGCTAATTCAATATTACATATTTACGTAATTAAATGATAATAAAAAAACAAAATTAATTCAAATAAAATAAAATTAATTCAAAATTAATTGTAAAGATTTAATACTTCACAGTCAACATTTTCGGATAGAAGCCGATTTCTATCATCTCGCCAAATGTTTCCCATTATGCTGAAACAACGTTCAACATAAGCATTGCTACTAGGTACCGAAAAAATATGTTCTATAATGTTTTGAAGAAACGGCATATTATTGTTCTGTAGAATGAGTACCCAAACATCACTATTCTCCATTTTACTTATAGCATCAGTAATTATTTTTGATTTAACGATTTCTTTAAGTAAACGTAATTCAACGTATATTGCCGTAACTATTATCTAATTCGAAATCTATATTGAATGTTTCTGCAACATTTAAAATGTCATCTATTGATAAAAAGGTTTCGGATTTGAAATTAAATTTTATTACTATTAAAATCAAACCACTTTTCAAGGTAGTTCAATGCTCGATCATAAAGGTTATTCGCTTCTTATTCAAATTTTTTGAAAATCATAACTGGACGAATTCTTCAAATTTTGGTTTACTTTAAACTCATAAAATTTGTCCTCTTTCCTTTGATTTATTTCTTTTCGAAGTTCATCCATTTTTGGATACATTTAATGCGTAAGCCATCGTGTCGTTACATGTTCAAAAATTTGTTGATACTCTAGATTGCAAAATTCAAAACACGATTTCACGCAGTGCTAAAAAAGTAGATAGGCTTAAACTACTTTTTTTAGCACTGCATGAAAATTCTTTAAAAACTTTAAAGATTAGAGTTTCAGCATCGTATGACATAGTTTTAATAGCGTTTTTTGTAGTATGTGGCACTTACAACCTGACTTAATCAATTTCTGATTGCTTTCTCTCAACTTTGTAAAGACAGATGCTTTTTTACCGAAATTAACAGGCGCACTGTCAGCCGAAAATGCTGTTAAATATTTTAAATTAAAATTATAGCAGTTTAAAGTTTTTAGAATGAGACCTGCGATGCTTATAGATGTTTCATCTGATTGTTCACAATAAAGCATTTGTAATACCGTTTCCATTGACATTAAAAAATTGAATTGGAAAAATTGGTTTCCTTTATTAGACGCGTCTGTACTAACGCTATAAGGTAACGGAAGTTTCGTTGTTCTATTATTAACTATATTTATTACAGTTTCGATTGATCGGAATCAAGAAATGTTTAATCAGCAATGTGTTACCGCAATCCATAGACAGAAAACTATAATAGTGCTTGAGGCCATGATATATTATAGACAACTCGGTTGCCGTTACTGCGTCTTCTTCCAGTGAGTTTTCTTGCATAAAATATTGGGACATAACATTTTTCTGTTGAGCAGCTGCGATCTTTGTTTTATGGTTTTTCGAAATAATGTGATGTTTAATGGCTTTTATTCCATCAAACTTAACTAAAAATTCCAAATTGCAATATTTACATTTTGCTAATGTTCTATCATTTTTAACTTTTGAGAGCCAAAGCCTCCAGTCCGATTCGTCGAGCCATTTATCATTAAACAAACAATTTCTCTTTCTGATCGTTTATTTCAAAGCGTCTGACTGATCTGTTTCCTTTTGTTTGTCGTTAGATTCTTTTTCATAAGGCATCATACGATTTTTATCAGCATAAGTTTTACTCATTGTAATCGATACTAAATGAATCACAAAAAATACATAGTATTTGTGATTTTAATTAGAAATATATTATTTATTATGAAGAACTAACCTTAATCGACCAGCCATTTACAGTTTACTTTGAGTTTAAACTTTAATTGCCATTTGACATTAGTTTATGAATGAAGTATGATTTGGTTTGAATGTACATATTTTTGTACTCTCAACCCAACAAACCGATAAATGTAAGTAATAAAAACGTACAACTTTTTGTTATTTTATTGTTAGTATAATAAGAAAAATGGTTTTTTACTTAAAATAAATAAAATTTTATTAAAATTTTTACATAACCGGCTTTTCTTCTGCTGGTTTATCGAATTGACCGGCAAACATGTATTCAAACCGGCTAAGCAGGTCCAAAACCGGCCACCTGGCAAATCTACGTCCACAATTGTTAATGAAAACACGCGATTTATCTCATCAAATTTTACATCTAATGTCTCATGGATTCTTTTATCTTCTTCGTCGTATATTCTCTAGAGTATCCTACTAAAATCAGGGGATTTTAGTAGGTTAAAATCCGCATTTTGGTTGCAGTATGAAACGTTTCGTTTATTGAACCTTGAGTTGGTGCTTTGTTAAAAGTATAAAACGCTATTGCAATTGCTTAGCTCCAGCAATTCGATTAGCTCTTTCGGCTATACAGTTACTTCGTGACAAATAATTCATTTCTTCACTTTAAAACGATCATGTTATCCTTAGACTCCCACCACAGCCTCCTTGGCTTGTCTTAGGTGGCGACTAAACAAAGGTTGGTACACTGAGCTAAAAGGAATATGGATGAATCCAAAAAGTGGAGACCATGTGTCCTAAGGCTATATATAGCTTCACAGTGGAGATGACTTCGGATGACCAACTCATCTTGATGTTGGTTTTCTCTTGGGTCCCAGTTGAAAAAGGACGTTTTAGATTTCAAAGCAGTTGATAATCGTATGTGTAAGCTACGTTTACGCATGCGACTAGCCAACATGTCAATCAATTTTGCATGCGCCCACCGATGTAAGCCAACCCAAAGATCTATATAGGTATCTATAGAGCACAACTTCAGAATAGTAATTGGTGACTTTAATGCTAGAGCTGGCAAAAATCAGACTGGCTTATGTGAAAACATAGGTCCGCATTCCCGACACGATCTAGCGATCGAGAATGGGAAAAAAATGATATGTACTATGCAATCGCGCATGACTTCTCTGTGGCTAGCACATTCTTTATTCATAATATCCACTTGAAAACATGGACACTCCCTCGTAAGGCGTCCCGCAGTCAAATTGTCTATGTGTTAATTACTAAGGGAAAGACTCGGATCAGCCAAGATGTCCGATCTTATCGGTCGGTTGCGAAATTTGTAGGTAGTAATCATCTATTGGTCACTACAAAGCTAAGATAGCAGTTTTCGTACCAATCACGGATCACAGGAAAACGAAACTTACGGTTCAATTCTGATGGTCTGATAAACGAAGATAAGAAAGCATAATATCAGAATCTGGTTAGCAGTAGCATTATGGAACCCAACCATCGTTAAAACTTTGGTTGTCAGCCCTACCCAGGCAACTCTACCTATGGTAAAACGTAAAACCTAAAAATGGTTGGTCTGAGGAGGAGTGCCGTCTTGCTCTCGAGCAACAGAATACAGCCTATAAATAAAGTCGATAGAATCACACGGAAGAACAAAACGGTCCTTGCTAGGAGAACCGCCTAGCGTAAATGATGGAAGGCTGAAGTCTTAAGAGTACAACAACTCAGTAATGATCACAGTTTTCGTAACTTCTTTAAAAGAGTAACGGGACTGGGCAAAACCTTCAGACCTAGACCTTAACGCCAATCGGGACCAGGATCAAAACATCCGTCTTAACATAGATGGAGTGCTCTATACTTAGAAGGAGCATTTCTTTGATTTACTCATGGGTGAAAGCTTATGCGATAATGAACAAAGAACCTTAAACAGTTACTGACAAGTTTAACAATACCACATTTAAAAGCTTTTGTTGGACTCACCTACTACAATGTACACACACACAACGTCACAAGTGATTCAAATGATATTTTTCAATCAGCACTAAATTCAAGCCAAATTACAATTTCTAAAACCGAGGGTTTTCCAAGCATTTCTCTTACTACCTACTACCAATTTTATTTTATTAATTTCTTTTTTTTATTTCAGTATCAATAAAATGTGATATTAATGTTAACTCGATAAAAGACGAGGACATTAATAAAATATTAAAGGAAGCATCCGGCCACATAAGTAGCTTAAATGAAACAAGCGCCGATGAAATAAAACAATATTTACAAATTGGGGAAACTCTATTGAAACAAAAATGTTTAAACGTGTCGGCATCGGAAGATTCGTACACAGAATTACAATCGGAAGCGATTGAAATGTATGAATGTGTGTCGAATTTAGTAAATGTAACCAAATTACAAAAAGAAATTGAAATCTTTTCTAAAAATGGAAGTTTAGAAACGGTTTTTAATAAGTATGTGTTTTCTAATATATTGTGAGTTACACTAGTATAATGTCACGTTTCTTATTTAATTATAGATATTGCCAAAAACGTAATACAGCACTTGAATGTTTGGAAAAATTCTCAAAAGCCACCGAACCATGTCTCGAACCAGCCGAAATTAGCCAAAAATCCGTTGCAATTGATATTGCTAAAGAAATGTTAAAATTTGTATGCTATAAAGATGGTGATCATATTGCATTGTTCATTGCCGAAAAAGGTATTGAATGTTTTACGGAACGGGCACCAAAACTACAGAACTGTGTCGAACAACTTATTGCAAAATATATGCCAACCGGCAATAGTACAGGATCAAATATTAATTTAACGGAGGCCAAGTGCCGAGATATGGATCCATTACGAAATTGTTTTGTCGACGAATTAGAAAAATGTGAAAATACAACGCCGGCTAATTTGGTTGATGCCATGTTTAAAAATGTTAGGAAACAATGTATGCAACAAATGAATGAGGTAAAGTTAAAAAAAAAAACATGATTTTGTTGTTAGATTTTAAATTGGAAATGCATTTTATTTATAGACTGCAGAACCACTTACTTATTCTCGTGGTGGAGCTAGTGGATTGAATACGCCACTACCAATGCTAATCCCAATATTCGGTACAACAATATTAGCGTTATTTTTAAAATCAAATTTCTAACCGGGAAATCAAATAAAATTACAGTTCAACGGACTGATGTAAATATAAATTAATTTTTTTTATTTAAATTAAGCTACGCGGCTTTTGTAATTGGCTATTTTTTTTATATACATATATATACATACATGCTAATATATAAATTATATAAATTATAAATATTGACTGTTTTATTTATATAAATAAAAATAATAAAAAAATAAACCAAAACACAAAATGCTTTATTTATTTAAATTATGTTGAACATTTTGTATTTTTTTTGTTTTTTTTTTTTTTTAGTTTTCAACCACAAAATTCCATCCATCATGCTGTAAGATGTACTATTATTTTTGATAAGCATTCTCTTAATTTATGTATAAAATAATATATTAAATAAAATTCAACACTTGTAACTGCGACACTTTTTTAATGTGGACAACAAATTCGTGTGAGTTTTCTTTGGTCGATCGTTACAAAATAAAATTGTTTTCGTCATTGATTTTGGTGCCCTTTAAGGTCAATATAATTTTTTTACATAAATTACTATACGTTTCCAATAAATTGATAGCGAATTCTTATTAACTGTCGTTTAATTAGAATTATTTTCTGGTTACATTGAATTAAATTATAAATTGGTTGATTAAATCAAATTAGTTTTCATTAACTAGACCATTAGAAACTAAATATGTAGAGGCAGTAAACGTCCATTACCGCGTCTTATATCAGAGGTTTTGATCCAATTGTTATGAATGGTGTGTATGTGTGTCTGTGCATGTTGTAGGTGGTCAGCTTAACGAACTTTTGTTTGTTTGTTTTTGAACCCTGCAATCTTTTCTGGGGCCGAAGCTCTCCCAACTCTTTCGCGGTTAATTTTTAACGTCCTTAACCTTACGCTGTCACCAGCAAAATCAGGGATGCACGAATACAGGTTCGATTTTAAATCCATCTGCACATTCATTGATCCAGTCAGCCAGTACTGACATGGACGATGGCTTGGCCCATAGATTCTGCACTCTAACAGGGGGTCATAGTTGTGTTCTTCATTGGTCGTTTTTAGGTGATGAAAAATCCCTTTTGCAACCCTCCCTCGTTGGGATTCGAACCCGGTATACCCCACATAGTTGTGATAAACACAACTATGATCTCCTGTTGGAGTGCAGAATCCATGGGCCGAACAAACGTTCATGTCAGTACAGGCTGGCTGAAGCAACGCAAAGTGCATATGCATTTAAAGCGAGCCTGTATTCGTGCAACCAAAAGAGTTGGGAGAGCTTCGGCCGCAGGAAAATATTGCAGGGTTTAAAGACAAAAAAAATATTGTCATCTGTCGTACAGTGATGGTTAAGGTGTTGGCTTAAATATATTGTGGTTTTGTGTTCGATCGCTGACCACCTGGAACGACCGCCAATTGTAAAAAAATGTAGTCTGAAAGTGTCAACTTTGGCCTGTAATGCTGTTGATTTTTTGATATAAAACGACTGATCAACATGTTATACAGTTCCAAATTTGCGGCATTTGCAACATACTTCGAATTAGCATTGGGCATAGGAAATACTAAAGATATATTGATCCAGGAGGTATTCAACTTTTTAAAAAATATATTGCAAGAACTGTCTACTGGGCTGAACCACCTTACTCCGATTCTTTTCTTTTTCCATTTTCCAATCCAATGACATCCTTATGTTATATCTCTTGGTTGTTTCCTTAGTGTATGACCAATCCATTTCCATTTCTTTATTTCGGTCGCAATGCCTAACTGTTTCTTGATTCTGTGCAGTTTGTTATGGTGTTCGGCCAAAAGCACTTCAATATTCGTCAAAGGCACTTATTTACGAACATCTGCAGTTTCTGTATGATTCATATATTTCCATGTCCCACGCCCATATCAGTAAGACTGATTTTACACACAATTAGGCTTTGTTTGCACGATTATTTATGACTTCCTCTGTTCTATCTATTTTTGATATTGTGCCACCAAGGTATATAAATTCGTTTATATTTTGAATTTGCTGTTAATTAGTGTGCATCGATGTGTCTATATTCGTGTTGAGTCTCATCGTCTTGGTTTTTCTAATGTTTGTCTTAAAACTAGCATTGTTAGATAGATTTGACAATTGTTGTTCTGCTCCCTGTCAGAGTGCTTGTGGAATATAGTTCGTGATGTATTACTAATGATTTCGATAGAAGATTACGAACCAAACATTTTGTGCAGCTTAAGTCCACACAAAGTAAACTAAACTTATGGCAAACGTTAACAACTTGGGAATCCCAAGTGAAGCTAGTATTCATACAGATTCCAAGATTGTCATTTTGAAATGAAATTTTTATATTATTAACATAAATATCTTATATAATTAGTGTAGTATTACAAGATATTGTTTATTGGGTAGAATCACAAGTTATGGTTTAGTGGGGAATATTATAGTGTCGAATGGGAAGATATGATTAAAGCCTTAAAGGGTTTTGGGAGAGTGATGGTTTAACTGGGTTCGTGTGGAAGTGGAGAAGCATGATTGAAGTAAAAGGCAAATAAAGAATTGTAAATGAAAAAAGGGGATTTTTACTTAAAATCTAAAGATCCAGCAATAATGAGAATGACGGATCTTAAGACAAAAGATATGGATCACAAAAAAAAAAAGCGATTGTTAGTCTGTGAATTTGTGAATCAGTGATCGTGAAAACACAAATAAAAGACTAAAGCGGCAACATAGAAATAAATAAGTGAAGATGAATATCGACCACATGGCAGTTTTAGATGTAAAAAATGGGAGCGTAGCAGTAAATTGTGCGAAATGGAAACGTGCTCTCGTAATCTATTTCAAGACGAAGAAAATAAATGAAGACGAAGAAAGGAAAAACAGCTTATTACATTTTGGTGGAATTGATTTGCAGGATACCTCTATTTCACACTAGCAGGGGTCGATGATAATAAGAAATATAAAGAAGTAATTAAAATACTTGATGATTATTTCAACCCGAAGTCGAGTTCTGATTTGGAAACAAATTTTAATTGAAAGTCAACATACTAATTTAGAAGAAAAAGTGATCGAAAAAGGAGCGGTAAATTTAAATGAATTAATACAAATGGTCTATTAATCTATAAAGTAAACTGTAGCGAAGAGAACAATTATAGAAATCGAAAAATTTTAGATCTCGTAGTAACACATAAATAATAATCGCTTTGCTCCAAGGCGATTCAACGATAGCTACAAATCAATAGAAGTTTTTCAAAGTCTAAAGAAACTGAAGAAGGCAGATCAAATAGTAACCATAGAAAAGGCATGTTTTGTTTTAACTGTGGACGAGACGATCATTATGCACGAGACCGGAAATGTCTAGCACAATTGTAATAAATGTCAGAAGAGTGGACATTTTGCAAAAATGTGTCGGAAAACAACAAGCACAAAAGTTAGATTTATTAAGTGCTAAAAGTGCATGAGAATAATAAGGGAGTGAAAGTAAAATGTCGGATTAGAGTGACAGTTGATAGTGGAGCAGCAGTGAATCTCATTAGCTATGAAACCTCAGAATTTAAATATGGAGATGTTATGTAATTGTTTTAAGAGACAGGCATGAAGAATATTTAAATAGTTACAATAGGTCAGCGATAAAAGTAATCGAGGTTATAGAACTACCATTCAATATGCGGATCAAACAGAACTAAGTGAAGTGTATATAGTCGAAGGCGATGGTGTATCTTTGCTTGGATGTCAAACAGCGGTTAAATTAGGGGTAATACGGTTCCACCTACATTCGATAAAAATCGAAGAGTCGATAATAGCCCAGGAGGGAGGCGAAATAGGAAGGCTAAAAGATGTAGAAGTACAACTTCAGATTGATAGTAGCATTCCAGCAGTAATTCAACCGCACAGGCGTATACCATTGCCGTTGAAAGAAAAAGTCTCAGATAAACTAAAAGGACTACTGGATAATGACATCATAGAGAAGGTGAATGGCACATCGAAATGGCACTAGTAGTGGTACCGAAGGACCAGGTGAAAGATGTGCATTTATGCGTAGACATGAAAAGGGCAAACCAAGCCGTTAAAAAGGAAAATTCGTCCCTTACCAACATTCAAATGCGTTTTACCTAATTTGTCCAAAAGTACAATCTTCTCCAAGCTAGACATGCAAAACGCTTTTCACCAAGTGGTTTATGCCGTCTTATTATTTCTGATTTTTTAAAAAAATCACAAATAATATTCATGGGTCACGTAATCACAAATGATGGAATTAGACCAACGGAGGGACAGATTAAAGATACACAGGCATTTAGAGCACCAGTCAGAAAAGAAGAAGTAGGTAGTTTCTTGGCACTTTTCAATTTTGTGGGTAGGTTTATACCAAATTTAGCAACAGATAGTGAGCTGCTTAAGCTATTAGTAAGGAATAAAGAAACATTTCGATGGGATTTGATAGCTGACGAAACATGGTTGGGATATTTTGAAAGCATTATAATAACTGATGCCAGTCCAGTAGCCTTTTGCGCGGACAAGAAGCAATACCGTGTAATTGCGTTTGCATCAAAAAGCTTAACAGAGGCCGAAAATATTCACAAACAGAAAAGGAAGCTTTAGGAATAGTGTGGGGCGTCGAAAGATTTAGAATGTTCGTAACAGGAAAAAGATTTGATCTAATTACCGATCATAAATCTTTGGAAATTTTATTTAAGCCGACTTCAAGGCGTCGTGCCAGAATAGAATGGTGGGTGTTAATATTGCAATGCTTCGATATGAGAGTAATCTTTTAACCGGGGAAAAAAAATGTAGCAGACCTGTTACCAAGACTAGTAGAACCATATGTGGAAACATATGTTAAAGGCGAAAGGAATATCAAGGAAATACAAATAACCAAATTGAAGGCAGTTAGTTTAGAGGAAATCAGAGAACCAACGGAAACTGATGAGGAGCTGAAGCGTTTAAAGCAAGCGTTACGATCGGACCGATGGGAAGGTGAAATAAAAGAAACAGGATCGCTTAGCGCATGAACTAAGTGAGGTTGATGGACTAGTTCTAAGACACAATTGAATAGTAATTCCTCAAATACTGCAGGAAAATGTATTACATTTAGCGCATGAAGGCCATCCGTGAGAAAGTTTAATGAAACGTCGATTGCGAATAAAAGTGTGGTGGTATAATATGGATAAAGATGCAGGAAATTTTGTGAAGTGCTGTGAAAAATATCAAATAGTTTCAGCAAATGTAAGACCGGAACCTTTATACATTTCTCAACTACCAGAAACTTCGTGGATTCAAATCAGAGCAGACTTTCTGGGACCACTACCTTCAGGTTAAAATTTGTTAGTAATAATTGATGAATATTCAAAGAATATTTTAATAGAAATTATGCGTCAAATCACAAGCGAAAAGGTAATATAAATAACTTCAAAAATATATTCACACGATTTGAGAGCACACGATACTCTATTCAAATGGGTTAATTGAAAGGCAAAATAGATCAATACTAAAAGGTTAAAAATAGCACAAATACAAAAATCCGACTGGAAAGAAGAATTAAAGGATAGATTATACCTGTACAATAACTCAACACATCCAACATCGGGATATTTTCCAGCATCAGTTATGTTTGGAAGGAATTTCAGAGATAAAATACCAAGCATTTAAATAATTCCAGAAGTTTATGATAAGATCAGATATAACGATATGGAGGCAAAACTGAAGAGACAAAACTACACTCATACTAAACGGAATGCAATGGAGTCTGACGTAAGAGTTGGAGACATACAGTATTGCAACCAGACGAAAGATTGCAGAACAAGTTATCTTTGAATTTTGTTTCACTAAAAAACCAGGTGATACACAGAAATAACAAAATGGTAAAAACCAAACGGAGTGATTAAGTTAAAAAGTTCTATACACGAGAAGCAGATCGAGTTCAGTTACAAGCAGTTACAGTGATCGTTAACCAGGGCGACGTACCAATTTTAGTAGAGGAAAATACAAGTACTGATGGAACATCAAGTTTAAAAAATTTAAATTGCGGCAACGTTTGCGTCCATAGAGAAATTGCGAGGAAGAGATAACTATGAGACATGGAAATTTGCTGCACAAGCATATCTTCAAATGAATGACCTTTGGAGTCATTTTGAGGGCACATGCAAGGAAAGTGATCCAGAAAAAAAAAGAAATTGAAGATTTAAAAGCCAAGGCGTCGATTGTTTTATTAGACAGTGTGAATTTTTCACATATCCAAAAAACAATACGGCGAAAGATGTTTGGGACAGTCTGAAAGTAGCGTTCGAAGATTCCGGTCTATTTCGTCGTGTAGCATTATTGCGTGAACTAGTTTCAACAAGACTAGTGGATTGCGCTACGATATAATTTTTCATCAACAAAGTTATTATGACCGCCCACAAGTTAAAAGGTGCCGGCATGGAAATAGTGACAAATATATATATAGTGGATACTATATTTATTTAAACCGCGTGTTACTTTTCACAGAAATAATTAATGCGCCATAAAATAAGTTTTGCGTGAGACTAACACATTTACATATTTTTATTTGTATAATTCAATGCTATGAACATAGCTACAATTTTACATTTTAATAAGGCGTATCCCACACTGTTGAATGGGATTACATATTTATGTTAATGATTTTAATTCAATTTTAATATATGTTGTATAATAACCGACAAATAGACGATGAGTAGATTGGCACATTGTTGTTGGCCAGATTAAGTGACGAGTACAAGCCCATGATTATGGCAATAGAAAATTCTGGCACAAAAATTTCGGCTGACTTAATAAAAACCAAACTACTTCAAGAAATCCGTTGGGATGATTGAGTTGAGGGCTTTGTCTCTGCATCAGCCATGTACGTAAAGCCAGCAATGTCAAACAATTATAAGAAGAAGAAGAAACAAGTAAAGGACGGGAAATGTTTTGGATGTGGCGTAGTTGGTCACTTCAAAAACAAATGTCCGAATACGAAGATGGCTAATCATTCGTCAGTTTTTTTGTGTTTGACGGCATGCAATGTTAAATCGAATAAGTGGTATATAGACTCTGGTGCCTCTGCACACATGACATGTGAACAACTTTGGATGGAAAATCTCAAACCCGTGGCAGAATCAGAGGAGGTCACGATTGCAAATCAATCAAAATTGAAGGCCGGATTGATTGGCCTAGTATAGTAAATACTAGAGTTCATGATGTTCTATACGTGCCAGCACTTTGCACAAACTTATTGTCAGTTAGTAGGCAAAGGTTTAATTGTCAAGTTTAGTGCAAACGATTGCAAAATTTTTGACAAAAACAAGAAATTACTGATTGAGGCAAAAGTAAATGCAGGGATGTTCAAATTGACACACACGAGTGAAACATGTTTCAGGGTCAACGTTGAGAATTCATGGGAATTATGGCATCGACGTCTAGGACATGTGGGTCACGATCACTTGACGAGGTTACGAAATGGATTTGTGGACGGGATGAGTTTTGTCGGAGGTCAACAGGACAAGTGTGAAACTTGTATAAAGGGGAAACAGACTCGCCTTCCGTTCAAGGACATCAAATCTCGGGCTTCCAGAGTACTAGAACTGGTGCACACTGACCAATGTGGTCCAATGTCAGATGATTCATTTGGCGGCTCTCGATATTTTGTGAATTTCTTGGATGATTTTAGCCGCAACATTTCCGTGTATTTCATAAAAAACAAATCAAACACCTTGAATATTTTCAAGGAGTTCAAAGTTTTTGCGGAGAATCAAACGGATCACAAAATCAGAACGTTGCGATCAGAAAATGGAACAGAATACTGCAACAAGGAGTTTTCTAAATTCCTCCGAGATTCAGGGATACAGCATCAAACAACTGTACCCTATACGCCAAAACAAAACGGCAGGGCAGAAAAGATGAATCGTACATTGGTGGAGCGTGCAAGATGTATGCTTTTTGATGCAAAGCTTGACAATAGATTTTGGGATGAAGCTGTCAACACAGCGGCTTATCTTGTGAATCGTTTACCATATCGTGGGGCTATCGATAAAACGCCCGAAGAAATTTAGTCCAATAAAAAACCAGATTTATCCAACTTAAAAGTTTCAAAGGAATCAAAGGAATACATCATGGTCGGCTACAGCGAGAATAGTAAAGGTTATCGAGTTTTTGATTTAAAAAAATCACGTGTGGATGTCAGTCGTAATGTCATTTTTCTGGAGGACCAACGCTGTGAAAACAAGGTAATTGATTGTAACGAATTTTCTAATCATTTTTATCCATTCCAAGATGATAGCAATGAAGTGGAGGATGAGGCAATTGTTACAACAGCAAGTTCAGAAGGCGTATCTAGATCTCAAAAAAGTGAGGATCTAACAGCTGAAGATTCAATTGACGTTTCGGGTAGTAATGAACCGTCAAATGAAGAAGAGAACGATGTTTCATTAGAACCGCGTCGTTCATCGAGAGACCACAAGTCGACAAAAAGTAATGACTTCGTTTATATTGTATCTCGTGTTCAATTGAATGATCCATTATCAGTGAAGGAGGCTATGAGCAGCTCAAATGCGCCTCAAAGGAAAAAAAACTATGGAAGAAGAGTATCGTTCGTTAATCGAAAACGAGACGTGGTCGCTTACAGATTTGCCGCTTGATCGTAGAGCAAATGGGTCAAAGCAAATGGGTTTTCAAGACCAAGTACAACGGAAAAGGAGTGGTAGATTGGTACAAGGCTCGTTTGGTAGTGAAGGGCTGTGCTCAACGTAAGGTCATTGACTATGAGGAGAGATTCTCGCCCGTAATTCGCTACTCTACGATACGTTTTTTGATTGCGGTAGCTGTGAGATACGATTTAGGGATCGATCAGATGGATGCAATTACAGCGTTTCTTCATGGCGATTTGAGCGAGAAAATCTATATGATTCAACCTTAAAAATTAGGTAATGGAACTCAACGTGTTTGTTGTTTGAAGAAGTCTTTATACGGACTCAAGCAGTCCAGTCGTGTATGGAATCAGTGTTTGGACACTGCCTTAAAGATTTTTGGCATGAAATGCTCAAATTACGATGCATGCATTTACTATTTAATGGATGGTAGTAAGATGTTGATTGTGGCAGTATATGTTGACGACTTGCTCATTTTTTCCAACGACAAAGTTTTGAAAGCTGAATTGAAGTTGTGTCTTCAAAAGCAATTTAAAATAAGAGACGTTAGCGAAGCCAAAAGTGTGTTGGAAGACGGGAACGATTTTTATAAATCAAAGCCAGTATATTCAAAATATACAAGAACGTTTCCAAATGGCCGATTGTAATAGTGTAAGTGTTCCAGCTGATCCAAATCAGAAACTTAATTCAGAAATGTCGCCGAAGAATAAGTCTGATCGTGCATCCATGAAGGATGTGCCATATCAAGAAGCAGTAGGGAGCTTGTTGTTTGCTGCCCAGGTATCACCAACAGATATACAGTTCGCAGTAGGGGCTGTCAGCAGATTTAATAACAATCCAGACGTTGCTCACTGGTTGGCAGTAAAGCGGATCAGATTGGGCTAGTGATTCAGTGGATCGACGTTCGACAACAGGCTATGTATTCAAACTGCAAGGTGGAGCAATTTCATGGGCATCAAAGAAGCAACCAACAGTTGCTTTGTCCACAACAGAGTCCGAATACATGGCTATGTTTTTGGCAACCCAAGAGGCTATTTGGTGGCGGGTTATATGTCAGGAGTTTCTAGGTGAAAATAAATGTTCAACCATCATACACTGCGACAAGAAAGGAGCGATCCAACTAACGGAGATGACTGCTTTTTCACCCAGAACAAAGCATATAGATATACGTCATTATTTTCTGCGCGAGAAGGTTAATGACAAGGTGGTTAAATTTGTATACGTCAACACAAACAATATGTTAGCAGACAGCCTTACCAAACCGGTGACAGCAGAACAACACAGGTTCTGTTCAATGGGAGTAAATCTTGTAAAGAGTTGAGTGCTGAAAAATAAGACTCTAGTGGAGGTGTTGAGTTATTAAGTGTGAGAGAGCCTTTATTTTGTTTTGTTTTTAATACTGGCCGCTTGTGGCGTTCTATTGCCTTATTTTTCTCTAAAATAAATACCTCGTGTCTGGACGCTTGTCTCTTTTATTCGGATTATTTTTCTTTTATTTATGTACATAATCACATCACTTTTAGCTAGTTAACGGTATCAAAGCTTTATTGCCGTAACAAAAAAATTAAACAAGAGACAACAATAAAACTACTGGATCCGCATGTATGATCCTCAGCTAGAGGAGATTTAACAGGATTTTAGTAGTGGTCCCTACACATTTAAAGGTGTTAGTAGTTTTACCTCGGATCACTTGCCACTTACGAAAAATGTATTGGAGGGAAATACCTAGCAAATGAAAGGTATTTCAGAAAGGTGTTAATGGGAATTGGGCCATAAGGATAAGTAAGAGAAATGGCTGATGATAGCTGAGACAAGAGTCAACGGTTACCCTAGTTTGGTCATAATTTGTGTTCCGATCGTAAACGGTGTACCGACCTCTGAGAAAAAAGCGGTTATCTGGGAGGCGCAGAGGTCGCTGTCGGCGACTTCCTCGGGTAGAAAACATATTGTCTTTATCTGGTTATCAAGAACAATATGACATGGATTATGGATGTGGCACGAGCCAGCAGTAAAGGCCGATTATTTATGACTCGGCCAATCGAAAGATACTATTCGTTTAAGATATCTGGGAATACCTTAAAAGTATGTCAGTTAATTAGTCAATATTGTGTTAAATTTAATAACCAACCAACGGAAATAATTGAAATTAGTACCTGGTATATGCAGATGATATTTATACTAAGGGCTAATTCTGACAGATAAGATCTCAAATTGATAAATTTTTAATCATTTTTCAAGAACAGCTGGTTCAGTTTATTTATTTCAATAACTCCGTAGCTGAAAATGTTATTATATTTTGATATATACAAAATTTAGCATTCCAAATTTTGGTTCGCTTGCATAATATTCTCTTTAAATAATATAAACAACCAAAAATAATTTCCAAAAATATATTTTCGAAAATGTTATTCTCCCTATCATTGTCATAATATAACACAATTTACAACGCCACACTCAATGCAGATTACTCATTTAAATCGTCTTGCTCACCTGTATTCTAGAACAAGATCGTCTAAACGGTGATCGTTATAATAAAATTTCCGTTTATTACGACAAGCATGATTTTCTTGTTATTTTTAGATACTATATGGTGAGAAATCATTTATCCCAAACAAATTACTAAAATTAAAATGTTTGTTAAGAGAATGAGAAAATTTTCATTTGTTTTTCCGAAATTACTGCCCACTTTAAAAATTTATTCTACTTAAAAAAATTTTTTTTTGTGTTTTTTTTGTTGAAATATATAATACAAATTTTATATATTTTCTAAATCAGTAGGAAACTTTTAAGTGAAGTGAAAAGTCGAAAAGAAGTGTTAGATTAAAAAATTAAAGTTAAAATGTCTGTTGTACCATTAATGTTTCGTGACTGGTGGGAAGATTGGGATTCAAATTTTCGATCATCACGTTTACTCGATCAACATTTTGGTACCGGATTACGTCGCGATGATTTACTCTCCTCGTTCACCAATACACCATCGTTATTGCGCAGCGGCTATATAAGACCATGGCGAAATACTGCACTTCAACGACAAGATTCTGGTTCAACGGTTAATATTGAAAAGGATAAGTTCCAAGTTATTTTGGACGTACAACAATTTACACCAAACGAGATTACAGTTAAAACCACCGATAAATTTATTATTGTCGAAGGAAAACACGAAGAGAAGCAGGATGAACATGGTTTTATTGCCCGACAATTTACACGACGCTATATGATTCCACGTAAATATTTTTATTGTTAATTATATGATAATATATTATGGTATGTTAAATAATTATTTTATCTTCTCCTCTAGGCGAAATTAATCCAAACGATGTAACTTCAACATTGTCATCGGATGGTGTACTCACAATATCGGCACCAAGAAAATCAATTGCAGCCCCGGATGCCGAACGCACAGTACCAATTACACAAATTGGCTCCGCATCCGATAATTCTACACCAAAAGTTGAACAATGCTAATTTTGTATTTAGATTAATTTTAATTCATTTTTATTATTATTATTATTTTTTTTTTTATTTAACACAAAATAATACTAAAAGTTTACTCTCATTATTTATAATAATATCGAAAAAAAAAAAAAAATAAAATTTGCATAAACAAAAAATTTGTTATAAATAAATACGAAGTGAATTGATTTTTTCTATTTTCTATTTTTACATTACAGATTGGTCTGCCATGATGGATGGAGATCAATATAATCATAATACTATATATAACAAAACAAAAAAATTCCAAAATTTTAAAAATTTAATAATTTTGTATTGCTTCAATATTAAAAAAATTAAATAATTCTTAAATATATTTTCTAAAATTGTGTTTTCTTTATTCGATAAGTCGGTCGATTTGTGAATCACAACACACTTTACAACTCACAAAAAACATTTTTTTACTGTAGTAAATAAAGTGTCGGGTATTATTTTTTATATATGTGTGTAGGTGTGTCTATTTGGCTATAAATAATTTTGTTAATTTGATGCTCCTAAATTATATAAATGATTCATACAAATTGTTAAGTCATTATGAGTGAGTATCAACTCAAAATAATTTGTTTGGCCAGTCGAAAAGCGTTCACTTGACACGGATAATTCATCCAAAATATTTTCCATTTTCTTCTTTTTTAAGAAATAATAATACTAATTATGCATATGATCGTACATTTGTACGTTAAATTTTTGGTACATATTTTTAGTGGGATAAATTTTTTTACAGTTTTTAAAAATTATTTTTTAAAATGACTGTAAATTAAGAAAGGAGACACTGCCATCTCCACGTTTTAAATTAAATATATTTTGCCAGAAAAGGTTTATTTCCATATGAGAATCTAAGTTTAACATATCAAAATCAAGAAATCTAATTTACCGCCATTCATCATCAATCTTTTGATAATTTTCAGTTGAAATAATCTGTGGAAAATGTCTTATTTCTTTAACGATAACATTAGTTATTTATTAAACGACTTTAATAAATTATCGCTAAAATCAAATCTTTTAAATAAATGGTTACAGAGCTCTTTGTACAAAATCAAGGAAGTGGGATCGAAACTCTATTTCGTCTTTTTTGGTCAATATATGGCTAGAATTTAGTGCAGCAATTATATCTGCTCTTAAACACATATCTTCTAACTCTAACATATAACATCATCGTGCTTGAGTAATTCAACGTCCATTAATATTTCATCCGTTTTATATTGTTCTTTCACAAAATACTGAAGAATTTTAGAATAAAGGCGTTTAACTTCCGAGTATAATTTGTGAAGCTGAGGCGACTCACATTGAAATAATTTGTTAAGGTTATTAACATCGTTTAATACAAATTTGAGGAATTTTAGGTAGAGCTCGAATTGTCGTTTTTCAAAACACTCATTACTGCGCCGTACGGCATCAAATTTTTCTATTTCCTCATGGATAAAAAATAAACGAAGCACATCAAAACTGCTTAAAATTTGGTTAACTGTTTGTTCTAAAGAATCAGTAATGGCTTTCTGAAGTAACGGGATTAGATGGTCCATGGTAGTAAATGAAATATTATGCTCCGCGCAAAATGCACTGAGCTGTAGTTCCATTTTTGCAACTTGGTCATTCCGTTTCGTAAATATAGTTTTGCTATTACCGTGTATTTGAATGGCATTTGCTTTATTGGTATTTAACCAATATGTTTTATTGATTTGGCATGCTTTCTAAGTTCGGTTAAGCCACCTGCGGTTTTAAGATCAACGCTGTATATTTTGCAGTATGCCGACGAATTGGCCGATTGACATAGCCAGCCCTTAAGTTCCGCTTCTTCTTCCCAGCGTTTTATAAAGTTTAGAGATAAAGATTTCCTTTTCTTTTTATACGACTAAAGCAAATAAAGGTAACTTTAGATTTCACTTCAATATTTATCATACATTGTAATCTTACAGAATGTTCCTGAATTGTATCCTAAAGTAAATCTACATCAACCGCATCCGCATTATTATTTTCCTTAGTACCTTAGTACGTAATTATAAAAATAAGATAAGGCTTTCTAAGAATAAACACAAGTTTGAACTTACCGATTTTTTAAAAATATTTTTCCATTATTAAATTTTAATAAAAAAAATAGTAAACCGTGATATTATTTTCACGAAATACGTATAAAAATCTCGAACTTGATATCGATATAGATCTCGAACTTGATTATAGATCTGTAAATTCACGAAAGTCACACTGATTTTTATTTTCTCATAAGTAGAAAGGCTTCCAAACTTACCAAATTACGAGTTATTTTCCCAATCAATTCCATTTATTAATTGATTTTTTATTAAACAATATTTTAGTTTTATTAACAATTTATCTCATATACTAATGGCGACTTCGTTTAATAACTATATACACTTTAAAATGTATTAATTAAGAATAGTATATGCATATTTATATTTTGAGCTAAATACTTACATCTAATTATACGTTTTGTTTAATTACGTACATGCACTTTTTCTAACGGCAATGACCAATAGTCAACAATTAGATTTTGTAAATAAATAGATTTTGATTTTGCAAGAATAAAGCAGCCGTGTTGTTAATATATATATAAATTAAATTATGTTCAAAAAAGTATTTACACTGCTTATTTGAAAAACTACTTAGGTACATGGAATTTTTTCACAAAAGTAGAATTCCAATTGAAACGAAACGAAATGTAACTGTTTTTTACCCAACAAACCTTGCTTTGGAATATAATTTTAAATAGATTCCACAATTGTAAATGTAAACCCGTACCACGTTATACCCAGTAGACAATTTTATGCGTTTTTGAAACGAATTAGTGGTCCTTTGTCCATTATACATAATTATTTTTACTTAATAAATTATAAAAATCTGTAAAAAATAAAGTTTTTTGTTAAAAATTTGGAAATATCGAGTAAAATTTGTTTCTCTGTTTTAAGAAAAAAAATCTGGCAAAAACAGAAAAATCTGTCGACTTGGCAGCACTGGTCGTAAGATTAGTGAATCGGAGTAGAGTTAAACCTCACTAGATCGCTGAGTTCATTAATCGCACATAAACCCTCCCCGAGTAAAAGATATGCCAATAGCTCGATTCCATTATTTGGTTTGGTATATTCCTTTATCAAAAAGCTTGGTACTGAATCCAGTTCCCAGTTTTTATATTAATCGGGGCTTAACTTTAAAAACTTGCAAAAATGTTCTATTGCCTTGTAAAAGGCTTATAAATGGACAGGTTATCCTAAGAAGAGTAATTTAGGCAGAAAAAATACATATTTTATTATCAGTCTACAATTGCTCTCACGCATATGCTGTATCACAAAGTGCTTTAGCTGGATTATCTCAGTTTGCTTGGATGAAGGCATGAAACATGGGAGTCATTGTTGTTGGAGGAATTACTTAAAACGTCAATATTGACTTGTTTTGGAACAAACCCTTCAGGTTCTTGTTCAACACTGTAAATGTATTTATGTATGTATATAAAAATAAAGAACGTTTCAGTTCAGTGAATTACTTTGATGTGTTAACACGTTTCTTTTTACTCTGCCAACAGGTTATGGGCCCAGTACTAAAAAAGTAAATCTAAAATTATTAAAAAATCAAAAAGTCATCGTGCCTTAAATTATTATTAAAAACGTTTGTTTGTGAATAATTCATTGACTGCCATAGTTATTATTTCAAAAAGGACTGCAATTTTTCGTAAAAATAATAATGGAAAATGATAAGACAACCATTGAAAAACTACGTGGGTCGGAAAATTATCAAACATGGTCGTTTGCTATACGCTCATTATTGGAGCTCAATGATCTTGAAAAATGTTTAAATGGTACAGCGGCTAGCAACGAAACAGATCCGGTAAAATTGAAAAAAGCGGAGGCTAAAATAATTTTGTCGATAGAAAGTGGATTGTATGTTCATATTCAAACATGTTCGACTGCGTTAGAAATATGGAATAAATTACAGTCAATGTTCGAGGACAAAGGTCTTTCTCGCCGTATCGGACTATTACGTAAATTAATTTCGATAAATCTCGAATCGTCCGAAAGCATGGACGACTATATATCAAAGATTGTTGGTACAGCATATAAATTAAATGCAATAGGTTTCGAAATTTCCGAAGAATGGGTGGGATCCTTTTTATTGGCTGGATTGTCAGATCAATTCAGACAATTTATAATGGGAATAGAATCAAGTGGAACGAAAATCACCGGTGATTCAATTAAAACCCGTCTTTTTGAAATGGCAACCGCATCATCTACTCACAATCAGGCTTTTGTTGGAAAACAATTTAAGAAACAATTTGAAAAGTGTGAACACTGTGGTAAAACAAATCATAAATCATCGAGATGTTTTAAATGGTTAAAAAACAATAAAGCAGTGAACAATGAAAAAGGAAATTCAAATAATTCTCCAAACGTGTTTAGTGCTTTGATCTCAAATAATATTGTTCATGGGAACGTGGCGTGTGCATCATCAAACCGAAAGGTTTTTTATTTAGATAGCGGAGCTTCACAACATATGGTAGCTAATTCTGAATGGTTAAATGATGTCCGACCAACAAACATTAACCATATTTGTGCTGCTAATAACAAGAAATTAAATGTGACATGTGTTGGTGATTTAACAATTGACATAAATGGCATGGCGATTGAGGTTAAAAATGTGTTATGTGTTCCAGAGCTGGCAGCAAACCTTTTGTCGGTATCAAAAATAACCGAAAAAGGAAACCATATAAAATTTGATCGAGAAGGATGTTCGATATTCAATTTGAAAAATGAACCTTTAGTTCGTGCAACATTAGTGGACGGGGTTTACAAAATTGTGGCTAACATACCCATGGTTTTATCTGCAAAATGTGAGAGCGACATTATCACATGGCACCGAAAATTGGGTCATCTAAATTTTGACGACGTAAAAAAAATTAAGTCAAATAATGGCATCGAATTCAAAATTGAGGAACATCAGTTAATTTGTGAAACATGTATTAGAGGTAAACAAACTCAGCTTCCGTTTACAAATATCGGAGCAAGGGCAAAAGACTTCCTCGAATTAATTCACACTGACCTGTCTGGACCATATAATACTTCAATTGGAGGTTCAAAATATTTTCAAACATTTATTGACGATTTTTCCAGAAAGGTGTTTGTATATTTTCTAAAAAATAAAGATGAAGCCCTGTCAAATTTCAAAATATTCAAGGCAGCGGTGGAAAACGAAAGAGAACAAAAAATAAAAATCCTTCGAAGCGATAACGGTGGTGAATTTGTGAATATTCATTTTGATAAATTTTTAAAAAAGTGCGGTATCAAACATCAAACTACGGTCCCTTATACACCTCAACAAAACGGTTTGGCTGAAAGAATGAACCGCACAATTAAAGAAAGGGCAAAATGTATGATGATAGATGTTGGTCTAGATAAAGAAAAGTTTTGGGCAGAAGCTGTAGCAACTGCAGTTCATTTAATCAATAGATCACCAGCAAAAGGAACCGGTAAATTTCCAGAAGAAATGTGGACAGGATTAACAATCGATTTAAAGTATCTACGAATTTTTGGAACTGAAGCAATGAAACTTATCCCAAAGGTCCGACGCAAAGGATTTGATGAACATTCCAAAAAGCTTTTGTTTGTTGGATATTGCGAAACGACAAAAGGATATCGACTCATGGATATAAAAACAGGACGTGTATATCCTGGTCGAGATGTAATTTTCCTTGAATCACCAGTCATAAAGAAACTAGAAACAATTGATGTGTCAGTAACAGGACCCGCGATTAGTTTACCAAGTCCACGGGCAGTGGGAGTTATAAACCAAGTTCAAGAGGCGGTGGGAGTAGTAAATAAAGACGAGCCTCTAGATGATGACACTCGAAGAAATGAACAGAATGTATCTGATTCCCAGCATTTCAACAATTGTGATACAAATCCAAATTTCACCTCTCACCTCGATCCTTCAGATAGGAAAGAATCTGGTGAATCTAGGAGATCAGAAAGAGTAAAGGCAAAGCCGACATGGTTACAAGACTATGTAAATTTTGCTTCATCTGAATCAAATGCAGATCCAATAACAGTGAAGGAAGCCTTATCCAAAGCTGATGCAGAATTTTGGAAGGATGCGATGAAAAGTGGAATATTAAATTGGACAAAGCACTTAAGGATATGAATCTGCAAAGGTCAAAGGTCGATCCATGTGTATATAGTAAACGGTCAAATGAAAAGGTTAAGTTGGTTATCGCAGTTTATGTTGACGATATATTGATTTTATGGGAGAATGAAGACGAAATGAATGAAATCAAACGGTCGCTAAGCACTAAGTTTAAAATGAAAGATATAGGAGAAGCCAACCAATGTGTAGGACTAAGGATATCTCATGATAAAATTGGAAATTACTACCTCGACCAGGAATTTTATATCAAGGAGATCATTGATAAATTCGGTATGACTGACAGCACGGCAGTTTCAACTCCATCAGATCCAAATCAAAAATTGTCAAAGGATATGATTCCAAAAACAGAAGCCGAAAGGGATCAAATGAAACATATTCCTTATCAGCAGTTAGTGGGTGCACTTTTATATTTGGTCCAAGGTACGCGACCAGATATAGCTTTTGCTGTTGGCGATGTTAGCAGATATAATTCTACCTTCGGAAAGGCGCATTGGATAGCTACTAAACGAATTTTGAAATACCTTAAGGGAACAGCAGAGTTCAAATTAAAATATTGCAGCGGAGACATGACTGATATAAATGGTTTTGCGGATTCTGATTATGCATCCGATCTCGACAAACGGCGCTCTTGTACGGGATATATTTTTCTATTGCAAAATGGTGCAATATCTTGGAATAGCAGACGTCAGCCTACAGTTGCACTGTCAACTACAGAAGCGGAGTACATGGCATTAAATGCGGCTGCCCAAGAGGCTATTTGGTTAAAACAGTTTGGAAATGAATTGGGCAATATTTGTCCTAATCAACCTATTACAATATTTTGTGATAACCAAGGAGCATTAAAATTGGCAAAGAACGATGTATATCAAGCCAGAACCAAACATATTGATGTCCGACACCATTTCATTCGTGATAAAATAGCAGACTCGACTGTTCAAGTTACCTACATTTCAACAAATGAAATGGTGGCAGATAATCTAACTAAAGCCGTAAACGGCATAAAACAATTATTTTGTGCAACCAAATCGGGTTTAATTAGAATTTAATTAAAAACAAATATGTATATGAATTTACAGTAATTCCTTTATTATATTTTAAAATTTGATTTATATAATGAAGTAAAATTTTAATATAGTGGGAGTGTTGGAGGAATTACTTAAAACGTCAATATTGACTTGTTTTGGAACAAACCCTTCAGGTTCTTGTTCAACACTGTAAATGTATTTATGTATGTATATAAAAATAAAGAACGTTTCAGTTCAGTAAATTACTTTGATGTGTTAACACGTTTCTTTTTACTCTGCCAACAATTGTTTGTTTTTACGAATACCGATTTAGATGCTTCTGCGCTCTAGGGGCGTCTTTGAGCTTGTTTGCACCTTTCGGTTCTGGAAGCTTCCAATGCTTTTAGTTTTTTCAATTGACGGCTTGCTAGATGTTCTATTTTGGGCGAAATGACCAATAAAATTTATCAAAATGTAAGATTATTAATTATTTTTTATACTTTTAATTCTTTATTACAAAAACATGTCTTTTCACTGTGACATCCGGAAGAGGAGAGCCGTTCTCCCACTTCCATTATATGTTATCCATACGTTTACTGTTATATATTTCATTTTTTTTACTTATGCCATCTATTATATATTCCATACATTACAAAATATCCATGTGTAATGATATGGTCCAAACTGAAGGTGCATTACCGAGTCCAAAAGATGCCTTTAAAAATTCATAATACCCGTCTGGCGTAACAAATGCTATTGTATTGTTGGCTGTGTCTATCTTGACATCTACATGAAATAACCTATTTGTAGAGTGTAGAAAATATTATGTGTATCTTGGAGCGTATCTCAACTGTAACCAATAATCACAAACGAAATGCGCAGGCTGGCCTTAGACCTGGAAAGAGTTGTATGGTTCACACCAATACAAATGAAACCGACCGCTGTAGCTTCTCTCCGTGGACTTTGAGCGAGCGTTTGACTCGATGACTAGAAGCCGAGGCATTGCGAAAAAAGTAGAACTCATCAAAGAAATATACCGGGGTGCTGGTAATATAGGGTTCAATATAAAGGCAAGCAGAGTGAAAAATACCACAACAAACGAGAAGTGAAGCAGGAATGTGTACTATCCCAACAGTTACTGTTGGGATACTGAACACAAGCATTAATACACCAATTCACATCAGTCAAGAAAACATTGTAGAGGTCGGGAAATTCGTATACCTTTGTTGTACAGTGGCAAAAACAGGCACTAAAGAGAATATAAGTCAAAGACTTAACAAAGACAGAAATACCTTCAACAAGCTCCACAAGATCTGAAACACGTCCGCACTGTCAAGAAATACAAAGCTACGAATGTCAATGTCTGTGTTAAATCAGAACTACTGTATGGTTACTATACTGTACACGAAGACTCTAGGTATGTCTCAGGATCTCTTGCCTTACTAGATCTCTAGCTAATTCGTTAGGGTGTTTTTAGTTTCAGTTGGTGTTTTAGACTGCATGATTTTATTGTTTCTTTTACAGTTTTGATTCTTATAGGTCTCTATGGATGTTGCTGTTTCGAATATACCATGGGGCATTTGTAATGCTACGTAGTATCTTTGCCAACGTTCTTTGTACCGCATCTACGTTGAGTCCCATAGTTGGATACCATATGCCCATATGGAGATTAGGATTGCTTTGTATAGTAAAACCTTGCAGGCTACAGAGAGTTTCCAGTACTTGTTCCTCAGGAGTGCCATCGTTACTTGTGTGGTGTCATGCAATGTCTTGCTATGAGCTTCCTCGATGACTGTGTGATTATGTTGTGTTTTCTTAAAGTTATGAGTTGTTTGCTGTCGTAAGACAAGTTTGAGTTTTTCAAACACCCCATCGCGGGTAATAGCGCTTTATCATATAATATTGGGTTTAGGGGGTTGTTTCCTTTATAATGGTCACTAGCATTACTTTCTCTTCCAACTCTGCTTTGAACTGCTGCTGTACTTCCGGTAGCTTGTCTTCTGAATTGTTAGTCAGCGTTGTATCCCATTGCAATGTTGTTGTTACCAGGAACTGTGGTCCATACCACCATAACTTGTTGATGATGAGTTCGTTAGGTGTTGTGCCACGTGAAGCACTGTCCGCTGGGTTGTCTTCAGATTTCACATGTTGTCATGTTGTTGTTGGTAATGTCTTCTTGACAGTCGATGATATTCTATTTACTACAAATGTTTTAAACCGGCTTGGGTCACCCTTGATCCAGCACAGCGTGATAGTTGAATCGGACCATGCGGATGTTTTAATATCCAGCAGTTGCATGACATTTTGTACATGTTTTATTAATTTTGCCAACAATACAGCTGCATTTAGTTCTAGGTGGGGAATTGGTAACTTTGTCTTGATTAGAGGTACTTGCATTTTGGATATTAGCAGGTGTGTTGCTGTGTGCCCAGAGGCATCTATGGTATAACAAAAATTTCAGCTATTTATGCTTCCTGCATCATAATCTTGGCGATGATTGTTATTGGTGATAGTCATTCTAAAGCATCGAATAACTTTGATGAATCAGATAGCAGTGAGCATTTTGTGGGCTGGTTGTTAATTAACTACAAGCGGGCTATGATGAATTCAAAACAATCTGCTTGGAAGTGTATAAAATTCCCAAGGTTTTAATGAATCATTTAGTTTCATTTGAATGTTTCCGGCTCGTTGCTCGTGGGGAATTTGCCTTGTAATTTCCGGCGTGTTTCATACCCATTTTCTTAATATAAATCCACCTTGAGCTGTGAGTTTTTTAGTTCATGTAGCGCTGTTAGAGCCTCCTCGACAGTATCTGCGTCTGTAAGCAGCTCATCTACGTAGAAGTCTGTCATAATAATGTTTGCTGCGGTGGGATGTGTACCGATTCCTTCTTGGACTAGTTGTAATAAAGATCTTATTGCTAGATAGCTGCTTGGAGTAGTTCCATATGTTACTGTGTTTAATCTATAAGCCTTCATTGGCTGAGTGGGATCACTTATTCATAATATTCGTTGGTAGCCTCGATCTTTTTTACTAACCCAAACTTGACGAAACACTTTTTCTATGTCTGCGGTCATCACAATTGTGTTTTCGCCAACGTAGCTCCATTTGGGCTTGTTCTTCCTGTAGTTTGGAACCAGTCATCATGCTGTCATTTAGAGACACGCCACTCGTTGTTTTGGAGAATGCATCAAACACTACTCGGAGCTTGGTTGTTGTACTGTCTTCTTTGATCACACACCATGATGAGGTATGTAATATACGTTTTCAGCTAGATCGTTGCCTCGCCTTTTGTGGATTGACTCCATGTGTTTTAAATCAAAGTACTCCTGCATAAATTTATGAGAAAGTTCCTTGTAAGCAGAATCTTTCATAAATCTTCTTTCGGGTTGTAATAACATTGCAACGGCCATTTTTCGCGATTATCCTAATTTGACGTGGTTGTCCTTGAATGAAATTCGCACTATATCTCGGTCATCATGAAATCGTACTGCTGTTTTTTGAAATAGCTCCTCAACCTTTTTCTCTTCCTCTGCGCGGTTTCGTTCCTCCAGGATTGTTGTCTTGTTCTACGAACAATCTCAATTGTTCTTCGATTGCTTTGTTTGACACCATGGTTCTTGTATTTTTTTTTGTTTTATTATTGATGGATAGTAGTCTGTCCCTAGTACCAGGTCGATTGATTGAGCTTGGTAGTAATATGGATCTGCTTGTTGTATATTCTGCAGATAAGTCCATTTGGTTGTATCGAGATATGTTTTGGGTAGTTGTTGTATTAATTTGTCAAATATTAAGGCTTCAACCTATAATCGAAAGTCTCCCTTGAATCTTGGGGCTAGTTTTAGTTTGATTACATGCTTACAAACGCCAGCCTTATTTCCGCCTAAGCCTTAGATGTATACATGAACCTTCTTCTTTTTGATGTTTAGTAAGTTGGCAGCTCTTGCAGAAATAATTGTTGCCTGTGAGCCTGGATCTATTAGTGCCCTCAACGTGGTGAAGTTCCCATTTCCTGTATCCGCTTTAATTATTGCAGTTGGCAATAACACTTAACCTTACTGGTTTACTGTAAAAGTTTGTGCTGTACCAATAGCTGTTGATCCAGAGTTGTCTTCACTTAGAAGAGTATGTTGAGCTCCTTTCACATAACATGCAGCCTATAGATGATTGGCAGGAGTAGGCAGTAACATTATTGGTGTGTTTGTTTAAACAACGGGCACAGACAGTTGCTCCGCTTACCAATTTTTTCCTATTCAGTGTTGACATTTCCTTGAATATTTTGCACTCCTTCGGCTTATGACCACTTTCACATGCTTTCACCAGGCACTGCTTGTTAACTGTTGCAGCATGTACCCATCTTAGGGGTGATATGTATGAAGGCTGCGTGCTGTTTACCTTGCTAGATCCCATCGCTTCTAACGATTGGAATCTTCTTTCCATGAAACTAAATAATTCCTGTATGTCTGGAATTTCTCTAGGATTATAAGCCTGCTGGATTCTGGATCTAGTTGTTTGTTTATGATAAACGCTATGAATGCGTCAAAAGGAGAGCTTATATTGAGGCTGTTGATGTTGTAAAGCATTTACTTTGCTGTGTCGTGCAACGCTCGAATTGCTCCAGCAGATTCTGTCTGTACCGCTGCTACTGTTATTAGCGAATTGAAATATTTGCTCGCCAGAAGTCTAGGGTTGTTGTATCTGCTTTGTAATAACTCCCAAGCTTTGTTATAGTTGTCACCCGGTGTTGATAGATGACTATCAAGTTGAGCTGCCCCTTTCTGCACGTGCGATTTGAAATACGTCATTTTTATTGTATCTGATAGCTGGTTGTTTCTATGGATGAGCTCCGTGAAGATGTCGTTGAAATCTCCACTGTTCGTAATCCCCATGAAATGTTGGTATTTCGACTTTGGGCAGCTTAAATGTTGTTGGTCTGATCGAGGTTATTGGTTCGATCTATTTAGCTTGTAGTTGAACTATCATGGGGTCTAACTCATCTTTAAGTACCCCGTAGTAGTTTTCATGGAAGTAATTCGATGTCTGCTCATCTACTTCTGTTTCGACGAGGATCGTTATATGTAGTGGATCAAACACTTCCATCTCCTTGGTCAATTGATTTAGTTTTACTTGTTAGTACCCATTCTGGCTCTTACTGGTATCCATATAGTGAGTACTTATTTGCGACTAGCTTCTGACACATTGTCTCTGAAACAACCTTTTGTTGTTATTGTTTTCTAAATTTGACGCTTAAGGTGGCTGCTACCACTGTATGATGGAGGCTGTCCGTTTTTGTCGCTCTTTGTTTCCTCCTCTGGTTGTACATACGGCATTCTCGGTGGCCCGTTGTTTAATCGGGCCCACATTTCAATTATCAACTGCGTATATGTGTCAGCCACTTGTTTTCTCACCGTAAGATAAGGATGCTACGTTTCTAAAGGCTCTGCTAAATTTTGAATGCTATTAGATTTTAGCGTTGTTTCGGGAACCGATTAGGTCGTAATTCTAATCTAGAGTCTAATAGTTTTATAATGATTAATAGGATTACCACTGGTGAAGTCTTATTAGTCATGCGAGAAATTAAAGCACTTGAGTTGACGTTTAAGTTGTATTCTACCTTTTTTTATTGAATGTGCATCTTTTATATACAATTAAATGCTATTTTTAGCAATTGTAGATAGTACAATGCACCATAGTTATATTATCACGTTGGTGGTCATGGTGCATTTCTTCTGTTTAGCAGACTTTTGTCCTTAATCATTTTCTTGACAAGATTTGAACATCCTCTATTCTTTTCTTTCTCATTTTTACTGGTGTGAACCACCAGTAAAAAATGAGAAAAAAAAGATTATCCTTCATTTATCCTTGATCTACATCACTAGTTTTTAATTTGATTTTTGTACTTAGATTCATCTTGTGATTAAGACAGGCGAGTGGTCCGATGACCGGTCCAAACAGGGCGTCGCTTTAATTAAATTATTTGCGATTCGTTGACGCAGAAATCTATGACGTCTGGGATCTTTCTTCTATCACTTAAGGTCATTAAGAACCCAACAAACATTTTTGGTAAATATACATTTTAGTAAATGCCCAGTATACGGAATTCCGTGCGCTGAATGGTTGAATTTCTGAGTACGCCGTGCATTTTATGAGTCACAAGTGGTCCGCTTTCCGTCTCCAATGTTTGTTGGGAGGTGCACAGGTGGACACATGATTAAGGTTATTTTTTGAATTGATTTAAATAACACTCGGCCTCTCGTTGCAGCCAATCTTGATTCTCACTCTTGGTGTTTTGTATTATAATCACCCCTTGCTATAAAACGAGACCGCGAAGAATTATAAAAATGATCAAATTGTTCCATTTTTATTGCATGTTTTGGTGGGCAGTATATGGCCGAAATTATTGTAGGACCTTGCCAATCTTCTATTACTACAGTTGTTGCTTTTAGCATACTTTTTTATTTCATGGTAAGGGTTCTGGACATTGAATGATTTAGAGACAATGGTCGTTAGAAAGTTAAGGATAGTATCCATTTTTACCATTAATTTGTCCATAATATTTTCCAACCGTTATGTGGAAGACTGCTCGGGCTGCTAGTTATGAGTTTTTGAATTTTCCATTGACCGATTTTCTTTGGTATGAATGACTTCTATCCAAAGTTGGAGTTTTAATTGAATCTTTGAGTTTCTGCGCGTATGTAGTTGTTCCACTAACAAGCTGATAAGATGGATTCCCTCTTATAGGGGGAAACTTACGTTATTGTCATTCTACATTCACGCAGATATTTTTCAGGTATTCCCAGACATTACAAAGTAAACCAAGAGCTATCACGATGGATTGAGTAATGGGCTTGAATAAGGTCGGCAAGATAGTACCATAAAGTATGCCTTCCGAATATGAAGAGCTCAGAGTTAATGCAATCAACTCCAGGCGATTAGTTTCTTGTTAGTCTCTGAATGGCAAGTGTGAGGATACACATTTTCCCTTCCTCGTAGGATGCACATTTTTGCAGTTTGTATTTGACAACTTTCAGATACAACATTTGACACTTAATCATTGAGTAAATCAGAGAAATGCTCCTTTCATGGGTTGAGTATACTTTTCGACACGCGTATTTTTTTCAACGTGTTCGAAAATTTGGTATTATGCAATTTTCGACGCGCTCATTGTTTTCGACGATGTCGAAAATTTCCTATTATGAAACAAACGATGAGTTTTTTTTAAGAAAAAGACGAAAATTTTACATGTATTATGGTGGCGAATGAAAAGAAAATGTGTGTTTATATTTTATACAATATTTGTGTTATATCTTTAGATTGTTCAATTAAAACACGATTTTATCTGCTTTTTATTTGTTATTTTATTTTAGTCTTACTCCATTAATTCACGGTATCTCTCTGACTTCGTCTTCTCAACTATTACATTTTTATTCTTATAACTAATACAATGCTTCACCCTATAAACCATACAAGGTACGTCTATTATATGACAATTTGTATAAAACAAATATGACAAGTGTTGTCGAAATTTCATAATAGATATATTTACGATGTTCTCGAATCGGTCGACGATGTCGAAAAAAAACGCGCATTTAAAATTTAATAATATAACCCCAGGGCAATAGACTTGAAGGTATGATGCAGTCTGGTAACTCCTTGAAAGAAGATACATTACCTGCATTCATTGTTGAGACTTTAGCCTTCCACCGTTCACACTTTTTCCTGCCTACAAATTCGCTTGTCAGTTCTCCTAGAAAAGTCCGTTTTGTTGTTCCATGCGATTGTAATAAACAAATAAAACAAATTTTAAATTAAACAAATTACATTTTCAAATTTAATCAAATTACAGTATCGAAATATCATCAAACAAATCATCAATTTCTTTAAAAATTGATTTAAGCTTTTGTAATTTATTCTCTTTGACCGCCATAATTTTGTCACCATTTGCAACAGCGCTACACTTTAATTCATCGATCGATTGCATTAACTGATTTTTAACATTTACATTATTTTCAATCAGTTTTTTAAAAACGATTATATTATTATTTTTATTGATCAACATAATATTTAATTCGTTTAGCTGCTTATTATTTTCAACAATATCCGTTAATATTTTATCCAATTGCGATTGATTGAATTGTTTAACAATTTCCAATTTATCATTTACTTTTTTCAAATCGTTTGCCAAAATACTATTACGATTTTTAAGCGCACTAAGTTCAATTTGTAAATTGCGCGATTGTTCGTTATAATAGTTTTGTTCCTCCAAAAATGCGGCGTTTAATTTTTCGACTTTGCCGAAAAATTCGATCAATAATTTTATCTTATTTGTTGTGTTAATGCTTGAATTTATTTTAAAATTACTATTGAATTGATCGATTAAAAATGTAATATCATCTTTAAAATTAATCAATTTTAATTCGAGTTTGATCAGTAAATTATACAACGTTGTTATTAAATCTAATTTTTTCTTAATTAAACGCGAATATGTAATTTGATTGGATGTGCTCATGTCCTCCAGATCGTTGATCGATTTAATTTTTGTATTGATCAATAAATTTTTTAAAGTGATCTCGTTCATTTTATTGTTACGTTCGGTCACATTCATCTTTTGATGTTTTACGGTGACCTCAAGATTTTCTAGTTGCTGTTTTAATTCATTAATAATTTCATGGTTATCGTGAATATGTCGCTTTACCGTTTTAATATGCGAATTTTTGTCGTTCATATGCTGTTGAATGTTCTTTATGTTCGTTTCGATTAAATTGCATTTATTAACTAAATCATTTAAATTAATTTCATTTTTTATAATAATTTTATTTTTTACTAACAAGTTATATTCATTGTTGATCACATCCATATGCTGTTCGATTTCCTTGAGATTTGCAAATCTCATATCGGTTTTCAACGATATGAAATTATCGATGAGACGTGACTTAAGATTATTGTATTCAATGTCTTCGGCATTGTTCCACAATAGAAAACCACTTTTTGCATGATCAATAAAAAATTTGGTATAACTTTTCGATGGGAAATCATTTTCCCATCCGACAAGATATTGTTCATCTTCGATTTCGTTCAATGAATTTTCTGGATTTGCAAAATCTAAAAACCAACTGAGCAGAACGACGATATGGCCGAACGAGTGGGGTGCATTTATAGTTTTTAACGATGATTTATTAATGCTATACGGGTATTCGAGTTGTGGAAGAATTTTGGTGATATCATCGATATACGTATTATTGGAAATTAGAAATTTTTTACCAGCCGCCAGACTAAGTAAATGTGAAAAGATATTCATAAATTGACGGGTTGTCATTGCTTTTATGCCGCCCTTAGCGCTTAAATCATTACCGATATCGGGTAAATTTTGTTTCACGTATTCGTTTAAACGGCTCACCTGAGTTTGAATCCATTTTTTGTCTTCGATCAAACCCTTTTCCGATGTGAACATAACATTGATGGGATGCTGAATTGGTCTTAGTGGTGTGTGCAATGGTGTAGCACTATTACGTACTGCGCTTGTACTGCGTGGCTTAATGGCTGATTGTAAATATGGATTGTGGTCGGGTTCTACCGAATTTGAACGACGTCCTGAATCACGTACTGATGTACGTCGAATTGGTTGGGCGATACGACTAGCTCTACAATGAAAAAAAAAAAAAATTAATGTAATCGTTTAAATTTAATGAAAAAGGATTACGAAATGGCTGATCTCAATGCGGGTGTCAGCCCAGCAGGTTCCATCAGTTAACCGCTTATTAAAAAAAGTTAATAATACTGTGGTGGATTTCTAAGGATATCGATACCAGCTGTAATATTATTAAATAATATGATCGGGTATTTGTGAAATACCAGAGTTGCGTACATTTTTGCTGCTTAGAAAAATCTCCAATAGAGCGTTTTCAAAGCTGTACCATCTCACTTCATTGGGGGTTTCTGCTTTCATTTCCAACTATGATTTGCCAAGTTTTTGCTCTTCTGCTAGCACAGTTCTTCTCCAAGTCATTGCTAGTCTTCTAACTTTGTTTTTCTTTGCGGGGTGCATTCCTTATTATATCACTAGGTTCTTTTCTTTTTGAATGACCAATCCAACCCCAACTCTTTATTTTGATCTCAATGCCCAACTCCTTCGTGATTCTAAGCATGTCCGATGTCACTTATTTACGAAAACCTGCAGTTTCTATCCAGTCTTCCGTCTCCCAGCCATGATTTTACAGACGGGTTGATCATTCATATCTTTGTCTTGCGGGACAGGACAAAGATATTGCAGATTCTATGTAATTTGGTGTTGAGTCTCATCGTCGTGGGTTTTCTGATGTTTATCTTGAGACCAACTCATTCAGCTAGAACCGAAAGCAGTTTTTTTATGGAGGAGGCGATCTTTAAAGACCTTACAAGAGACCATCATAATCTTGCAAGAGTGTCGGATTCTTACCGACCAAACGCTAACTCCCAATTCTTTGCCATTTAGCCTCGTGGAACTATCGATAAGTATTACTTTACAAAGCTGACTCAGCTGAATGTGCCAATATTTTTTATTTTTACGTTCCTGCCTAACGTTCTCTAGTGTCGCAGTTTCTTTATAATTTTTGCAGTCATACTACATACCATTATCCACGTTCCTTCCGACTCTAGCATGCAGTCAATAATATTTGCTAGTGCTAGGTTAACTTCCACATATGTACAAGTGCTCTACATTCTCAGTTTAACCATTGCATTCAGCACAGTAAGGTTAATCATTGTGATTGAACTTATTTAGATAAACACGAAAACAGCCATGCACAGTTAGGAATTGACTCAAGTAGAAATCGTCCTCTTTCTATCTCCTATTTGTCCACTTATCCACCTAGAAATTAGTCGATTAGTCCGACGTCCAAACCAGAACCATCCTGAATAAATCATACATTCTGACTCCAGGAAAATCTCTTCTACCTCCTCTTTATGTTTTGCTTCAATAACTGGTCCATCATCTGCAAAGCCGACAACTTTTACTTTTTCTGGTATCAATTTAGAAATCCTTCCATCTGACAACTGTAATTGCTTTTCGCGTCGTATCTACTACGAGCTTATCGTCAATGATAAAACGCGCCTTACGGAATACATATTGATTTTCAGACAAGCCCCTTTTGTTTTTAATGGCTTTTTGTTGTCTTTCGCTTATATGATCCTCTCTAATATTTGACAAGCTGTATCCAGCAAGTAGATTGGACGGTATGATAATGGCTTTACGTCCATCCAATGCATTTATCACTACACAGCATACACCTCGAATCAGACTTCTTCGCACTTCCTACAAAGCTTACACATATTCTTTAAACTCCTACATTGTTGAGCTTAGGACCATATTCGAGGCATATAAATCATTTTAACGGGTCGTTTAGATCTCGAATTCGGCAAATCACACAACCAACCCTTATGTCCTCTTTGGATATGACATTCTCTGCTATTTGCCTTGGAAGTCTAATTACTGCCATGTGTCCTCCGAAAAGAAGTTTTCAGGATTTTATAGACTTAATACCTTTTGTTTCTCACACTAGCGATGCCAGAGCCAGAAGTACTTCATCCTGTATAGTCACTACATCAATGCCTCGTTATTGTTTCCAGGACTTCCTTTGTCAAGGTTTTATATCAGCTTCCTGACCTATACTTTTCTCCAATTGGGATTGGAACACAGCTGTTTGCGATTGGTTTTCATGCTTTCCAACTCTAGCGAAAGGTCTCCCTTCGTAGTTATGCGAATATGAATAACTTTTTCCCCAGACCAGTAAGTTTTAAGTTGGCCTTAATTTTCCTTAACAGTTCAGCATACCATACAGTTTCCGTTTATTCAATACGGTTGAGGTGGATTCGAATTTTTCCTCTTTTTTACCATTCTGGTTTATCTCCTGCCGCTGCTTTTTTCAGTTTTCTTTTTGGTTATAAGGCTGACTCCTGATTTGTTGTAATGTGTTCCTTTTTTGTCCAACTGACGGCCAATCCTTTACTGGTAACTTTACTCGCCATGCACATTGTTACTATCCTTCACATATTCGAACAGGTTGTTTATCTGCAGATTAACTGCAGATAATTTCGAAACACTCGGGCGTTCAAACTCAATTCTTTGGCATACTTTTAACTGGTCCTTATTTAGATCAGGAAGTGAGATTGTCCCAGATTAGTCTTTCTGTAGGCGATCTCATTAGCTTCTTACTTTTCTTGAATTCCCAGAACTTGACTCAAACTTGGTTAATTTTTGATTAGCTGAACTAAGCGAACTTGTAATAATTTTTTGCTTTGGCAGCTAAATTTCCCACTACTGGAACATTTCGGTCGTTAGATTTCGACGACTGGGAACACACTCGCAGAGTGAAATTGGTTCGTGAATTGTATTTTATTACCTATCTACCTTCCGGCATTCTGGTTAGGCGTTTCCTCTATTCGGTATCTGATGACGCGTCCAATGGGAAGATTTCCAACTCCACTCGGGCCGATAGCTGATGTACTGGTTGCTACATGTCCGAGTGATTGTTTGTGCTAGCAGGTAAATATCATTGAAGTGTAACCCAGATTATTGAGTTTACATGTTAATTTAATCGAATGACGCTAGGGGTGTTTTATCTAGTTTACCGCATGACACTATTCAAAAAGAAAAAGAACAGCATTAGCGATTACACAATCAACTGCAATCACTTAGATTGCCTTTGTATTGAACTTAGTTTTCCGCATTACGATAAATTTCCGATTGATTTCTTTGGAATGTCCATTTATCATACCAAAGACGCGTTCAAAATCAACGAACGACAGGTATATTGGAGGATTCTATTTATTAGATTTTTCAATGATGATTCGGATTGAGTTGATTTGGTCAGTGTACCTTTTTAAATGTTGCATTGATTGCAGGTGAAATTTTGTGCGAAGAGATCTAGTATCTCGCCAGTTTTTGCACTCTCTTAGATCACCTTTCTTAGGGATCGTAAGTATCAAGCCTTTTTGTCAAGCTAGAATTTTTGATTACATACTTCCTCGATGATAGCGCAAAAATAATTACCATTTTATAGTATGCACTTAGCCGTCGATCCTTATTCGGCCCAACCATGATCCCATCACCTATCGAGTGCAGCTTCACTAGCCTTCCGACTGGCTAAAGATTTAAATTTCGGGGGAATAGGAGACGGAGTCCACAAATATGTCAGCAAATTAGGTACACTTTTAGTTTAATTTATGGCAATTTTCAAATTCACTAAAAATGTTGTCAGTCGATTTGAGAAGCGATATTAAAACCTAGCTCCAAAATAAGCAAGGTAAAGGTGTAATATTTTTATGTCACTATACATTTTAATGATTGATCACTATTGTTGGATTACGCTTATCCACAGATTGTATTTTTTGTAAAATGTTATAAACACTGACCTTGGTTTTTTAGTTGATGAATCCCTGAGTAATTCAGTAGTTTTTCGCGGTCGTGAAGCCATTATTAGCACGAATTTATGACCAAACTTACTAATCTAATTATTGTTTTGATAATGATCGTTAGAGAAATCAAAATTTTATGACAGATCAAAATAATTGTATAACCAGATGTAAAACCATAATCAATCATCGATGTACGAGACATCTTGTATAAGATAGTAAAACATGAAAACTAGTATGAAATTTGTATGCAACCAAAAACGTATTTTTGTTCGATAATATTTTTTGTCTTTGTTTTACCCGAATCAACTTCGGTGTTTTTTTATTTTTATTTTTTTTTTCAAACAAAGAAAACTTTACAGATTGGGCTACTTCGATTTTGTGTTGTTGCTGTTTTTGTGTGTAAACAGTCGAAAATCTTTTTTGTTAGTTGATTATTTTAGTTCGATTATTAAAGTTTGTTTTAATAAATAATCAAATAAGATATTTATAAATATATATAAAAAATTTAATATTTAAAATAATTTAATAATCAAAAGTTTAAATAAAATTTGATGTATTGTACGCAATTAAAGTTTTAAATTTTCTGATTTCAACTAAATTTTCAGTGTTCGCAATACATATTTAAATATATATACATATATTATAAAAAAGGTAATAAAATGTTTGTTATTAATTATTAATTCGTTATGAAATCGAAAAAAAATTTCAATAAATTTTGAAATTATGAAATAAAATAAAAAAAATAATTTCGAAAATTATAAAATAAAAAAAAAACTTAAAACTTTTATATAAACAAAGAACTGTCAACAAATACATATAAAATCATATGCTTTGCGTTATTGTGTACGTATTTGTTTGTGTATATTTTTTTTTATGTACAAACAAACTTTGTACGTTCGTTTTTTGTATATAAACATCGAATTATGTACTGTGTGCTGTGTTTTATTATGATTTGCCAATTTGCATGCGCGATGAGCGTGCAGTGCAACACAATCACAACAGAAATGAAAATTGAAAAAAAATTTCTTTGTGTGATGTTTTTTATCAAAAATATAAAATTGAAATTTCGTTTATACTATTTTAAGTGAAATGTCATATTTTCTTCAAATCAATTTTTTTTTGTTTTTGCTTTTAACCTTTGAGTGGACTTCAAGGTTATGCGTGAGTAGGTGGCTTTAGATTTCTATAATATATAACAAGTAGATGTATGATGTAATAGTTGTTAGTTACAGTTTAGTGTAGTGATGTTAATTTGTTGTGGTGGTTCGATTCCATTTTAACGGTTTGCTTTAATTTTTAGATTTCACTCGTTAGTTGTGTAATTTATTTGTTGGGGGCTTCTAGCCAAGACCATAGCTAAGTTGTGGTTTCGACTTATTTGGGAATTTCACAAAATTTTTATTTTTTGGGACATTGGGCAAAAGTGTCATCTTATATCTGATAACTTCTTGATCTTAATCGCGGCCGTTGCAAATTAATTTAATTTAATGATGATAACATTTTACTAATGAAGATCATAGTTCAAATAATCGGATTGACATCATTTCAAGATATTTCGCAATAGTTCATGTTTTGCGATGAGGATTCATATTAGGATTTCAAAACTTTTGAAATTAGATGATTTTTGGTAAAATGTATTTTCTGGAATTGTTTAATGTTTTTCGGCCGATACTCTCCTGACTCTTTCGTAGCAATTTTTTTCTTCGAATCTTTTGATAAATTTCCGTTTACGGTGTAATATCATTCATTTAAAAATTCATATTTTGCTCATTATAATTGGATCTATTGATGAATAGATAAGCATTAAAAATTGCCGTTATATCAACTTTCACTTAATCCCCGGAAATATCTATAATTTGGGAGTCATATAAATCGACGGAACTTGTACGGCAGATATTTTACTTAATTGGAACGATTTTAGTTGCGTCAACGACTGATGGAAGATAGGTCACACGTTAAATTCGTTCCTTCAAATAAAATCACATCGAGGTTCTTCAACCCCAGCAGAATGGTCAATGTTTATTCTCTGTTTGTTCTATGAGTTATCTATGTAAATCTAAGCAGTATGTATCTGATTTATTTTATCTTTAGTATTTGACACTTGTGGAACATTTGAAACAGGAAGATTTCTATCTTGGTCTCGATTGACAATAGACCTAGAATTGATGATATGATGAAGTCCGATAACCCCTTTAAAGAATAACGTGAATTGTGCTCATTTATAAATGTTTGTATCTTTAAGACTTCAACCTTCAACCAATCGCACGCTTACCGTTATTTATGCTTCTCTATAGGCTATATTCTTCTGCTCGACAAAAAGTTTTGCTAACAAAAAGTTAATATGTGTTGATGGTTAGACAGCAGACTGATGTGATCTCACTTCTTGGATGACCCGAGACCGTCCCTTAGAAATTTATACTAAGTCAATTTGACTTCCGGACGTCTTATCAGGGTGCTTCTATGTCTCCAATTAGATATTTGTATGGGGAAGAGTGTCCGAGTCATAATAGCTAGCTGTCCCTATTATTGGTCGCTCGTTTGTGTCGAGAGTTTGAACTTATATAGTCGGACCTACACAGTTACACAAGTCAGTCTGATTTTTTTCAACTGTAGCATTAAAGTCACTGATCAATAATCTGACGGCGTGCTTCGGTTTGATCCGATCTGATAATTAAAATTGAGTCTTGATCCTTTTTTCACCTGGAGTATAAGAAGAATGTTATTGGCCAGGTGCTTTAAAAGTTTTCGAGCTTATCTCCTTTCAATTCCTCATCGGACAATCATTCAATGCATGTTTGATCAGGTGGTCTTTCAAACAATTTTCGAGGAGCGTTTTTCCCACAATGTCGACCGATTCCCAAACATCGAACATATAATAAATTCGACGACATCCATTTTGTTTTATTATTAAATAAATTATTTAATTAAAATTTTTATGATTACCGTTCGCTATTATCGTTTGTGTGTTCGTTTGTTTCATAATAGGATATTTTCGACATTGTCGAAAAAAACGTGCATCGAAAATTTCATAATACAAAATTTTCGATGACATCGAAAAAAATACGGTTCATAATAGAAAATTTCATAATAGACCCTCTGGGTTTTCTTCATGGTTTTTGTACGTCCCAAAGTACTCGTCTTTGTACAAAAAACGGTTATTATTTTAGATTGATTTTGCTTTACATTCAGTTGCTCCATCAGAATTTTGCTGAGGAGTCAGCAATTTTACAGGTCGCTTGATGGCACTTTAAATCCAATATTTACATTGTTAGTGAATACATTTCTAAAATGACTGAGCTTGACAAGCAAATCTTTAGATGTCGATTTTATGTACTATGACAGTTTGCTAGGTAAGTACTGCCGCGCAGATGTCTTTAATCTGCAGTAGTAGATGTCGATTGCTTTGTATTTATTTATTAACATATATAATAACGGGTTTCTTTTTCAACAAAAACCTGTCTCTATCTTTTCGGTTTTTTTTTCGGTGCACTTCCGAAATGGAAATGTCGTTTGTAAACGCCTTTAATTCTTTTCCTAGATACTCGTAGAACATTTAAATGTTGCATTGGAGAACCTAATTAGCTTACCGTTACTTTTGGATATATAAAAACACAATAGACTGAAGAATACAGAAAACGCGCTGTCAAATTAAAAAAATAAGAGATTTACAGTAACGTTCAATTTCTTATTTTTGTTATTCCTAGAATAGTTGCACCTTTTGATCATTACCCAACCGAACTAGTTTCGTTTAGTTTTGATACTATCTATTATGTTGTTTCCATGTAGAGTTTGGGGTTAGGTCTAGTTCAAATTAAGTTTTCGTTAAATTCAGTATGATTTTATGAGATTATATGAAACCGAGCTAGTTGATTTGGAATTTTGATAGATATTACAAATTTATCTAATATTATCTAAATTTCGTCATTATAAATTGTATAAATTAGTTTATTTTAAAATTAATGAGAAAATTAATACAAACGACGCTTATTACTGAAAAAGTCAAAACCATAATTATCGTCGCCATTTTGAATTTCAACTCTACCCAACTCTATTAGTTTCGTCGAGTTTGAAATATTTAACGAAGCTGTACTCCAAACTTCGTTTTCATGAACGCTAACTTTAACTCGACCTTGTTTTAATTCTACATAGAAACAACATATATTAAGGAAATCGTTAAACATGGTAAAGAAAGATAGATGGAATTACTAAACAATTGAAGCAATTTTTAGTTTTTTAACGAAATTTTAACGAATTTTTTTTAGTTAACGAAACATAATGTAAACAATAATAAACAATTTATATATATATATATATATATATATATATATATATATATATATATATAAATATATATATATATATATATATATATATATATATATATATATATATATATATATATATATATATATATATAAAATATAATTTCTACTAATGGCATGGCTGTTTTGTTTTTATGACTAAACTTATTAATTTATGATAAAAAAACAAATCTATGTTTCGGTTTTTCGTTAAATAAAATTTTTCGCATCATCTATCATTCTTTACTCCTACTAGTATTGAACTAAATCAAGCCACACCGCGAGTTTACTATGAAAAAGTGTACTCATCGCCATTATAGATAGTATAAGTTATTTGATCAGTAGGATCAATCATAATGATAAATTTAATTAAACGAAACAAATTTGTTTCCTTTTTGTTATGACTTTCCAATCACATTCATTTAATTTCTTAAGTTGACATCGATTTTCATCGCACATCAGTATAACTTTACGGTTCTTTAGCTTCGTTGTGATACTCAATGTAAACGCAATGTGAACTACTATTTGTTTGTAGTTACTGTTTCTTTAATTGTATACGAACTTTTAAACATTTTCCTAAGTGACAAATACTAACTGAATAATTCCTTGACATTTGTTTAAATTTGAATTCTTTTCTTGCTCTTTTATGTTAATTTTCTTATTCCACATGTAGCTAGCACTTAACCTGGGTTAACTTCTGCAATGGAATTATGAGGTATTTGGCATGACCTAATTTTTAATTAACCGTTAGCAAGGCCAAACAATAAAAATATTTTTCAATATATTCACAAGGTGACTATAATAATTTGACGTTTTGGAAATAATAGTGACATTACCTTACTACATGCGTGGTAATGCACTATACATTTTCCCCTTTATTGATTATTTTCCTTTTTTTTCCCGTCAAATTTATACCAAACAAAAAGTCGTCATTTTATTTTTATACATCAACCTCTTTAAAGTTAAATATACTTACTATAGAGTATAAATATTATATAATTTTGTAAAATAAAAATTACTAAATAATACGTTTAATTAATTAAGTAGTTTAATGAATATTAATTGGTAATCATAAATTATTATTGTTATCTTCTATACAGTTCTATGTAATAATTTGTATAAACAGTTATAGTTGTCGTCCATTTTGGAAAAAAACAGTAAATAACAGTATAAATCCTTTTTGATGATTAATATTAGTATTATAAAAAAAAAAGCTAATAGGTACCACAATACATAAAAATTTATATGAGTTTAATTTTAATAATACAACAACAAAAAATAACAAATAAAGAAAACAGTTTCAATCTACAGTTATTTTAGATCAGCTGATTTAAAATATTAATTTATTTATTTTCTCATATTATATTATGTAAGTAAAAATTATTTATGTATTGTGTATTATATTATGTATGTATGTATATGGAAATTGGTTATATTTGGCAAACGAAGTGACAGTAGTAATTTATCATGATTTTCCGAATAACATTGTGAAAATTTGCTACCTAGTTTTTAATTTAAAGTGTTTTATTTTTATTTTTTTTTTGCTTGTTTCAAGGTCAACCTTATTTAGTTGTATTTTCAATATATACATGAATTTTTTTTAATGTCACTGTTAGGACATACAGTTTTATTTTTAAATTAATGACGATCATCTGTATAGGTTTTGACGTTATATTTTGGTTGGTTTATGCGCGCACAATATATGAACAAAACAGTGTGACTATTTATAAAATTTACGATGTTATTGTGATCGTATTTATTGTAGATGCTTACAAAAAAAAAGAAAAGTTCTTTGGTCTTATACTCGTACACGTATACGACCATACGTAAGGTTCATGTAACTTTTTTATTTTTATAATAATTATTGGATTATTGTAATGCAAGGTATTATCGATCAATATCTCATTGTCATTTATAACGAGAACGCCTTGATCAATGTTCTGATGTGTATTTTTTGTTATTGTTGTTTTAATATTAAGATAGAAAACTATATATGCACTACATATGTATAATATAATTGCTTTAATAATATATTATAATAGTAATAGAGTTCTTTGTTCGTCACAACAACAGCAACAATAATAAAATTAATATAAAATATATATAAATGTATGTATAATTGAAAATTGTATTTCTCGATAAAAATTGTATGTGCATAATATATTCTATTTATATTAGGTCATCAAAATTAGTAGCCTCAACTTTGTATATAAATAATATTAAAATACAGGTAACCCTTAAATTCTGCGGGTTTAATTTGTACGGTTTTACGATACGCTCGAATTTTTTGGTAATTATTCCAGCAGTAGTAATTATAACGTTGTACTGTATGCAACCAAATAATTACAGGCCGCTACATGTAATAATTTTGACAGATCTGTTATTTTTTCATCTCAAACAAAAGTTGCGTGCTTAGTATAAATGCAAGCATGAACAAGTTCTTAAGAAAATATTCCGAAAAAAGAGAAACCGCCATCAATTTATTTGACAGAAGAATCCTCTAAAATTCTTACCATCTCAATCAATAAAATAATAGAGGGAAACTTTTACATTTCCGGAGTGAAAAAGGTTATATAAAAAAAACAAAATTCAGTCACTCAACATTGGTGCTTACACAGCATTAGCAACTGCGATGTAGCAACTGCGAAGAAAATATAAGGCAAACTATAGAGGCTCAATATATTTAGAGAGCAAACGAGTGATAAAGAATACATTTCTTCAGCTTTAAACAAGCTTATCGATATGATGTAAAGTTTTAATGGCAATGATGGAGATAACCATGAATTTAATGATGCAAAACATGAATATGCTGTTGCAGGTAGTTGTTAAAAACCAAAAATAAATGTCCTTAAAATAGCCATATAGAATGCAAGCGGCACAAAGCTCAAACATTCCTCATCGAACACAATATTGACATAATGTTAAGTTTTACAAATAAGAACTATTTCAAAATTAATGGGTATACAATTTATGACACTAAGCATCCAGATGCAGATGTTGGCATCTGGCCAACAGATAACTGGCCAACAGATAATAAAATATTCCTGATTTAACTGACGTAACGAAGGGTATTTCACGCCCAAATCTTAAAGCAACCAATTACTACGATCTGTCCTCTGCTCATTCATCTTTAATAGTAATGTTGAGTACCGATGTCCTAAAAGCAGAAATGCCAAAACATCTCTCAAACAAGGGAAAGAAATTTGACCAATATAAGCGGCTAGTTGAACAAGGTACTTCTCTAGATATTCCACTTAGTACACCAACTGATATTAGTGAGGCTGCAGAGATGATAAAATAGCAAAAAATGCTACCTCCACCGTGAATATTACTGAGAAAGTTAATAATCTACTTCGGAAATCCAGAAACTTGTTCAAGAAAAGCGAAGAATAAGAAGGCAATGGCAGTAATTCAAGTCTCCTTTATTGAAGTGGAAACTAAATCGCGCTACTAATAGTATTATGACACTCACTTGTTTTTTAAATTAGCTAGTGCTACAAATCTAGTAAAACCAAACAGAGAAAAACAATCATTTTCAGGTGTAACAACGCTATATATATTTGTTAAATGTCAAAAAATTGTTTTCCTATTTTTCATTTATGTTTTGAATTTCAAATTGCCTCATCGCATTATCTTTGGGAAATAAAAATGTCAAGCATCACAACAAATATTTTCGTTTTCAATAGATTTGCTTTCACTTGTAAGAAATTTATGTAAGCTGCCACAATTAAATGTAGGTCCGACACAATTATTTGAAATTGAGATCTATAATATTGAACAAGATAATTTTAAAAAATTAAAATGTATTTATCCTTTTAATGTAAAATATATTCTGTGACACACAATTTGTTTCAAAATTATAAAATGACAAAAAAAAGAATCTATCGTCCTAAAATTAATTACAAATTAATTATTTTTGCTAGAATTGTTCCTGAGCTACAAGAAAAAATGAACTACACATTTTTTTTGACAATTTTTACTTTTTGTATACACTATGTTGTATGCGCTTACTCCTTTGAGCCACCGGGATATGATCTTATTACGAAAAAAATGTTAAAAAAAACTAATAACATTGATCTTCAACGCGATCATGAGGACTGGATATATATCTTAAAAATGGAAAATATCCTTTACCACAATGACACAAAAGCCTGGAACACAAATATCGTCATATCGACCAATAAGCATGCTTGCAACAACATTTTATCTTTTTTTCAAGGCGGAAAAGCTCTCCCAACTCTTTAGCGGTTAATTTTTAACGTCCTACTTTATGCCGTCGCTTTAAGAACTTTGCATTGCTCCAACTAACCTTTGAGCAAGCATGGACGATGGTTCGGCTCATAGATTCTGTGATAGTTGTGTTCATCTTCATCACCGCTCGTAATTAATTGATGAAAAACCCCTTTTTCAACCATTCCCGTTGGAATTCGAACCCGGTACCTCTCGAGCCAAGCACCGCAGCTTTAACCACGGCGCCAATTGTTTCATCTTCAAAATTCCGGTTTAAATTCCGAAGTCAACATGGAACCATACTGCAATTGCAGAGCATAATAAATAATATCAAACACTCCTATGATGAAAAGCAAGTTTTGTTGTCTTTCTGAAAGTTGCACAAGTATTTGACAAAGTGTGGCATGATTTATAAAAAAGCTATTGCTAAACCATATTAACACTTAGTTCTGAGATACTATCTTCTTGAAAGACAATATATAGTAAAACAAAATGAGTCAAAATCATCTCTGTAAAATTGAGAAATGATTAAACAACTGGGTTTACTTAGGTTTTCAACTTGAACGAAAGCTAACCTGGACAAATTTTATCGAAGAGAAGCGTAACCAAAAAAATAATAATTTGTGCAAAAATGGACATGCTTGATAGGAAGAAAATCTAAATTATACTTACGCAATAAAGTGTTGCTTTTCAAAGGAATAATTATGCCTATATGGAGAACTTCTGCAACGAACACGAGCGAGAATCTTTCGAAGTATTACAAGCAAAGTAGTAAAATTTAAGATTCAATGAGTGCCCTGTTTATTTTTAAGCATATTTTTTGGTACGTCATTCCCAATTTTCCATTGATTTTTTTTAGAAACAAAAGTCAACCCAACATTTTTTTTGACAAACGAAAAATCAAAATTATGTCATTTTTATTCATGGGTTCGTTAATTCAAGATTAAAGAAAAACATTTGAGCTACAATTGCTTTTTCGTGGTGGTCACATGAGCGATGCTGTATTTCCGACATACATTATATGTTTGAACAGATTGAACATCCTGTATTTTAAAATATTAAATTTAGGAAATTATTCATTCAAAATTGAAATGTGACACAAAATAAGATGTCAAAATAAATTGGGATGTCAATATAGATTTTTTGAAGATGGTGTCCAATGGTGTTTTGGAAACATCCTTAGTCTCCAACGATTGCGATTTTGTATTGTGCATTGTTTTTGTAGAATCGCACATTTCAAGGGCTACCTGTATATAGCTATATTGTATATAAGAGAAAGTTTAGTCTTCATTTGAATATACAATATAAACATAAATCAGTATATTGGCACATAAATTAAATGTTAACCTTTTATGTTGATTTAAATGTATACTAGTATTAATACCTAGTATCTACCTGACAAAAAACATTATATTCAAGAGGTGGTAAAGGTTTAAATTTCCCTCTCCATGTACTCACTCAATTGAATAAAGAAACAAACAATAAAAATCGTTATCATTCGCCTTATCTGCCTTAGACGTTTTTAATCACTAAAACAAAACAAAAACTACAAAACCAAAATAAATAAATTTATAATGACGGTTATATAAAATTGTATTTTGGTTTTTGGCTCTTACGCGAAAAAAAAGCGCTAATAAAAAAAAAACACTGAATACAAAGTTCATTTTCTATTTTAAGTGAATACTATATGTAGTTAAGTTACGGTATGCGTTATAATCTATATGGATGTAAAACGGCGAATACAAATGAATATTATCTCAACCTAGGCACATACTACTCGTATATAAAGTGCCTGGTGGAATTTTTTCATTTTTTTTACTTTTGTGATTAATGCATTACAATTTTGAATGTATGTTAGACTAATTGACGACAATGATTATGAAATACCTTGGCAATTCTTGTTGTATTTATATTAAATACAAGTATAATTAGTATTTTTTTTTCTGTTGTTTTAAAACCAGGCTTAAACTTGTTTTATTTTTGTAAAAGGCTGATGCAATAAGGAAAAGACATGTTATAATTAGTGTATAGTTTTAACTTTGATTTATAATGAAGTTTTGTATTACTAAAAATAGTATTTAAAGAAATTACTACATACGTATATTTAAATAGTGCTTTTATTTAAAGCATGACTGTACAAACGTTGAAGTTTATGCTAATGCACGTATGGCGTCATGGCGAATAGTATAAAGTTAGTCTTAAGCCCCGTTCGATTTCCAAAATAATTATGAACTTTGTAATAATTTTGACGTGAGTGAAATAATTGTCTTTTCCATATTTAGTAATGAGCTCATTGGCTGTTCGAATTCTGTAATAATTTTGACTGTAATAATTTTATTGTAATTGTGACGTTTAGAGATAAATAGCAAACAATTGTAAATTAATTAACACTATAATTTAATTCAAATATGGCTTTATTAGTTTATTTATGATCACATCTGGATATATGAATTGAATAATCAGAAACAGGTGCGAAATGTACTAATGTACATCTGATTCTGCTGACAATACAGATTTTCCACCTCGTACTCTAAAATGTATTGTGCTTTACACTGTATCTGTAATGTTATAGATTTATATTGAAGATGGAACTATTAATAGTTTTGCTGCGGTTGGCCAGTGACATAAGTTATAGGATCAACAACATTTTGGGATCTATATGTGCTATCGTTCACAAATTATTTGACTTTACGGTATAGAGATGATAATGGCACACGTGACAACATGGCAAAGCAATGGCCTGTCTTTATATTTTTATAACTGTCACTGCATTTATCCCCGTATAAATAATTATTCTATAATAATTAGAATAAAAGTTGTATCATAAATAAATATGAATATGTACACGGCGTACTGTTTACTGTGATAATTTGGTTGCATGCAGAACGCTGTCAAAATTATTACAGGAAAAAAAATGTTAACAGAAATCGAACGGGCCCTTAATCATTTTTTGAAATTTTATTGGTCCTATACTGGTATTGAGGACTATAAATTTAAGCACAATTAATACGCTTTTACTGAACTCTCCTTTTAATTATGATAATAATTAAATCACACGAATTTGTAATAAAAGAACATACTGTGGTTCACAAAAAAAAAACACGTAAATTCATGCCGACTTAGTTAGAGTTATGGAGTTGACGAAGTTGGTAATAAATGCAAGAATAAAGAAAGTAGTTGTACTGCCTGAATTCCTAAAATGTTTAAAATTGAAAAAACCGAGAAGTGGTTGGTACATTTTGAAAGGATGGATGCAAAAGCGAACTATGCACATTATACTTATAAGGGCAAGAAAGCTTAAATATTATATTATTCCCTTATGAATTCCCTTGTCAATGCCGACGTCGATAAAGATTTGCCTGAAGTTATGACGAAAAATATGATACATGGACCTTGCGGTACCCTGAATTCAAATTCACCTTGCATGATAGGACTTTACACAGAAGAAGATCGGCAGAAGATGGCGGTAAATTAGCAACCATATACAAATGTGAAACAAAGACATTGAAGTAGACAACTGGTGGGTTGTTCCATATTCGCCTTTGTAACGTGGAATACTGTAATTCGATTAAGTACGTGAATAAAGGTAGCGACCAAACGGTTTTTGACGTACAACCATAAAGAAGTGATAGGAATGCGGTCATAAAAAGGATACCGTTGGAAGATACATAAGCAGCAATGAAGCTGTATGACGAATTCTTTCATTTCTCATACATGATCAAAGTCATGTGGTTCACTTAGCAATGCACCTAAAAATAGACAACGCGTTTATTTCACGAGCGCTTACTCTCCTTGCAACATTTTTAAAGCATCCGCTCTGGGAAATATACTGCAGAAAGGTAAACTTATTGATGGATGTACAATGGCACTAAAAAAATCACTCGAGCATCTTAATCGAGCATTGCAAGATGTCCGTGGAAACATCAGACCATATTGCTTTTAGGAGATTTCAGACAAAAAACATTACCTGTAATCCCTCGATCAACACCAGCGGACGAAATAAATGCTTGCTTGAAATACTCTACTTTGTAGCGACACGTAAATACGTTGAAATTGGAATTTCGTTGCCTCATAACTTCTGCAATTTAGTGACGTAAAAAAAAATTGGCTGAACAAATATTCGTCTACGAACTTAACAATATTATTCAGTCTAACATTCAAAGCGAGGCAGTCACATACAAATCCGTCGTCACTGTTGGAAGCAGATGAAGCGGTTAATTATCCAATAAAATTTTTGAATTCACTTGATCTGCCAGAGATGCCACAGCACGCACTGCAATTGAAAATCGGCGTGTCAATTATAATGTTGCGAAAGTCAATTATAATGAGGCTTGCAGTAAAAAAATTAATGAGCAACGTCGTAGAAGCAACAATCTTGTCAGGACCATTCAAAAGTGGAGATATCATTCCTATGATTCCAACGAATTGTTGTAGTTCCCAATTCGAGTGGCGTTTTATCAACAAAGTGCAGGGCCGGTTTAGATCTCGACACGGATTGCTTCTTATATGGACAATTATATGTTACGTGGTCTAGAGTCGGCAAACCAGGCAATCTCTATATCTACACAGATATTGGAACAACAAAAATTATTGTATACCCACAAGCATTGTGAAATTAAGCTTATTAGAAACGTGTGCTTTCTCTTTTCTTTCTTTTCCGTTAAACCAGGCTGAGCCGCAGCAACGTGTGACCAAAATTCTATATGAAATAACGAATTTACCGTTATTTCAACAATATCTTAATTTTCAATATAATCTTTGAGCCAAAGTCGGACATAGTAAGTGAACCGGTGTCTTCTTCTCCTCTCCCTCGTCCATACAGCTTCTGCAAAAGTACATTACTTTTCAGATCAAGCCCGACCCAGCAAATCCCATGTTACCGAAAAGTCAGTGTCCTGTGAGTACCCTTGTTGCTGTTCTTAAAACAATTTTGTGTATAGAAATTAGTATCTTGGAGCAGCCTTGACCACACTTGTTTTGCTCTCTCACATGTGAGGGTGTTAGTCGACTTCTTCATTTCCAGAAATTTTGCCGTTTTCCTAAGCATCAGTCTAAGCGCCGTACTATGCCTTCCCACGACTGTCCTATCCGGTTTCCGATGGAGAAGTTTCTTTGCCTAGTAAGTTCTCACCCATTTCGTTAAGAGATGAGCGGCAACCGAGATGATTTAATAAATATAGATGACCCTTAGGCAAAGGGAAAACTCAAATCAATCCTTAAAGAAAAAATGGGAGCTGACTGTGACTGGAAAATAACAACGGAGCTTTACCCAAAAATTAAAATACTACGAATGTCAGCGAAATTGAGAAACAACGAAATAGTATCAGCGCTAAAGGGCAACAAAATCCTTTCCTGATAAACAGTAAAATTTACATAGTAACAACGTAATGAAGAGGAACATCCGACAAGGTAGACACGATACGGTGGACAATAAATTGAAGGAGATTCTGAAAGTTTTAAAAAAATTATGCAGGTTGAGAAGTTAAACATTCGTTTTGGTAGATGCCACATTGTAGAGTCAATTAGAATAACTAGATAGTGTAATTTGTTGATCATGTTGGCTGTACTGGAAGCAGTTGTTGATTTTGTTCCGTAGCCTTCTGGCCATTTAGAGTATGCGTCGACAGTAACCAGGAAGTACTAGTCTTCATAGGGTCCAGCCAAGGACCTTCTAGAATCTGACTTGATTGGTTATTTTGCCACACTCATACATGGACTACATTCGGAAACAAGTTGTTTGATGTCACATCAATGTTCGGCAAGTGTACGTAGCTTCTAGAAATGGATTTCATTCTCTCAATTCCTTAATGACTCTGATGAAGCTGACGTTTTGTGATTAATTTGAGGTGCAACAATTCTTTCACCGAACATGAGACAATTGTTCACGATCGACAGACTCTGTTGTTGACAGAATGTGGTTGATGTCTTCTTCCATTTAACCAAAAATTGCCAGTAATGGTTTATGGTCAGTCTGCAATGTGAAATGACGACCAAATATCATACGATTAAATCCAACGCCTCCTTATCTAAATGGCTATAACTTTTCTTGGCCTTCGTGAGTGTGCACGAAGCGTGGTTGATGGGTTTCACAGTTCTGCCTGGTAATTTGTGAAGGATGCATGCGCTGATTTCAGTATTACTACATGCATCCGTCGCAACTATTTAATACAATTTAGTGTTCCGATTTAAGGATATCTTTGAATGAGTCGAATGAGTTTTGAAATTCTCGGCACCATTTGAATAAAGTGGAAGAGGAAAATTGTGTGGTTCTAGGGTATCTTTCAACCCCGTCGAATAATTCCCGCATATCCTTACACCTCCGTTTTTTTTCATCACAACGACAATGGGTGCTGACAATTCTGAAAAATCGTTGTGCATTGCTAGGAATGCCAAAAAAAAAGTGAAAAAATTTTGGTTTGTCTAACAAAAAGAGATGAGCATATTAAAAATTTCGTTCGTATGACAAGAAAGACAATATAAAAATGTCTAAAAATTATAGAGTGGCCATATTGTATGTATATTCTTTCCCACTTTAACTAATGCAAAATTGTATATTGCGTCTAACTCTAATCTAACTAAGCAATTTTCTTCGACTAAATCTTCGATTAAATTAAGTCAAGATGGTTGACAATATAATGCCGTGTCTGGATCGAGTTACGAGATAATTGTATATTTTTTTTATCAAATTTAATTTAAAATATTTCATACTGCAGAAAATTGGCAGAAAGATTGGCATGTAATATGACGGTCCTTTTGGATCTATGTACGATTATAGCATTTTTAAAGTTTTTGATTTATTTTTAACTTTATATTGGAGGCGATTCAAAACTGGCCAGTCTATTTAAGTTTTTTTTTATTTTTTATCATTGCAGTTGTGCGAAACATCAACATCAACAACAACAAGATTTTAAGACTGATCAAATAATAAAAATAAAAAGAGAAAAAATATTTTTTTATAAATCTACTATACTCTTCTAATATCGATAAATTTTTTTAGAGATTAATAAAGTTATAAGATTCCACGGTCCCGATAAAAAATTAAAATTACTTCGGGATATATTCTAAATAATAAAAACTTAATAGTTTTTTTTTTCTGTAAAAAAATAATATAATGTTTAATACATTAGCTGGTTATTTATTAAGGAATTCAAATACAAGTAATAACACTGATAGTATAAGAAACGAAGAATCAACAACTGTTGCGAGTAAAGATCAATCGTTTGATGACATTAGTTTTACAACAACACCAACCGAAGACGATGATTGTGATTGGTTATTAGTTATCGAGAATAGTAATAAAAATAATAAGAGTAACGATAGTAATTCAAATTGTGATAATTCTGTTGATGATGAAAATGAGGAGAACGACGACGAAAATGGAAGTGAATTCGAGGAAACTCAATTTGTTAAGCTCGTCGACAATAGCAATGAACGTTTACACTACGATGAATGTGTATCACAGAGTATTATATCAAACCGTCCTGTACGTAATATTAATGCAATGGATGAATCATGGTTCATAACACCACCACCATGTTTTACATCAACTGGACCAATTAATATGGAAACATCTCCATTGGAAAATTTACTAATTGAACATCCAAGTATGTCGGTCTATCGGATTACACGTAATCCTAACGAACAAGTTGTGATCGATGATGTAGACGATATGGTTGTTTTAAATTTTAATAATTCTACCGACGAGATAATTGCCATTGAGGAAACTCGTAATGTAAGTCATATTATAATGCTCGATTTCGTTGTGTATCTTTAGTTTACATTTTTTTAAAATAAATTTATAGCCTCGTCACCAAACTCGTAGCACGACAAGAACGTCGTCACGATCAGATCGTATTCAACAACACTTAAGCGGACAACAAGCCAAACTTATTAGTTTGGAAAAAAACGCATGGAAGGTATGTATATCATTTTAATCAAGTTTCTCTTAAATAAACAAATATTTTAATGGTCGTTCTCTTTAATTTATAAAAGGTTGCTGATATCAAATCGCGTCAATTAAATAAACGTAATACATTGGAACGTTTAAATAATGTCCATCACATTGCACATATGGGACGTAAAAAACGTTGCGATATGTATAACGCTAATTTAAACAGCCGTTGCAATAATAATCGTAAATGTTAAAAAAAAATAAATCAAAAAATCAAAAATAAAACAAGCAAAATTAACGATTAAAAAATTAATAAAACAAAAAAAAAAAATTAAAAACACTAATTGTGATAAAAATAATAAAAAAAAAAAGATAAATAATATTAATATTAATTTTAACGGGTAATTATTGTTTTTTGTGTAAAGCAAAATTAAAATTAAAAAATTCGATAAAATTTATTAACCTTAAAAAAATTAAAAATTTATATATTCGATAGAAAGCTGTGTTCAGAAAAAAAAAATATTATATATATATACATTAAAATATATATATATATTTATGAATGATAAATAATTTAAAAAATATTAATTGTTAATACGTAAAAAAATAAAATAATTGTTCTTTTAAAATTAGTAGTCCTTATTATAATACATAATATCATTATTTAACGATAAAATGGCGTGCACAAAATTTTAACGTCATTTTATTTGTTTTAATTTTTTAACTGTTTTTATTTCTATGTACTATAGCTATATAATTTCTACAAAAATGGATAACGACTTTAAACCATTTTTGTTGAAATTTTTAATTTATTTTTTAAAAATTCATGAAAACAAATTAAAAAATAAAAAAAAAAAAAAAAAAAAATATTAGGTTGAATGGTGGCATCATTACAATTAAATTCTTAAGTAATTTTTACTCAATTTAATAATGTATATGTAAAAAATTTAATTTAATTGCCTATTTCTAAATTAAATTACATAATAAAATAAAAAAATTGAATCTTAAAATTAAAAATATTTATTTCGACGAAACAAACCAAAGTACCTGTTCAAATAGTAAAAAAAATCAATACGTAATGCTGTCACACAACCATTAAAAAAAAAAAAAATTAAATATGATAGAAACATACATAATATATATATCTAAATTTAATGTGTTCAAATTTGAAAAATAATTTAATTTATTTTATACATAAATTAATATTATTGACTAATCGATTTTATTATTTGTTTTTAATTAGTTATTATATATATATTTTTTTTTTGGTAACAATTGTAAATATTCTATTAATTCCCTCTCAATCTTAATTAAAAGTAAAATCCAATTAATACAAATATTTTTATTAAGTTTATTAAATTTGCACAGCATTACATAATAATAATATATATAATAAATAAATTATTTTTGATTGTTAAAAATTAAAAAAAAATAAAATAATTTTAATTTAAATAAATAAAAAAAAAATATAAAACATACACAACACCGACTTACAATACAAATATACACACAAAATGATAAATCAATTTAATTACATACATATATAATAAATAAATTATACATTAACTATATTATTTTAATTATTTCTTAAGTTTTTAGTATTTATTTAAAAATTAAAACAAACAAACAAAAACATTAAAATAATTAATAAATAAATGAAAATATATATATATATATATATATATATATATATATATATATATATATATATATATATATATATATATATATATATATATATATATATATATATATATATATATATATATATATATATATATATATATAAAACAAAGTAAACAAAAAAAATCATAAAGAAGATAAAATAAAATAATTTGTATTTTTTTTTTGGGTCACTCGTATTTTATACAAAGCACATGGTAAGTTAACAAGGTAGACAAAATTGAAAAGGATTATACTGACGAAGAAGAACTAGTAAGAGAAACCGACTAGGTCTTAAAAACGAAGAAAAGTAACAGCAAGAAAAAATAAATCGAGTCGTCTCTGAAAAGTCGTGAGACTCAACAAAACGTCCGCCCAAACACTGACGAACTAGCTGGAACACAACGAAAAATACTTGACGAAGCTAAACCTATGGAGGTGTCGCCACCTATTACTACTATTGGCATATACAATTGTGTTTCCGTGCAAACAAAAATGAAATCTTTCACTTATAGAAAATACAGAATTGAATCACTTAACACTTGTAGCTTTGGCTACAAAGTTAAATATTGATAGTGTTGCATACCCCTGGAAAACACCCATGATAAAACGGTTGCTAGGGCATGGACGAGAGTGACAGGAAAAGACACATGTTTTTGGGGATTGGATTGGAAGAGTTGTATTACAAAGGTTATAATAATAAATATATAATTAATAAGAAGAACACAACAGATGTGGCGACGAGGATATTGGCATTTATATATTTGCGAAGTAATAATAAATAAAATAAAAAACTAGAAAAAACGCATACCCTTAAAAAAAAAATTACTTCCAATGAGGAATTGAGTGGGTTAATCAGACAATTATCGGAGGTTGTGGCAAACCAGAACACTGTCATAACACAGCAAATGCGAAATTCAGCAGACACAGGAGTTACAGCTTCAAATTCTGATATTCAAACAACGATTTCAAATGCAATCACCGAGTTTTGTTTTGATCCAGACGCCGAAGTTTATTTTGAGTCATGCTCCAACAGGTACGAGTAACTGTTCAAAGTGGATGGTTAATTATTAGACGACGCAGCGAAAGTTAGAATCCTTTTACGCAAAGTACACATCGTCAATTTTGATACATATTCTAACTATGTTCTCCCGAAATCACCAAAGGAGTTTAGTTTTGATGAAACTACAGCTAACCTAACAAAATTTTTTGGGCCTCAGAAAAAGTCTGTTCAGACTGCGTTATGAATGTTTTTTAATGGAAAAACAAAATTCCGAAGATTTTGTTTTATATGCGGCAAGAATAAATAGACAATGTGAAAAATCGAAACTATCGAATTTGACATTGGAACAATTCAAATGTCTATTTTACGTCACGCGTACAAGACTGCTATCATAAATTGAGAACGATACTGACGGTAAATTTATACTCACAGATCTTATAGATGATTGCCAACAGGTAACTAATTTGAGACAAGACATAAACATGATTGAGCATAAAAATTCATCGGTCAAGGATGTCAGCAGTCAAAAGTTGCATAGCCAGAAGAAAACATCGCCCTCACGAAATCAACAGTCAAAGTCAGCTCATTCGTCATCATCGGTACCACGGAAATTATGTTTGAATTGTGGTGTCATGCATTTATATTCATCGTGTTCATAAAGAACACAAATGTCAACAGTGCAACCGAATGGGTCATAAAGGTTCTTCAACTGTTTCAGTAATAAACCAATTCCACCCAAACAGGCAAATAAAAAGAACTAATAATAAAAAATTCACTAAAGGAATTATTTCACGTGCAAACCATCGAATTGTCATCAAAGCGGAAGTTCCACAAATGATGTGGTCGTCCAGCTTCAGCTTGACATCGCATCTGATATTACAATAATTTCACAATCGACATGGCAAAAGATAGGTGAACCGGTTTTAGCAAACACAAACCACATGGCTAATACCGCATCTGGTGAACAGCTGGATATGATAGCAAAAATAAACTAATATTAAATTTCAAGATGAGATCATGTCAGGTGAATATAATGGGCATTGATTGGATTGAGAAATTTGGGTTATTGAATTTGCCGTTCAACCAAATGTGTAATCAAGTTATGAGTAAGACATCATCAGTCGAAGAAACTTCGACGAAGAACTTCAGATGAAGAACTTCAACGTATCCAACAACTAGGAATCATAGCTCCAGTTGATTTGTCAAATAGGGCAGCACCCATAGTAGTAGTAAAAAAAGCACCGGTTCTATACGAATTTGTGCGGACTATTCAACCGGTTTAAATGAAGTTCTCGAACCACATCGATTTCCACTACCATTACCAGAACATGTTATCTCGATAATTTCGAATGGGTCAATATTCAGCCAGCTCGACTTGTCCGCTGCATTTTTACTAGTGGAAGTTGCCAAAGAGTCTCGTGAATTACTCACGATCAACACGCATATAGGACTGTTCCGTTTTAACAAACTTCCTCCAGGTATCAAATCAGCCCCAGGAGTTTTCCAACAAATTATGAGTACTAAAATTCCAGAAAATTATGAGTACTCCAATCCAAGTATTTTAATCCAAGTATGGACATCATAGTAGCAGCAGATGCATCCAACGCTGGCATTGGAGCTTGCCTATTTCATAAGTTTCCAAATAAATCAATCAAGGCAGTTTATCATGCTTCCAGAATTCTTACAAATATTGATTCTGGCCAAATATTGACGATGACATACAAAACACAGTCAAATCATGTTCTAAGTGTATTAGTGTAGTGAAATCACCGATAAAAGCAGATCTCGAATCATGGCCTATTCCACAAGGTCTTGACAGATCTTTTGCTCAATTTGGACTACGAGAACTAATGGTTTCCAATAATGGCACTCAGTTTATTTCATCACTGTTCCGGGAATATTGCCAAGCAAATGGAATTCAGCACATTCGTTCAGCACCCGCAGTCAAATGGCCAGGCGGGACGTTTTGTCGATACGCTCAAACGAGCTCTCAAAAAAATTAATGATGGGGGAAACTGGATGAAGCATTAATAGTATTCTTACAGACTTACAGATCAACGTCGAACAAGAACTCACCAGATGAAAAGCCACCAGCTGAAATAATGCTTGGTAGAAAAATGAGAATAAAATTAGATCTTATGCTACCAAACAACTTGGATATCGTACAAGTCCCAGCAAATTTAGAAGTTAAAAAAAAATGGCATAGTGGCAAAGTCATCGAACGAGTTGGAAGGGTCAAGTTAAACAGTTACTTGACAATAATAACCATCTCATCCGAGTACATATAAATCAACCACGGAAAAGATTAGCACCTCCAGATACATCTTGTGAACCAATATCATTGCCATTAGATGTGTTATTAGAGACATACAATTTGGGTTCACAAAACAAAACAGCAACATCAATCGGAGATATTACATCACCCCCAATGTCGAACATTACATTCACAACTACACATCACCATCAACCTCAACTACCTCCAAGAGCACATCGACATCGAGTTCTACCATCTCATCTTAAAGACTATGTCCTTTTCTAAAAAAAGGGAGGTGTTGCATACCCCTGGAAAACACCTATGGATAAAACGGTTGCTAGGGGATAGGAGTTATGAACCCATATAAAGTTATGGCTAGAGGCGTTTGTCCAATTTGTACAAGGAGGATATAATAGAAGGCCTAATATGCAAGTGGTTTAAAATTAAGCTCAATTATGCTCATTGCAGCAAATTTGCTCAAGATAAAAAAGTAATAGAAAATGCAGAAGATGTTAAAGTCACTAAAATATGGTTGCCCTTATTTATGCTTACATTAAATAATAAAAAAAATATATCAAATTAGAACAGAACCGGTAAGAAAAGCAACTGACCTAATATTTTATTGTCAAAATGCTAAGGCTATAACTAGAGATATTATGGGCAGTAGCCAAGATGCGTCAGAAGTGCAGAGAAGCATTTCCAAAGCATGCTTTTTAAGGAAAAATATTCCAGCATAAACACTGCTTTAAAATATTCTTACATTTCGATAAATTATTTTCGACCACAAAAATCAGGTAAGGGGTTAGTTAGGCCACAAAATTATCAATCTGCAAAATTTGTTCAATAAAACACGTAATTGTGGGCCGATTTCGATGAGTGATACATTAATCAAAAGCTCAAAAATATCAGCAAAAGAACCACAAGACAGTTTCCAGGGGCCAATCCAGTTAAAAGTTTAACTAGATACCTGTGGAAAAAAACTCACACCAATTTCTACGCTTAGCTTAATTGGAAAAAGCATGCCAAAAAGAAACAATAAGATGGTAGCATTACAAAAAAATTCCTTTGCGTCTAGAAAGGAATCCCGAGCTATCATTGTATAATAAATAAAATCAACAGCATTACCGACAAAGTTGACCCTTTACTAAGGGTCCATCTTTTTACAATTTGGTAACAATGTTGACTATGTTATAATCAAAATCACTTCATATGATCTGGAGAAGCAGTGATACAAATGAGAGAGTCACTTTAGGATTATATTCTAAGTACTAACCTATCAATCTGTAATGTAGGCCGTAAGCCTACTTTTATAACAAGGAATATACAGGAAGTTCTAGACATTACCCTTGTCTCGAATTTCTTGTCGAATAGATTAATTAATTGGAGAGTGGCTGAGGGACACTCCTTTTCTGATCATCGTTATCTTCAATACGGATTGGATAAACAATTTTTTGAAACTCCAACTTTTAGAAACCGTAGAAAGACCAATTGGGATACTTTCAGAATGGTTTTAAGTAACTCTCTACCATCACTAGTTCCTAAATCTCCGGAACCAACACAGGAGCTAAATGTCATGGTAAACCATGGTCTGATGCTTTTAATGAAGCTATCTCAAGTTCATGTCCCATCAGTAGACCAAAGGGTAAACCTCGACCACCATGGTGGTCGAAGGAACTACAAGTATCGCGCTTAAAATGCAATTAAAATCGCGAAGAGAACAAAAACTGACATGGACTGGGACACCTATAAGGAGGTCCTCAAAGCGTATAAATATGAACTAAGAAGTGCCGAAAGAAATTCCTGAAGACTCTTTTGTGATAAAATACAGGAGTTCTTTGAGGCAGTTAGGCTACGTAAGATATTACCCACTTGTCCTGTCATTCCAAGTTATCTCCAACGACCGGATGGACAATGGACTACAACAAGTAATCTTTGGAGCTTCTTTTGGAAACTCATTTTCCGGGTTGTTCCTATTCTCCTCCTATTCTGCCAAAGGCTAATAAGGCTACTGGTCTCGCGGAAAAAATTAACAATAGAAGAACTATCTTGTTGGCAGTAAACCGTTTTAAGCCTTTCAAGTTCCACAAGGCTTAACAGTTTTAAGCCTTTCCTGTTTCTGCAGGCCTGGATGGCATTATTGCTGCCAATATTCAGAAAAACACTAACTTAACTGTTCCCTGGCTTGAGGTGATTGTCAAAAGTAGCCTCGAACTATGTCACATTCCAAAGAAATGGACTGAAGTAAATGTAATTTGTATACCAAAGGCAGGAAAACGTTCTCATTGCAATCCCAAAGACCTTAGGCCTATTAGCTTATTTTCTTATTTCTTAAAAATTCTAGAAAGACAGATAGGGGCTTACCTCAAAGGCTCAATCGAGCCTGCAAAGCCGTCAACGTCTCAGCATGCATATAGTAAGGGAAAATCGGTGGAAACTGCTCTCCATTCCCTCTTATGTCTTATAGAGAAGTCCGCCATAACGGCGAATCTAGGTGTATCATCCATCCGCAGATTTGTAAGTAGGGGCGCGCCGTAAGATGATGTATTATCCCCCTTCTTTGGAATTTGGTTATAAATGCAGAATGCTCTTGGCATTCTAACTCAATGTACCAATAGTTGTGGTCTTAGTGTTAACCCACTAAAGACTGAGTTAGTTCTTTTTTCCAGGAAGTACAAATTTCCTCGCTTTGACCCTCCAAATCTCAATGGAGTTGTTTTGAACATTGCAGATAAAGTGAAATTCTTGGGTCTCATTTTAAATATTTTGGATAGTAAACTAAGCTGGGAGCCTAATATTCTGGAAAGAGTAAAAAAGGCTACGATATCACTCTACTCCTGTAAAAATGCCATTAGAAAAGGATGGGGGTTTAAGCCTCACATTGTGCATTGGCTTTATACCTCTGTAGCCAACCAGCAACCAGTTCTAATGTATGGAGTTACAGTTTGGTGGCCCGCCTTAAATACAGTGGCGAACCAAAAGTTGCTGATGAAAGTACAAAGAACTGTTACTTTGTGTATTAGATGTGCACTTAGAAGCACTCCTACTCAAGCACTGGAGATTCTCTTTCATCACATCCCTTTGGATATTCTGGCTAAGCAAGTGGCTGCTAGCACAGCCATAAGGCTTAAATCAATTTATATGTGGTCATGTAACATTATGGGACACTCATCTATTCTAACAAACAAAGAAATCCTCAAATCTATCGACTTCACTACACCATCTTGACATCATACCTCGAAGTTATAACTGATATTCCTCCCAGAGAGGACTGGGTGAATGGAACAGTTTTAAAGTCAGGCTTTATTAACTTTTTTACAGATGGCTCGAAAATTGATGGAAAGGTCGGCGAAGGGGTTTTCGGCGAAGAACTAAATGTAAATCTCTCTTTCCGACTTCCTGATCATTGCTGTATTTTTCAAGCAGAGCATATAGCAATCAAGGAAGCCATAGACTGGATAAAGTATTATGTAATATCTGTAAGAGATATTGACATTTTTACGGACAGTCAGGCTGCTATTAAAGTTTTACAATCAGGCTTTATCACGTCGAAAGTAGCCCGGAGTTGTGTTTCATCCCTTAACGAGATGGCTGAACAGTTCAATATCCATTTTATATGGGTGCCAGGGTATTTTAATGTTACGGGGAATATGAAAGCCGATCAACTCGCGCGACAAGATATCACTTGCCTCATCTTACATTGCAAGGTGGCCATTGAAGTACCACTTGCTACATGCAAATTGCTTCTTAAAGAAGAAGCTCGAAAAATTACAAACAATAGATGGGCAAATTGCACCTTATGTGTAATTACTAGGCAGATTTGGCCTAATCTGGACTTAAAAAGGTCTAATCAGCTAATATCTATACAACGGCATAATATTAGCACAGTTGTGGGTGTCATTACTGGACTTGGTCCAAATAAGTATTTTAATAGGTATCATTTATGACCTTCCAAAGAATATTAAAAGATCGTATGGTAAATTTATAAAAAGATTTTGAATACTTATTTGGTTATTTCTTATGTAGATTCGATGCAGAGTAATTTCGACATTCTTCAAAAATCCACCTGCTCTGTAAAATATTTGAATCTTCTAAATACTCTTAATTTATTTGTATTCATCCGTGTGGCGCCGTGTTCACCTATCTTTTGTTGTCCAACTGTAACAAATTTACATAATAATTTGATTACATTTAAAACTTTAAAGTATGTTAGCGCACAAAAATTGGTTAAGGGGAAATACCAAAATTCAAATTAATTACCGTAGAAAAAAATAAATAGTTTCGCAGTGACACCTATATACTTAAAAGATGTACTTAAATTAGTATGCGTTCGGTAATTTTAATTTGCATTGCACGTACGATTCAAAATCACAGTACAAAATATATGAAAGTTTTTAAAGTGCTTCTTAAATTCGATATGCTCGATTTATGATTCATGCGCACATTACATAATACTCTCGTTTGTTTTTTTTTTTGTTTATTTATTATGTTTTTTTTTCTATTATTTTGTTTTGTTATTGTTTTTGAATGAAATTTTATGATTATTGACTCACAAATTATTTTTTATATTTGATAAGCAAATTTGAAAGAGAAAATTATTTAATTGAATGAATTTTACATTTTTACCGAATATGTAAAAAAAAAAAAAGTAAAACAACAAAAAGTCTCAATTTTTACTTTCCACTTGATCTCATTCGATTTTATGTTTATACAATTAGCAGTATGTATTTATTAATCTGGAACAAAAAAGCAGCCAAACCTTGGAAAAATGACGATATCAGAGTAAATTATAGTTTGGTCGAATCAATAAATCAAATTTGCTTAGTTATACAATCATATCTAGGATCTTGTTGTATTGTATTTATATCGAATGATTGATTCGAACTTTAGTGGCGATATTTTATTTTTATATTTTTTGGGTAATCTAATATTCGTCCTTAAACAAAACAACAACAGTACAGCCACCCCTCGCCATTCTTCACATGCCAGCAAATAAAAAATAATAATTCGTCTACTATTACTCTATATACAGAGTATTATATTATTATTATTTCAACAGAAAATCGAAAGAAAAACAAAAAAAAAATTTCAATTTTCATTTATGCTCTTTTTTCCTTCATCTCCATTCTCTGGCTCTTTTTTTTTTTTTTGTATGTTTTGTGTTGTATTATAGGACACGAAATTCGCCTTTCGATAAAACGAAACAAATTTTCCAGTTTTTCCAACGTAATACATACTGTAACGAACAATATAAAGTGTTTTTTTTTGTAAAAATATTTTTCGATTTTCAAAAGTAAGAATTCTTTTATTAATAACTCAAATGTATAGAATAAATAAGTTTTTGGTTCTTAATATAATAAATAAGGTAATATTATATAAAGTTTAGTCATAATAAATAGTTTTTTTTTGTATCAATAATAAATGTATAAAATATAAAATGCTTTCGTCTAAATAAATGTGTACATATATATATATTATTATATAAAAATATTTTTCGGTCTATCAACGCAAATAGTGATTAGCCTATAATAATAATATCTTCTAAATGTTTTTTTTATAATATAAGATAAAAAAGTGATAAAATATTTTGACCTCATAAAATTCTTAAATATGAATCAGTCGTAATCATCCAACAAAAAACTATGGTTTTCAAGTCTATTTGGAAATTTTTTAAACAATTTTTTGTATAAGAAGAAGACATTGATCCATTTAAGAGAGTTTTATTGGTCACAATTAAAAAAAAATTTATATAATCTGAACCAACAAAAAAAAAATGCACAAAACCATTTTCATATATTTATTTTTCAAAACTATATATTTTATTATGCATATGCAATTATACCTAAATTAGTTAAACGCTAAGTTCGTGGAAATACTCAGGGGTGACAAATATATACGATAAAAACAAAAGTGAGGAGCTTAAGCAGCTGTTTGTGTGTGTGCGTGTTTGTCTTTGTGTGTGTTTATTTTAATTTTAAAATGTCTCAAATATCATTTTATACATGGAAAACTCTCGGATTACGCCACAAACTATATAAATGATTTGGTTTTCTTCACCACCACCACAACATCCACCACCATTTTTTTCATTTTTATATGGTATCTTTTCCAGAAATAATAAAACTCAAAACAAAAATACTTCATACAAAATTTTCCTTTTCTATGCTAAATACGTCTCTGTTTTATGATTTTATTTTTTGTATTTTTATTTTCATTTTTTTTGTTTGTTTGTTTTTTTATTTCCAAATTCAAAGTGATTAACCACAAATATTTGTAACGATAAAATGGCGCCGTTTAAATTAAAATTTCGAATGGGAAATTCACGAAGTACATCACAAGAAAATGATAGTGATCAAAATAATCACCATCAACAACAACAACAACAGCACCAATCAAATAATGGACAACAAATAGGGATAAGTAATTCATTTTTTAATTTAAATGGAAGTAGTACGACAACAATTGATTCGGATCAAAATACAGATAGTTGTATATCGTACAATAATGATCGGCGAGCATTATTACAAAATCAAAGTTCTGGAGATCAACAAATAGGTACTTGTCTCGTAATTAAATAATTATTTAATTTGATTTTAGCATATATATAAATGTTAAAATATATAATCTAACATAATTAAAGGCACCATATGTCGGTTTGATGCATGCATCACAGTATTTTAATTTGCATGAAAACACCAATTTTACTATATATAATACCAATATTATACATATATACATATATACATTTATACATATATAAGTATGTAACATTGTATTTTCATTTTTCCATTTTCAAGGATTTATAAATCCAACGATATCACAAAACTATATAGAAACTAATCCTGAGATACCGTTGAGTCCTCCGCCATCGTATGAACATGTTTTAGAAGAAAATCGTTTAGCCGAAATTGATCGTCAACAGGAGCACCAATTAATTAGTAACAATAGTGAAACTTGTAATTCATCGTTAAATGATAATATTTCATGTACAGCAATGGCTACAAATCAATCGTCACAAGAAAATCTATTAGAATGTTCGGGATCATGTGATCCATTATATAATCCTCGAACAGATGACGAAGACGATGAAAATAATGAGGAGGAGGAACATCAGCAATGCTCGTCGGATGGAAATAGTATGCAAAATGATGGCAACGAAAATAATTGTACGAATGATTCAAGACGAAATTCGTATCAACAAAATACAAACGATAATTCGCAACAACAGCAGCAGCAGCAGCAACAAACGAATGACAATGAAATAAACGAGTATATTGATAATAAATCAAGCAAGGAATTATATAAAGCGGTTGCCAAAGAATGGGGAATACAGTGTAAAATGTCGGATGGATGCCGATGTATGGAATGCCAAAGCCATTATTTCGATTGTGAATATGATGATGTAAGTAATTTTCAATTTTTATTTATTAATAATAATACAATTTATCATATTCCTTTACCAATAACTAGAACGAACATCAAAAAACTGATGGAGGATTGGGTGCTGGTACGCCCATGTTTATAAGTGAAGTTATGCACGGTTCCGCCTGTACTATTTTATAATTTAAATTATATTATATAGATTTAAATATTTAACAAAAAAAAACAGCCTAAAAATTTTATATATTTGTAATAATTAAAAAAAAAAAAATTTAAATGTCAACACAAACATGTCAATCAAATATTTAAAAAAAAAAAATGAAATGTCTGTCTATTTATATCGATTTGATTATTGTTTATATATTCGCACATTTATAACGGTAAAACAACTAAATAAACTATTTATAAACTTACACAAAAATAGTAACATAAAGTATATATTATTATATTATGTATCTCTATAAATATATAAATGAATCATATACTTAACAAAATGGCCGCACAGAGAAGATTGTTTTAAAATATTTAGGCGCCATTTTGTTGTTCACTCATTAAATATATACACCATATATACCATCTTTCTTAAAAACAATACAAAACAAATTTCATGTATGAACAATATAAAATATAAAATATAATATTAAAATAAACGCAACAATCTCTCATAATATTATAATATTAAAGCATATACATACATAATATAATGTATATAATTTAAATTAAAATATTAAAACATAAATAAATACTATTTTTAAATAAATACATAAATAAATGTTATAAAAATATATTTTTATATATTTATTGAAAATATTAAAAAAGAAAAAATTTTACTAGGCAATAAATTTAATTTAAAGTTTAAACGTATAAATATTATTATAGTATTATATAAAACTATTGTAATATTTTTAACTTCCCATTTTTGGATTATCAATACTTTTTTTTTTTTTGATTTTCCCCCATATATAAGTACATGCATACCAACAATTTAAAATTCAACTGCATAAATATTATAATAGTTATATGAGAAAGATGATTACAACAAAAAAATATACATGTTAAACAGCTATACACAACATAAAAAACAATCTCCCTTTTATGTATAATTAAATAAAAAAAAATATTTATATTATATAAATAAAAAACAAAAAAAGTATTGAAATATATATATATATATATATTTTTTAAATTTTATTTTCGTATCGTATCAACAATCTGGCAGATCAACAATCTGTAATCATCTACAGCAAATCCTGCGCCTGCCAAATGGCAGTTGCCCAATCGGACCTTTATTACGTCTTGTATTACATACCCAATGAAATTCGTAAATTTGCAAGGGCTAACCCCTTTGCTAATTTTTTGGCCAACAAATTATTTGTTGAAATGTATGTACATTTTATAGCAGTATTTGCATTGATGGCTAGAGCTTTTGTTTAAGGTATCATTTACCACAATCGGGCCTCTAATACGTCTTGTATTACATATCCAATGAAATTCGTAAATTTGCAAGGGCTAACCCTTTTGCTAATTTTTGACAAACAAATTATTTATTGTAATGTGTGTATATTTTATAGCAGTATTTGCACTGATGGCCAGAGCTTTTGTTTAAGGTATCATTCACCACAATCGGGCCACTATCACGTCTTGTATTACATATCCATTGAAATTCGTAAATTTGCAAGGGCTAACCCCTTTGCTAATTTTTTGGCCAATAAATTATTGGTTGAAATGTATATACATTTTATAGCAGTATTTGCACTGTTGGCCAGAGCTTTTGTTTAAGGTATCATTCACCACATCCGTGCCACTATCACGTCTTGTATTACATATCCAATGAAATTCGTAAATTTGCAAGGGCTAACCCCTTTGCTAATTTTTTGACAAACAAATTATTTGTTGAAATGTATGTACATTTTATAGCAGTATTTACATTGATGGCCAGAGCTTTTGTTTAAGGTTTCATTTACCACAATCGGGCCACTAATACGTCTTGTATTGTATATCAACGCTTTCATCTTGGCGGTATTCACATAAAGTATTCAGACTTTAGCAGTATACCTTGGACATTTAAAGCAAATTTGATTTCATCAAGATACGTTTTTATATCCCTTTCTTAACAATTATCATGAATGATAAGAAATCCGAGGTATCGGAAACTCGTAACGTCTTCAAATATGTGGTCAAAACTACTAAAATCCATTGCATCTTGGTCTCTTAATCCTGTGATCATATATTTTGTTTTAGACTCATTAATTTTGAGGCCAACGGAATTATGAAAGTTTTCAAAAACTTTTTTTCCGAAATTCAATAAAGGACTTGGAATAGTTATTGTAGCGTTTCACAATAAATCATTTTATGGGAATTGAAATTTAATGAATTTAGATTAATGCGGTATAATATACCTGCTACGACATTATAATGCCTAAGATTGGCCTGGATATCGGTAATATATTGTCCGATAAAATCCAAATGGCAAAATTGATGATAATATATGCATAAACGAGTAGTTTGTGATCCGTGAATAAGTCTCTTCCCTCCAGCAAATCTTTAAAATGTTTAATACCAGAATAAGCAGCAAGCTACGTACTCTCTGTCATAAGCCCTGCATATTTGTTGCGTTTCATTGACGCTCCTATTACGATTTTCACTTACGCGTCACCAGGTGACACTATACGTCACTGTAAGCGAATTTTGGTATTACATCATTTTTGCAATGAGTGATTTTTATGACAATTATTGTCACCATCAATTTGTAGGGCTGTAATTCAGCTCTCTTGTCTCCAACAAACGGCGAAATCGACTTTTGTTGACCCCTAAAGTATGCCCTATAATTTTTCGAGCAGAAGAGTGAATTTTTCTATATCGCGCCTGACTACTGTAGACAGCTAATGTATCAAAAAAAACATAAAATCTAAATACTAACTCATTTTGGTTTTTCGAAACCAATATATGAAAAATAATGCGTAGCGCTGCGTACATCACTCACCAAATTTAATGCGAAAAACATAATACCAAATTATGACTCACGTGAGAATGAGCTCCACTGTGAGTGACATGTAAATTGAAAATCATAAAGGGCGTATGAGACAAACGGATGAAAAACTAAGTGGTTGCCATGAGTTCTAGCCATACTGCTCCAATCCCACCATAATCGCTAAAAAGGAGTTTTTGGAATATCAGGTTGTTTGATCGGTATTTGATGATAAGCTTGAACTAAATCTAACGTTTGATATCGATAGGAAATATTTAGTGATACGAGTATTGCTTCGGCAATCCTCACGAGATCTCGAATCAATATTTTTCTTTAAAAATAATTTGGCAACCTATAAAAGACTTATCTAAATGCGATAATGCTAAAATGTTCACTATTGAGAGAACACAAACTGAACATATTGAAGTTAACAGATCGCAGAAACTTTAAAAAAAATCTGCACCAATAATTTACACCGAAACATTCTTAATTATGAATCCCTATTTAACAGTTCTACATAAATACGGTAAATTCTAATTACGGTAAATTCTAATTCCGATATCTAATTATAATATCTAATTTTGGCGTTTCGTTTGCCGCGAATAACCGAAAAGTAGTATCAACTTTAGGAATTATGGCTAATTTCAAAGGAATAACTGAAACATTAGTTGCAGTATCTACTGATGGTTACTGATTAATTGCACCTAATTTTGAATGTCCCATTACCAAAACATTCATTGCCAACTTTGCCGAAACAGTTAACGAAACCTCATTTTAAAAAAGGAGATAAAATAATTTGAGTTTGGTGTGGTAATCTCTTTAACCGCATAAAAATGCTGTAACGCATACTAAGAAAACGTAGCACCAGCATTTAACCTAAGTGCATTAAGAAGTTACGATGTTTTTTATCGCCTAATGTTGATTTTTTAATTTTTTAAAGCCTTCTACGCTTAAACATAAAGCAGCAGTTAGATTACTCTAAATGGAAAATCTCTTTTCCAATTAGAGTAATCTAACTGCTGCTTTATGTTTAGACTCACAAATATATTTTCCAGCGAGATTTTTATTGTTGACTGGAATTTGAACCTCATAACTTCTATTCATTAGCCTCTTATGTTCTTCAGATTCCCAAAATCTTTTCTGTTGTTAGTCTATATCTGATAAAATGATAAGGCTGCTTAGTCATTTAATTAGTACGTTCATATTTTGAGTGAGACGGTCAGATACTATCCTTCCTATTAGTGTTTTGAGCTATGCATTTACGATATGCATCCTTTTTTATGCCTTTCTTAAATATCGATAACCCCAGGAGCGTCAAAGGTAAGGACAGCCTTCATTTTTTCCTTTTGTAGTTTGCTATCTGGAAGCGGTTGAGTGATAATGCTTAGAACTAATGCCGTTGTGTTTATGTTAAATAGTGATAGAAATCTTATAACCTGTTTTTCGATGATTTTGATTGTGACAGATTCTGCACAAACCATGCAGCATTGCCATTTGGTATTTATTGGAAATACTCAGGCCTTTGAAACATTGACACTCATTGATTCTGTAATTTTTTGGCAGCATATACAAACGTTAGGTACTATATGTTTTGATTGTGTTGCTGCCACAAAAACCAGTTTCAAGGGTTGAGCTTGAAACCTTGTTTGATGAGTTGGTAGTGTTTTATTTCCACTTACGGATTCCAATGATTGAATACAAAAATTGAGGTATTGTTTAAAATTACTTTGGATTTTCTAGACAGTTTTCGTATAAGCATCCAACTTTTTCGATAACTTGAAGATTATGAGAGGACTCCATGATTTGATGTAATTTTGCGTTGACGCATTCTTTTCACCTTTTGAAAAGGTTCACCTTTCACCTTTAGTCAATGTCTCGATCATAAATTAGTGCTAATGCCACCTTGGTTGGCTCAACGCCATCAGCTTTGGCAGTTTCAATGGCTTGTTTTTTCAGATGCATTTTAAGTTTCTTAAAATCAATTTTAAACACTGCTTGTTTTCTGTATGCCCATTGGTTTAGAATACAAGGAATGACAATTGGTATAGACTGCATCTTCAGGGTCCAATACTTATATCTGGACAACTTTTTTACCCTCACTCCTTTCAGGATGCATTGTTCTAATCCAATAAACAATTTGTATGCATACGCGAAAGAATACGAGCCTTTCGTTTCAAGTGTTTTAATGTTAGGATAGTCGAGGAAAATTCAAATAAACTATTTTACGATTGTTTGTTTCGTGACATTGGTCAAACGATTTTCTAAATACCCGGGATAATTATCATTTGGAGATAATTTCTGGCTTTTCTGGCAACATCGGGTATAATCTTCAGTAATTTTATCAGTTTTTATTTTTGCAAAGTTAAGCGAAAAGCAGTGTTTGTATGTTTATTAATCCCAAAAAATAACAAGAATAGCGCTTTTATTACTGAATGCACTTTCTGCCAACTCTCGAAATTCGAGATTAATTATCGTCCCTTCTTCTTCTATAACGATTGATTGATTTCAAAAGCAATATTTTTGAAGTCATGTGCACTTTTTTCAGGTACTTCAGCTACTCTTGAGTAACTTAAATCAGCTTGAATCAATATTTTTACTGAAAATATTCACAAATAATTAATTACTTATTTCTAATTACAACAATTCTTATTATCTTTAACAGAACTAATTATACTAATTCAAAATTTCAAATAATATTCAATTAAATTGGGAATATTTACACCGAATATAGTCACAAAATATGCTTTTCATTTCGAAACATGATTTGAACATGACATTACCCGAAACAAAATGTTTTACGAAAGCTTTACGAAATATTACCCGATTTTCCGAAATATTTTGTATCATAGGATGTTTCTTGTAGAAGATGCCAACTCAACCTTAAAATGTTAGTACTTTTTTAACATGTGATGTTAAATCACATTTAAATCGGCGGTCGCCGTTTCTTCTCAATTTTGAAACAAAGATGGTGGCTATGGGACAATCTATTGTGGCAGTCAGCTTCTGCCCCTTTTTATCTAGTTTAACGAAGCTGTCGCTGTTTAACTCTAATTCTTGGCTAATGATGCCTCATCGCTCGTTCGCCATGTCCTGGCGAATATTTTTCCCTCTTCCATTGACAGTCTCGTGATATGTGACCCATCAATACGGCAAAAACTCTTTGTATCTCGATTGTTTTTCTGTTTTTCGAAATGTGTCTCTACTCTCTTCTTTTGGTTTCATCTCGCATTTGCTCAAATTATGCTTATGCCAGTATTACATAGATGTCACAAGGTTTAACGGTCTGTTTCGATATTTTTTCAAATGTGTTCACACTAATCAATTTGTAACGAATTCCATAAAATAAATTTGAATTAATTTTATTTCTCTCCACACAACTAAATATCGATATCGACAAGTTGAAATCTCTCCATGCGGTTAACTTCAAGTCTGTTTCATCGTGCGGTTTAACTTGACAGCTCAAAATAAAACAAAAATTTAGAAAAATTGCGCGCTTCAAATTATCGAAGCAAAATTTTAAATATAATTTTTTAATTATATAAATAATTAAAAGTAGTATACATATTATATGTAAAATATATAATTTATTATTGTTTAAATATTTTGATTCAATTAATTAGTGATTAGCTTTTATTAAAATGAATAGTGTTATATCATATATCGACAGACAATATGGTTTAGGTATGTGTCGTAAATTTTACCCGCGTATTGTGAAATCGCCAAATTATGATACATTTGCATTAACTGCATTAATTTATTTAATTAATATCGATACACTATATACATTTTCAGGTTATCGTACAAGTAATAATTATGATTTTATATTACAACGAATGTATTCACACGAGACCGACAATTGGAAGGGTATTGAACCATCAAATTATGGTGCTGATTTTAATCCGGAACCGCCAATTTATTCTGCGAAATTTTGCAATGTCAAAAGTTATCGTAATATATTAGCAATTGCAAATGAAGATGGTAAAATAGCTTTACAAGATACAAATAAAACGCATTGTGAATATCCGGCCGAATTATCCCTTGAGGGTCAACAATGTCATTATAATGCGATTTTTGATTTGGAATGGATGCCGAACTATATGAAATTTATATCAACGTCAGGTGATCATACGGCACGTTTATGGGAAATAACTGAATCAAAATTTGTGTTAAATCGAATTTTTAATGGGCACACACGTTCGGTGAAGACGGCTACATTTCGACGTAACGATCCGGCTGTATTTGCGACGGGTGGTCGTGACGGTGCTATTTTAATATGGGATTCAAGGGCAACGTTAAATGTTGATTTGATGCCAAAAGCCGATAATTGTATATATAGTGGGCATTCTGGTGGACCAGGTACACCACTATCGTTAAGGCGAAGATCACGAACTACACCAAAACTACCGTCACACACGTCGTCCAGTAGTATTACAGGTTTAGCATTTCAAGATGACTACACTTTAGTGTCGTGTGGAGCTGGTGATGGAATTATTAAAGTATGGGATCTTCGACGTAATTATTCAGGTTATAAAAAAGAACCGCAACCTAAATACAGTTTCCCATATCCTGGAACTTCAACTTACAAGGGATTCACTAATCTTATGATCGATAATTATGGTTTAAAGCTATATGTTAGCTGTATGGATAGCAATATTTATTGTTACAATTTATCGTCGTATTCGACGGAGCCAATTAGAAAATATATTGGCCTTAAAAATACAACATTTTATATAAAAGCATCACTTAGCCCTGATGGCCAATATTTAATCAGTGGTTCTAATGACGAAAAGGCTTACATTTGGAATACAAATTATTCGCAACCAGTATGTGCATTAGTTGGTCATACAGCTGAGGTCACATGTGCCGCTTGGAGTAATACAAATGATATTCGTGTTGTAACATGTAGTGACGATGCTCGTCATAAAATTTGGCGAATTGGACCCGAGACAATCGATGAAGATAATTTACTTAGATACAAAGGACGGCCAGAAATTTTCTCTGATTATAAAAAAGTGAAAAAATTAAAAAATCTTGAATACACACCGCGATCGATTAAACGATTGATTGAAGAAAATGAGAGAACACCAACAACAACCGAAAAACCAAATAGTAAACGATCATATAGCGATATGTCTGGAGATAGTGAAGGTAATTTAGATGGAAACGTAATTAAACGTCCGAATATAGAATCACGTGGACGACGACTATTTAGTCCCGTACCATCAACGTCACAATCGCACAATAATAGCAAACAGTTGGCAACTATATTAGAGGATATAAATCATACAGAAACTAGTAATATTGCACCTAGAGTGCAAACAATGATTTCGGGACGATTGGTGTCGCCGCTTTCAGAGAAATTAACAAATTCACCAACACCAGTAGTGGCTACATTTGAAACGCATAGTTCTATATATTCGTCGCCGACATCAAATCTACCTAATTATGTTCTAGACGGAGAGGCGCCACATTTAAGTTTACAGTCGCCGAAACGTAAACTTAAGGAAAATGTCGATTGGTTAACTAAAATACGGAAACAAAAACTTATGTCAAATGCATCATCGTCTATAAAATATCTAACAATAAATAGTAATCATAGTAATAGCACTATAAGTAGTAATGATGAAAATAATTGTAACATAATTTGTGAGGAGACTGATTATCTAAATGATCAGATGTTATCACCACGCGTACAAACTTTAAAATCATCGTGTGAATATAGTCCGCGGGGTATACCTAAAAGGCGGTCATCGCGTTCCGGTTCCAATTCTGATTCACATACAACAAGGATAACACCCAGCGAATCGATTTTAAAATTTTTAACAGTGACACCGTCTTCAATGAAGAAAACTACATAGTTTTTGTAAGTTAATGTTGGATTTTAATTTTAATTTTATATTTTGGTTTTCGCTAAAACGAATTGAATCCTATCAATTATTATTTATTATGATTTTATTTTAATTATTGTGAGTGATAGACACGCTTAAAGCCTTTTGTTTTAAGGCTTATGTTGTTACAATTATGTTTTAAACCCCCATATATATACATAAACAGGTTTTAGAATTATTAGAAACTATAATTATAAAAAAAACGAAAGAATTATAATATTTTTTATATTACATATGAGAAATAGAATAAAAACGTTATAAAATAAAGAACCCGGAGTAATCAGATAACCAAAAAAAAGGCAAGTCATTCTATGCACCGAGGGGGCGTTGTCAGCGTCCCATATCCAGAATCAACAGCTACGTTAAGAACCAGCATGATGGAAATGAACGATTAAGGTACTCAATGTTTTTGAGTCTCTTTAATTTTTTACCTTAATTGTGCACCATTAAATCCATCGCTAATAATTATGCTACAAATGCCTTTGTTTGGATTGTATAATTGTTAAATATCTTAATTTAGTCGTACATTTTGGCAAATAGTGAGTGTCTTGCAAATAGTGGCGAGGCCAACACTAATCTTCAAGTCCGAATACTTAATCCAGAGCAATTAGAAGATGAACTAGACAAACTCATAGAAAATATACAAAGTGCTGATGGGGATAGTACTCCTAGTCATATAAGGGGAAGAAATCAAAACGTTACATATCCCGAAAAGTGAGAGAAATAATTGAAAATAAAAGGTTGTTTATAACTGACAAAGAAATCGGACCCCATAAGGAAACAAATTGAGAATACATGTTACCCACCAGCAGAGGAAGATGTTACCCTGCGAATATTGATGAGGACGAAATAAGAGGGATAATTTTCCATGAACTAAATTGGAAATTCAAGAATAACATGGGCGGTAAAAAGGCTACTAAAGTATGAATTAAAACAGGTCAGGTAATACAAGCATTACCAAAAAGGGACCAAGAAATTATTTCACATACCAAGGTACGTACCAAGGCAATGAAATATTGTGGATGTAATAATGATACTAAAACCAAGTTAGTTAGTTAGTTTTAGACGCCCAACAAAAGGACGAGGCCTAGACACATATGGTCCGTAGCCTTACCACATAAATTGCTTCTCCGCACTACCCTACTGTAACCAATTTGAGCTTCTCACGAAGCAGTAGATATCTCTAACGCTCAATTTACTGAGATCCGTTAGATCGCACAGGAGGTGAGCTCCCAGAAACTTGAGTCTGTTTTGAGACAGACTAGGACAGGTGCATAACAAATGAAGTACTGTTTCCTCCTCTTCTTCGTTGTTACAGCTTCGATAATAATCATGAAAGAAAACACCAAGTCTACTGGCATGCTTTCCAAGCATAAAAGGTTCCATTCACCCAGTCCTCTGGAAGGAATATCAGTTATAAATTTAACTTCGAGGTATGATGTCGAGATGGTGTAGTCGATAGATTTAGGGATTTCTTTGCTCGTTAGAATAGATGAGTGTCCCATAATGTTACAGGACCACATAGAAATTGATTTAAGCCTTATGGCTGTACTAGCAGCCACTTGCTTAGCTTGGATATCCAAAGGGATGAGATGAAAGAGAATCTCCAGTGCTTAAGTAGGAGTGGTTCTAAGTGCAGCACTAATACACAAAGTAGCAGTTCATTGCACTTTCATCAGCAACTTTTGGTTCGCCACTGTATTTAAAGCGGGCCACCAAACTGTAACTCCATACTTTAGAACTGGTCTAACTACAGAGGTATAAAGCCAATGCACAATGTGAGGCATAAGTCTCCATCCTTTTCCAATGGCATTTTTATAGAAGTAGAGTGCTATCGTCGCACATTTGCAGGTGGGAGGTTTACCCCGCCGTGCGGCAAGTACGCTGATATAAGCCAGAGGTTTTCCTTACCGACCTCGATGCTGGCTGCTACTACATCTACATTGCTGTAATTTGCAAGCAGAAAGATATTTAGTTTACTTTTTGCAAGAATGCATGATCGAATCCTACTTTCATGCTGTACAAACAGTAATTTGTAATTGGGAGCTCCGAGTCCAAGAACCCGATCCTTATTGACCCATGGTTCTTGAACCAAGACGACATCAACATCATCTTTTAATATTTGGAGCAACAAAGCAGCTGACGCTGCCTTACAATGATGCAGATTGATTTGAATAACCTTAAGCATTAAGATTAGTTACAACCTCCATCACAGTGGAACCAGATTCTGAAGAATCAGCTCTTAAACCGAGTCCGCAAAGTGACTCCATTGATAAAGACAACTCAGTGTCCAAAGTCGCCCCTTCTGTTTTATCAGGATGCGACTGCGTTTCAATTGGACAACCGTCCTCAGACGAAGTTCCGTGCATTGCGGAAGTATTCTCCTCTGGTTCTGGTGCCCCTGACTTAGCAACCCCATCCTTTTTGAAAACTTTTAAAGTGACAGCACTAAAGCCGTAGCTTACCACACCACTTGTTTTGGCTAGCACCACCAAAGATCTGTTGTCTTCTTTAGCTTCGTCCACCCTGGCTATCTTCCAGTTGGAAGTTAGCAAATCCGGATTGCTATTCTGCAACAATTCCAAAATATCTTTTTGACTACTCGGTTCCGCCGAATTCCACGCTCTCGGCCTACTGGGAATATCCTCAACGAAATAACATCTAGCCTGGCTCCAGGCCAAACCTCTTCAAGGCTGCTAATCGCCTTTTTGTAGAGATCTAGAGATCTCTGATTGGCACAGGCTGTCAATTTGACATGGTTCCTGCACCAACTACCATCCCGACATATAGGAGCCACCCTAGGGTTCTCCTTCATAATCTTGAGGAAAGAGGAATCTAAATCCTTTTCCATCTTCCTCCAATTAGAGGGAGTGATGCTACCATCCTCCTGAGCTCCATCAACCACCGCTATAACTAGTGGATCTTTTAGCACCTCACTAAAAGACCTACCTGCATTTACTTGCAATTTAGATTAGGCTGCAATTAGCAGCCTTCAAAGATTCATCTTGTGATCTCTGTCTTTTGGACAGAGAGCATTCAGATGAAACTCCTGGCATTGCTTTCATAATTTTAGTAACCAAAAGTACTAAAACCAAAGAAACCTCCGAATGAAAATCTTCATATAGGCCAATATGCTTCCAACAGTACCAAACTTATTAACGAAAAGTTATTTCTAAAAAGGCTGAAATTATTCAATTTGACCTTAGAGAAAAACACTCGACTATAGAACAACTTCATAGATTTACGGATGTAATCGAAAAATCACTTGAAACCAAACATGCTCCGGGATATTCCTAAATGTGGCCTAAGCGTTTGATAAGGTATGGCATCAACGGTTTACATTCCAACTACATCGGGATCTTCATAAACATAAAATTGTTTGAGCTAATGAAATCGTATATTTCAGACAGACACTTTCGAGTAAAGTACGAGAATGACAATTCTGAATTAAAGAGAATAACAGCGGGAGCATCTCAAGTTAGTGTTATCGGGCTCATTCTTTATCTCCGATATTTAAGACATGCCTAATATACTGATGTATCTGCATATCCGATTAACTGATCCGAACCATCACTCTTCCCAAGTGACAATCGCAATCCGGCAGTACCCTTGAGATACTTTAATACTCGTTTCAATTTGTTCCAATCCTCCCGGTTTGGACTGGACAACTTTTGTGCGAGAATTGAAACCGCTGCCGATATGTCAGGTCTCGTGCTGACTGATATTTACAGTAAGCAACCGAGCAACTTTTGATATTTGCCGTTGCCCAACAATAAATCCGTATCTCCTTCTTTACCATATCCAACTGATAATGGAACTGGGGACTCCTTTGCATCAGACATTTGGAAATCCTTTAGTACTTTTCCAATGTAAGCAGTCTGATTCAATGTGTAATGGCCATCTGCTTCCTTTTTGACTTGAAGACTCAAAAAATCCTTAATCTCTCCCAAGTTCTTAATGTTGAATTTCGAACTTAAAAATGTTTCGCACTTGGAGATTATCTTGTTGTTTTCACCAGCAATGACCACATCGTCGACGTAGATTGATATGTAGCATTTTTTTTCATCATGTTTGTAGGTGTACATGCATGGATCATTCTTGCCTTGAACAAATACCGAAATCGATGAGAATTTGATCAATTGTTTTGTTCCAATTGCGCGCTGATTGCTTTAGACCATATATAATCCTTTTTAGTAGACACACTAAATCTTCCTCGCCTTCAACTTTGAATCCTCAAAGTTAGATAAACCTTACAACAAACACATGATAAACCTTCATGTCCTTGTTTGCTGCCACTGTAAGCAATGTTCGAAACGTAGTTTGACGAACAACTGGAGCAAATACCTGATCATAGTCAGTATCGTATTTCTGCGAAAAACCTTGAGCAACAAGCCTTGCCTTGTGCCTGACTACTTCTCCATCTGAATTGCACTTTAGCTTGTAAATCCACTTGCAGCCAATTAGATTTGCACCTTATGGAGTTTTCACAAACTCCCATGTTTGATTTTCTATCAATGATTTGAAACCACAGCCTCTTTTGATCACCCTTGATATCTCCTACGTTGCACTTAGGTTCTTGAATGACTGAATTCACCACGTTCATTTCTTCAATAAGTCTCTTTGGTGTAGTTCCTTTGCTAGCGCGTTGTGATCGTCTAACAGTTTGCTCTTCATCTTCATTCTGAACGTGATCCTGTATTAGATTCTTTTCCTAAACTTTCTCATCGACTAATTCCTCTTGCACCTGATCGTTCTCTGCATTTTCAAAGTTGATCAACCTTGAATCGTCGGTAATTTGTTCCTGTTGATAATTTTTGCTAGACTTGATAGGTAACAAATGGTCCCTTTCGACTAACTGAACATCTCGACTAACTGTAACTCGATCGGTTTCCGGATTGCAACAACGATATGCCTTTGATTCGTAATCAACCGACCAGCACTGCGTTCACACCCTTTGAGTCGAATTTGCGCCTTGTTTGCTTTGGTACATGCATATAACATTCTGATTCGAATTATCTGAAGTATTGCACATTCGGACTTTTCTGGAATCAGCCTTCATATGGCGTTGTTTCTGTACCCTTTGTTGGCAAACGACTCTGGACATAGTTAGCCATCATTACAGCTTCGCCCTAAAACTTTTTCTCTAGACCTGCATCAATTAGCATACAGTGAGCCATTTCTACCAACGTTCTGTTTTTACGTTCCGCTGTTCCGTTTTGTTGAGGTGTGTACGCAGTAGTTCTCTCGATTTAAATTCCGCTTGACTTTAAATAATTCCCAAATTCATTACTGAGGTACTCTCCTCCTCGATCTGTCGCAATATATTCCTTGAATTTGCTGTAAACTGATGATTTATTTGCGATTAGGTAGGTGACTGTAAATGTTGAGTAATCGTCTATGAATGTCACAATGTAACGATTACCTGATGAGGTGGTCGTTTGCATCGGACCACAAACATCCGAATGAGTCAGATCCATAACTGCAACTGCTTTATTACCCGACTTGATCGGTAACTTGATTCGAGTAATTTTTCCTTCGAGACACACTCTGCACTTGGAGTTGATTTCAAAGTCCGCTGTACGCTCGCTGAAGTTGATGCCTTTAACCAAATTTTGTTTCGCCAATGATTCCACTACTTTGATGTCTCTATGGCCTAAAGCGAAGTGTCCACTATAGAGTTTTTTTGGTAAAGCGTAGAGTGTAGAGTGTAGAGTCTCTACAAGCAGTGTGTACACTATAGAGCGTTTCTACGACTCTACTGCTTTTCCGTAGAGTAGCCTTAGAGAAATTTTAAGTAGAGCTCTACCATGCGCTCTACAGACTGTATACACTGTAGAGCTATTTTTCTCTACGGTAGAGCGCTCGGCTATATTTTATTTTCGATTAATAATTTTTTATTTTCAGTTTTTCGTTCGTCAAAATCAAAAAAAAAAAATCAAATTAAAATGAGTTTTTGCCAATAACAAGCTGCTAGTGCCGGTTTTTTTTACTTGAAAAAGAAAACAAGAAAAACAGAAAGTGTTGGGAGCTGGAGTCGATCACGAAAAGAAAACAAAACGCCGGATTTTATCGTGGACCTAGGAATGAAATTAAGAAAAACGTTACAAACGCCTATGATAATTGTCTACGTATGTCATATAGTAATTTCAATATGTTACTGCAACTGGTTATTCCGATCATTAAAAAGAAAGAACGCACTTACAAAAACCTTCAGACAACATATTGCTTTACCAAACTAATCGAATGAGGTCGAAAAGAAAATTCTACAAAGTATTCCCTTCGAATGTCAAGTGCTCGAGTGAAATTACCGACGTAAGAATATTCAGGAATGTTGAATTGAATTACTAACAGTACCTTGACCAGCAAGTATACAAGATACATCTGAAAAAAAAATCGATTCGTAGGTGATTCCTTACCTCAATTAGAGATGACCAGCTAAAACCTAATTTAAGAGAACTGCTAAAAACCATTGTTTGACAACATATAAAGACAAAAGCTTGTGACTTTTATCAGTAGTTGTAAGGAGCCCTAAGACAGACATTTAAAAAAACTTTATCAAACATGCTAGATAGAGTGTAGAGCTCTACAAAACCTAAAACAATAGCGTGTACACTGTAGAGTTTTTTACGCAATAGAATTCTCACGTAGAGTGTGTGTAGAGCTCTACTGTAGAGCTCTACAGGGTGTATACACTACTCTACGCGAGAGTTTTCTCTACCTCTACGTAAAAAACTATAGTGGAAACACGGCTTTAAACCTCATGACATAAAAATCACCATGAGAAGAGGACGCTTGCTAATAAGGCATACTTGGTGCGATTACATAAATCGAATGCAAGATAAATTTACGAAATTGAGCGACCTTGGTAAAGAAACATTGGTAACTTTGCGAAAATATTTTTACTCGGTAGTTTGCCAGAAAGTTACAATGTGTACTTGTAAGCGCGTGATGAAACAGAGATCACACTTGATGTAGTGAAACAATATGTGACTGTTTAATATACGAGAAGCGTTCACAAAGAGATGGAACATCAAGTGATTCAGTTGCGAAGATTGTGTTTTCTGCAAGAAACCCAGTTATCAAAAGAAAAATTGCCCAAAGTACAAGGAATGGCTTGCAAAAAGGAATAGCGGCAACACAAAAAAGAGCACTGATGACAAATTGACTGATAAGCTGAATAAGATGCAAGATTCGGATTTTTTGTTTCTGATTGGTAACAAACAAAAGAACGGATAGATCACCGACTCATGTAAATGAGGCGCAAAGAAACATGTTGTCAGCAATAAAGTTTTTTTTTACTGAAATTGATGAATCATATAAAAGTTCAGTCGAGCTGGCAAATGGTGAATCAGTATAAACATTCACGGAATAGGTAGTGGCAATTTGACATTTTTAGACGAAAGTGGATGCATTCATAAAGCAAAATCAATCAATGTTTTGTATGCATCAAAATTGAAATAAAATCGGCTTCTCGTGATGACGCTGCAACTGCACCTTACTTGTTGCACGAACAACTTAAGTTCCCGGCGTTGAAATATATTATAACGGGTTTTCCAATAAGATGTTTCATTTTGACATTAAAAAAAAATTTGTATTTTTTAAGAGAAATCAATGAATGTTTATTTCATTATAAAGATGACGGTGTGGTAACGCACCTTCAATTTGATAATTTTTAATCAATCGAATGTGCGATGAAAAAACATTATTCCTTATAAAATAACTTTTTGTTTTTTCAAAAAATTTTTAGTCGGTCCTAATCTATCAAACAAATAAGTTGTTGCTAATAAAATATATTTTCTAAATAAAATAAAACTTTTCTTATACATAAATACGTGCTATAACGGTATGCTATTAACATTTGGAAACGATATCAGCCAAATAGCCGTCACTGCTACGCTTGCAGCACCATATCCTTTTCATAAAATTTTCCATGACAAATTCGCACATTTGCGGCTGTCCATCTTTAAGGTCTTGAATCCATTGTGGAGCATTGGCATAGACCTTGTCTTTCACGTGGCCGTAATGAAAAAAGTCTAAAGGTGTTAAATCACAAGATCTCGATGGACAATTGTGATCACCTCTTCGAGAAATAACATGGTCAGGAAACTTTTCTTGCAAAATTGCATATGTTTAGTTGCTTGTGTGGCACATAGTGCCGCCTTGCTGAAAATAAACTTCGTTCACATCAATATCTTTCAAATCCGGCCATAAAAAATCATTAATCATAGCTCGGTAGCGCACCGTAACAATTGTACCAGCCTCATTTTCGTAGTGAATTTTAACAATTCCAATGCCTTGTTGAAGTAGTATCGTTCCATTTTTAGTAATGGCGTAGATTTACTTGTCAAATGTCAAAAGATGACAGCTTCAAAATCAGGTGCCGAAATAGCAGGCTATTCAAAATGAAACTTCTTATTGGGTAACCCTATACAACCACAGTTTGATTCATGGTCGATTTTGTCATAGGCTCGTGCTGAATCTACATATCCAAACAATGATATTTCGCTCGATTTGATGTTGCTCATCTTAAGCCTCAGTTTATGTGTTGCCTTCTAACATTTCCCAACATGATGATCCCTAAAAAAAGTGATCTATGGGAATTTAAGAACTGGCGAGGAATTTTCCTCCTTAATAGAAACAATAATATTCGCAATGATTATCATTACAGAATCTCACCTACAGTCAATGCAAAATAATAAGAAACAAGTAAGCTGGTTTCAGACCAGAAAAAAATTGCACTGTTCGCCTTAACTTAATCAATACCATCACTGAACAATCTAATGAATGTAATTTTCCATTGTATCTGCTCTACGTAAATTTCGAACCTACTGTTGACGATAAATAGGAACACGATATGGCAGGCGCTTAAAAATGATCGGGATACTGGAAACCGACCTCAATAAGAAGGCAAACAACGTGAAATGTACTACAGCACTCAAGGAGTAAGGCAAGGATACGTACTCTCGCCTATAATATTTCTGATCGTAATGGGTAGTGTAGATAACACATCCCCTAAAAGCATTCAATAGGTAATGCTCACACACAAAGATTGACATATACCAAAAAGTACAAGAGCTATCAGATAATAGCTAATGAAATTAGTCTCAAGATAAACCTGATATTTAAATCAAGACGATGAGATTCAACAAGAATCTAATCTACTCCGATGCACATCAAACAACGACAAATTAAAGACGTTAACGAACTATAAATTGGTTGCACAACCTTTGTCCTGTCACGTAAGGCCAAGATACGAATGTTCAACTCGTGTGTAAAAACTAAACTATACTGAATGTGAGACATGGAAACTCACGAAAAAAACCATAAGAAAACTGCCTTTGACGAATATGGAAGTGGTTCGGATCGGACACCATAACAAACATCGAACTACACAGAAACAAAAATCGGAAGACTTTTGCTAGCAAAAGCGAAAGAGCCTGGCAAATCATGGGTAACTAAAAAACTAAAAAAAGCTTTTTTTAGTGAATTTTGTTAATGGGCACGAAACATCTAAACAATTTATTGAGCCAATAGGTATGAACTTTACAGTTCTAGAACCAATTAACCAATCGTCACTTTTTTTTTATTAAGGCTTCGAAAATGATAAATTATTGAAATAACCTTATAAAATTCAACAGCCGTAACCGCATAATGATGATTGACATTAAATGTCGTTAAATCTGTAATTTTGTTTATTTGAGTGCTAAAATTATTATGAGTATAAATAATTTTCAATTAATTTAAATGTCATTTTCCGTTTTTTATTTATTTAACGCTTAATTATAACAATTCACAACCGAGTTAGTAAAATATGTTTTTTTTTTATTAGACAATAGCATTAATGTGGTTTCATCAATGCCATTGGACATTTATCAATTTCCGATTTCATTGTAGCACATTTAGCATCGCTACTATAATTTGGACAATTTTGGAACATATTGGCCCTAACACAGCCAATCATTATACCGGGCACGGGATTACATTTATGATTAGCTGGATCGGACGGTGGTAATCCTGTGAATTTATCTTTCAAATCACTGTGTTCCTTTTCGCACGTTTCAACGGCTTTTGAAATTACGTCACTCCATTTTGTGTCGGTTACCGATGCTGTAATAATGGTTGTTGCTAAGTTTTTATCGAATTTACCATCGACAAGGATTTTGGTGGTATTTAAAATACATTCGGCTACGCACTAAGATCGAATAAATTAAAAAGATAAATCAATAAAAATTATTAAATACAATTAGTTATACGTACACATCCGGTAGGTGGTGCATCTGGTGTTGGTGGCGCTGGTGGTTCACTTGCGCCAAAATCAGCCATACATTTTGTTATAATACTATCTTCGAAAATGTTTGGTAATTTACAACAATCTTCTGGTTTTGCGGACAACGATCCTTCACATTCCTTATTTGGATTTTTCATTGCACGTGGTTCGGGTGCCTGCGCACTACAAAATGCAATGGCCATATAAATCACCAAAATAAAAATAAATCCTGATTTCTGAAACATTTTTACGATCGTTACTAACTGATAATACTTTTGAACGTTTTAAAACGATTTAATATAATTTCAAATTTTACATTGATTTTTATATAAAAAAAAGTGTATTTATTCTTTATATAAAAAGTGCACAAAATGACGAATTGAACTTCCGGTAGAATTACCAATAATTTGGGTGATAAACGGTGAACATCACATAATATGTATTATAATTCCATGACAAATAATTACAATTATTATTCAATTAAAATATGGAAAGATCGACTTGTAAATTAGCTAATTGTAATTTTTATTTGGATATAATTTTAGACAAACTCTTCCGGCCATGACTTATTTTTAAAAATAAAACTGAATTTGTTACTTTGATTTACCCTTGAGTTGACTGTTTATAATCGTCGGTTTACGGGTATATGATTTAAGTAATTCTTATACTCTTATACTTAGTTTGTTACTGTCATTAACCAGGTCCTCTCCATTGGGAAATGAGTCCATTTGTAAAACGGGTCCAAACGATTGTATCATCGATTGCAACTACGCATAATATGATAAAATCAATAAAACTGATAGCAACCGGGGGAGGGTTGTAAAAGGGATTTTTCATCACATGATTACGATCGGTGATGACGAAGAACACAACTATGACCCCCTGTTGGAGTGCAGAATCCATGGGCCGAACCATCGTCCATGTCAGTATAGGTTGACTGGAGCAATGCAATGTGCAGATGGAATTAAAAACGAACCTGTATTCGTGCGTCCTCGATTTGGCTGGTGACGGCGTAAGGTAGGACGTTTAAAATTAACCGCGAAAGAGTTGGGAGAGCTTCGGCCCTAGAAAAGATTGCCAAAAAAAACTAAAAAAAATTTTGTAGCTAATTTTACTTAGAGGAAATCGTTTGAGCCTCTTATTGCTCATGCAGAATAGCACATGATTAGTCTGACAAAGCCTAGACCATGCAACATGTACGTCGTAATTCTTCTGTTAGATTTATTTTAGTTGTGTTAGTTTCTCAATAACTATACGTATTGTTCAGACACACAGAAGAAGCCGAGTTGTTCTCTATTCCAAGGAGCTACAGTCCCTGGCCCGAGAACTACTTGACTCTGTATGTAAAATGTAACCTTCTTTCTCTCTCTTAACCATCTCACATACTCATCGGTCAGAGTCCAATTCTCACACCCATAAATGACAAGGGGTCCGATCAATATTTTGTACATTTTCACAATATCGGCATTTGCAAGGTATTTCGATTTTAGCAGTGCACGGTTGCCAGCGAAAAGAGTTAATTGTAAAAGTTCCTGGCTGTAAATCAAACTATAAACTATTATGAACGTCACGATACATTTCGTAATATTTAGAAATAATCATCCTCAGCCAAATTGGTAATAACTTGGTCACAATCTGAGAGATGAATGTATCATGTTATAAAGTTCGATACATAACACTTCTCCCATCTTAATTTTTTATTTTGTTTTAATAATTTTTTTTGGCTGTCGATAAATTCGCAGAAGCGAATATAAACGGTCGATCTTCTTCCTCTGTTTTTTTTATATAAATTTTCAGAGCACTTAGGATTTAGGTATGTATATCCTTTTATGAAAGTTTTAGCAACAAACACACAGCACTACTACAAAATGTAAAAGGAAGGATTAGGAGGGAAAAGGGTAAAAGAGGAATGAAAGTAATAAAGGTTTTCAGTCTTCTAGTTGTTTACTTTTGATATTAAGTTTGAATCTCTGTAAATTGTATTCCAAGGGAAACGTCTCGTCGTTCAGTTTATTCCACATTCGCATACTCCTAAAAAAAATTAGTTTTTAAATTTATTGGTCTTCGCGAATTTAATTTCCAGATTGTATCGGTGTACCAGGCGTCTTAAATTACGAGCGGGCTTTAACAAACCAGGCATAAATTCATAAAATTAACAATGACAATGAAAGTACTTGTAAAACACGCATAAGGCTCCCACATTACGTATATGGGAAAGAGAATCAAGATCAGATAATAATTGTACGTCTTCAATCATTCGAGATGCTCGGTTTTGGACTCGATCGAGTGCAGTTAAATGAATTTTCGGTGCTCCAGCCCAAATATGAGAATTATACTCCAACCTGGGTCTTATGTAGGTCTTATACATTGTAAGTATTTCGGATGGATTAAAGTAAAACTTACATCGCCGTAGAAATCCAAAACATTTGGCTGCACCAATCGCTGCTTTGTTTATTTGTTCAGCCCAAGATATTCTCTTTGATATAGTTAAACCGAGAATCTCAAATATGTCAGACGAACCCAAGCTGGATTCACCAGTCAGAAAAGACGGTGAATAACCATCAGTTCGGCCAGAAAAAACACAGGATTGAAATTTGTTGGGCTTAAATGCAACTCTGTTGGCTTCACCCCACTTAAAAATGGAATTAAGATCTCGCCGTATCGCGATGAAGAAGAAGGTAAACTGTAAGAGGTAAAAAGTGAGCTGTCATCAGCAAATATATTGTATAGACAGTTGCTGATAGAAGATCATTGATGAAAATAAGAAAAAAGGTTGGAGAAAGGACCGATCCCTGAGGAACACCAGCGTTTATAAGATGTTGATCAGAAGTCACACCATCCACCACCACTTGGATTTTGCGACAAAGAAGAAAATTCTCAATCCATAAAATTAACGAACCGTGAAGGCCAACTGCCCTCAATTTACTCAGCAAACCCTTGTGCCACACGCGATCAAATGCTTTTGAGATATCGAGTGCAATGACTTGATATTCACCAGATTGATGAATGCTTCTGTTCCATTGTTCGGTAACAACATTAGTTAAATCACCTGCTCAACGCCCTCCGCGAAAGCAATACTGACGATCAGAAATTAGATGGTTAGCTTCTAAATATTTCATCAGCTGGAAGTTAATTATGGTCTCAAGTACTTTAGAAAGCACCGAGATGATAGCGATTGGACGATAATTTGAAGGGTCCGATTTACTGTTCTTTTATGGCACAGCAATATTTGAGGACAATTGGGGGAATACAATCCGGACTGGCTGACTTGTTGGTGTTAATGTTTGCAGGGACTTTAGCGACAACTCTAGATCTAAATCTAATGCGACGCATCGATGAACTGGCTAGAGAGATAATCGGGGGTATTAAGTTAGAATCAGGTAAATTAGAGTTTGCTGCAATTTTTCGGGCGAAGAGATTAGATTTTTCTAATCTAAAGAGCTGTAGAAAAAATATAGCCCCATCTTTCAGAGGTGGTATTGATGATTTCCTATTGTTCAAGAAGTGTTCCTCTACTTTGCGGGCAAAGGACCAAAAGGTCTGATTGCTATTGCCCTGCTTTAAGACCTGCCGCAACCCTTCTCGAACTTTTTTTTGATATTTTTTTTTAGTTTGGGACACTGTTTGCGTTGCCAGATTTCTAGCCGCCTTAAATATAGCTTAATTTTCATTTGACGGGTTCTTAACATATTTGCGGTGAGAGGCTTTTTTATTGGCGGTTGATGTTCTACAGTCATGATTATGCCAAGGATTGCCTGATTTTTTATATTTGGCTTAGAGAGACTGGAAGGAACGAAATGTTCCATTCCCGTGAGAATGACAGTCGAAACCAGAATAGCTGCATTGTCAATGTTACCGAAGGCAAAACAAGAGTACCATTCGAACTCTTGAAAAAACTTCTTCATTTTTTCCCAGTCCGCATTTTTACAGTGCCATAATCGACGTTTAGGCGGAACATTCATTTGGCACGACCACGATATTGGAAATTTCGCTGTAATAAGCCGACGGTCAGAGTTTCCCAAATGAGAACTGACGGAGATACTGTATTTCTCCGCATGAGAAATTAAAAACAGATCCAGTAAATGACCCGTATCGTTGACCCGATCTGGTCTCGTCGTAGGCTGATCTACAAGTTGTGTGAGTTGGTTTAAAGCTGCAAACATTTCAGCCGCCTCACCAACTGGTGTTACGGACTTATAATAAGGAAGCCACTTGTCATTGTGGACATTGAAATCACCTGCCACAGTGATTTCAGCATTTGGTGATTTCTGAAGGATGCGCTCAATGGAGTCTGACAGAGTATCAAACTCAAAATGAGCAGCGCAGTTTGCGATATTTGGGCTCCAATAGAGACCACATAGGAAGAGGGAGTGTTTCGAGACATGAATTTCAACCCAAATAAAGCTGAACTCATTTAGTCCAACTGGTTTGGCCCTAAAAAACTGGGAATGGAAAAAGGTATATTGTTGCGGATATACAAGGCCAGCCCCCTATGGTGAATAAGCCGATGGATTAAGGAGTAACCCTTAATACCGACGGCCGAAGAATCACCGGAGTACAAAATTTTGGTCTCGGTGATAAGTAGAACCGCTGGTTTTGTGGAAGCTACATGGTGTTCCACGGCTGCAAAGTTTGTCCGCAATCCACGAATATTGCTAAACTGAAAAGAGAACACTCTCCTCATGACACAAGAATACAGAGACTCAAACTTAAAGAACGCAAGAACAGCGTTAGACCATCAAACAATGATGTGTCCACAATAGTACCTCCGAATCGCAGTGTATTAACCTTCCGACCGAACACACTAAAATATAAACACAACACCGTTTGCTTAACAACAGCTGCTCAGCAATTAATTTATCTACTTGTATTAAACAAGTCGACTAAACGGAATTTAAAAACAAAATTAAAAATTTAACAGATTAACGGGAAATAAACGGGATTACTTTGCTAAGAATAGTGCCTACCCCTAAAGAGGCATCACACATGAGGTACGGCTCTTTGCTTGAGTCATAATGGCTTAAAACGTTGTTCGCACCCATCTTCTGTTTGCATCTTCCAAATCATGTTTGTTTTTTGTTAAGTCGTAGAGTTAAGTCGTCAGTTTCGTCGCCATCAATATCATTAACTTTCTGTAAAAATTTACCAACCCCAAAAAATCTTAAGCTGCGTGAAATTTTGGGGTACTTGATGAACATTGTTATAATAGCCACAATCTTACATGGCCTTGGCCTTATTCCACACTCTAATAATGAGGCTTATATATATTCCACTTCCCGCCTAAAAAATGAAGATTTGTTTTCATTAATGAGAACATCATATACTTAGCAAGTTGTTGAAACACTGCACCAGTGTAGTACAGACACTTTTTCTGATCTGCTTCAGCTATCAAAATACTATTGCTACACTACGATACGAGCACTTGAAATACTATACAGCTGCGTATATCTAAACAATCCCACAAGTGAGTGTTGATTGTGAAAAGTTCTGACGAGTTTTCAGCTACTACGAACTTGCTGATATGAGGCGGCCTGATCCAAAACTGTAAAAAAGTTACTTCCTGAGACACTATAGCTAAAATATCGTCGATGTTTGGTAAGCGATAATGATGAAAATCAACCAAATTATTAACTGACACTAAAAAATCCTCACACATCTAGAGGCTTTTATCTTTCTTTTGAACGATCATAATGGGGCTAACCCATTTGCTGTGCTGCACACCAATATTGCCCGTCATTTTCATTTCCACCTCCACCTTTGGCTTCAATGAATAGGACGCCGAATACGGCTTATAGATTATCGGCTTTGCATTTTCTTTCAAGACAATGGTTGCTATACAATGTTGCACGGAGAAAAACTTACTGAAATACAGAGGAATATTTCCTCTTTAGATCCAACACGCGCAGCTTCAAACACTCCTTGCCATCGCCATCGCCGTTTATACTCCGTTACCATCCGTTAAAAACCACAATTTTTTCGCATTAATTTATTCAACCATGGTCCTTATTCAACCCCACTCTGTTTACTACAGTATATTTCCTTGAAACTCTGCGATCACGGATAACTTTTTTTTTTTTTTACTTTATTTAATATTTTGCATCTGTTAGATAACGTAATGTCTATGCTAGAATATAAATATATAATAATGCGCGTGAAATAATTCCTAAATCAATCCTAAATACAAAAAAAGGAAATGGTTTAGGAATGGTTTAGCAAAAACTTCATACGCGGAAGGAGGGATGTGAAAAATTTTATAAATCGTTTCTCCATGAAATTTAGTTTCAATGTGTTTGTGAGAACATAAATTAAATGTAATGCATGTAAACATTTAGGCGACATATATATTTAAAAAATCATTCAATTATTTTTATTGTTGCTTTTATTGAACTATTGACCAAAACTGGAGCCGAAACAAGTAACTCGGTTATATCTTAATTTTACTAATTTAATTGAATACAACTTCAAATTTTGCGAGGTGGACATCTATCCCACTATATTTTTCTATTAGTCCTATCATTTGCCAGTATTCATGAATTTTTTTAGATTTTTGTCATTGTTCTGGATTGGTCAAAATCAAGATATGAACGAGTTACATGTTTGGGTCAAATAAGAGTTGTTAATTCATTTTTATTCAATTGGTTTAGTTTAGTTTTAAATAATATTAACGAATTAATATAATTCGATTTCGCCTAAATGTATGTTCTTTATTATAATTATAATACACACAAGTATACTCAAATTTTTTTTAAATTTAGGAATGATTTAAGAAATTCTTCACTCATTCCTAAATGAAAAAAAGACTACTCATTAAGTATAAGGTATTACTTCAGTCAAAATATATAATTGAGTAGGTTCATCTTTAATCTCGATGCATCATTCTTAGTATTTTAACATTGTGATCAACAGGAGGCGGGGGAGGGCGCGCCGTGAACCTCTGGTAAGACCGATTTAACATGCTAGCGAGAGAATGCATTACCTGATTGAACCAATTTTGGTGTCAAAATTTGCGTAAAGAACAGTGCGATTTAATTAAATTAAAATTAAAATAATTAATATCCACATTAATTATAATTAAGAAAAAAAACATAAATTTCAAATTATACAGTCTGAATGTCTCTCTAATTGCCTAATTATTGCAATTATTTATTTTCAAATGAAAGTTGGTATTACAATAATGCATACATTGAGGCGAATTACATAAAAATATGTGTGAAATGAAACAATATAAAGTAGTATATATTAATAGTAATAGATGTCACTTTACATCTTCAGTGTAGTTTCACTGAAATACAAGAATCGTTCTCTATGCCGCTCTTTATGACTATGACAGAACAGTAGCCAATTTCAAAATTTCAAAAAAAAAAAAAACAAAAAACTTCGTTCGATTCGATGCCATTTGTATTTATTTGAAATCAAAAATAATAATAAAATAAATAAAAATTAAGAAAAAATAATAAATAATAAAGGTAATGATAGTAAAATTAGCCTTAAAAATAATAAATAAATCGATTTTAATAAATCCATACAGTCTATCATTTCTCACACTACATATTTACGTTATCAGGGATCACTACGGCCGTGCAGACGACACAGCCACCTCGTTTTTTTTTCTTGAGGTATAAAATATGGTCTACCCAGGACAACTTAGAGTCCATTATAAGTGCAAGGTATTTTGCATATTTAACCTCGTTAATTTTGCTTGAGTTGAAATTAAAATACTTCAGATAACTCAAGTCATAATCTGCCCTTTTAATTTTAGACTGAAATAAGATATAGTTAGTTATATCTAAATTGATGCTAAGTTGATGAGCTATCATAAAATTGTTGATCACAGCCAAATCACATGCCATATCGTCGAGTAACTGGAGTCTTGAAGATGCTTTATAAATGATAATAGCGTCATCGGAATAAAGTTGTAGGTTTTCAAGCAGCGATAGATGAAAAATGTCATTGATATAAAAATTAAATAAAAGCGGACCAAGCAATGAGCCTTGAGGAACACCAGCAATCAAAGTATTATATTCACTCTCAACACCTGCTACTAAAGTAAATTGTTTTCTATTCGAGAGGTAGCTTTGGATCACAGATAGGGTATTAGCATCTGGATTTAGATTTCGTAATTTTTCAATAAGAATAGTGTGGTTAACACAATCAAAGGCCTTGGTCACATCAATAAATAACACTGATACAAACATTTTTCTATCCATATTATTATATATAATTTCGATGACATTAGTAACGGCGGACGGATTGGGTACTAGAATATTCAGTAAAACCGTATTGATTTTTATTAATAATCGAATGAGTATGAAAATAATTAAGAAACCTTTTGAGAATAACCTACTCAAAAATCTTAGACAGACTATTTAAAATTGATATAGGTCGATAGTTACCCATATTCGTTTTGTCACCTTTCTTATGTATAGGTTTCAATTTAGCAATTTTTAGCGCATTTGGAAAACATCCTTAATTTGTTAATTAAGCATTTGTTAATTAACTTCAGTATAATTGGAATTAGAGTGTCTGAATCTGTAAATAAACTTCAATGAAATACCATTATATCCTGAAGCAGACGATTTATTAAGCTTTCTAATTATTAAATTAATTTCATCAAAATATTATTGGGGTACTTCCGATTTAATGCACTAAATTTGTCTCGTACTCTCATGAGGGACAAAAGTGATTTATTTACCCATGGTTTAAAATACGGCTTTTTCATTATTGAACTATTTGCAGTGATGGTTTTCTGTAACACATCGATTAATGGTTCAAAGCTTCCTATTGAGTTCGGTATTATAGGTGTATGCAAGTCAATTCTACTATAGTTGACTACAGAATAAATTTTATTTTATTAGTAACCACATGGTGTTTCGGAGCCATATTAACATTTGATGATCCGAATAAGATATATTTCTTGATACAAGTTTGTACTTTAGGGAAACCAAATCTGTAATAACATAGTCGATAGTAGTTGCAATGGTATTCGAGAACCTTGTGGTGTAATGCTCTAAGTTAGAATTATAAAATCAAAAATCCATTAGACATTACTGTGGCATGGAGTCTAAGATTAGGAACATCTAATATAGCACGATAATTAATATTAAGATCCCACATAAGAAATGAATTAGGATATTTAACTAGTATATACACATATACACAAGTATGGCGGAGTGATATTTATGGTTAAGTTGGTGCTAACCTGTTGGTAGTTGTGATAACCAATTTATAATTCGGGGGGCATCGCGGCTTGATTCTGTTGAATATATATATGATCATTATACTAACATTTGTATAAAATGCCAGTTCGTTGCAATTTTCTTGAAGCTGCTATTAAAGTACCAAAATGTTTGCGCAATCTATGATTTATTATTTGTTTTATATGTGGTAATGTTAGTTAGTTTTATATGTGAGTTCCTTCCTAACTGGCCATATTCCAGAACTTTTCCAAAAAATAATTTTAAAATCCTATTTTCTTACTACGTATCGAATTTCATCAAAATCGGTTAAGAACTCGCCGAGTTCCTCCCTAATTGGCCACATTCCAGAACTTTCCTAAAAAATCATTTTAAGCTTAAATCATATGTTGAAATATCCTGTTTTGAAATATCCAGTTTTGTACCATATCTCGTTTTGTCAAATCCTATTTTGAAATATCCAGTTTTAAAATGTCCAGTTCTGAGCGGTTCCCATTTTTAATAGATTGTTGAAGCAAGTATTCATTTTGATATTGTACGTTGTCAATTCTATCTTCGCATGTAGTCATTTTAATAGTCAAACCTAGAACTTCATCTTTATTGTTAATAAAGCTCAGTGAATTATACAAATTTCGCTTTCGCTTTCCACAGAGTTTATACGCACAACTTCGTTGGACACGTGTGAAGTGGAAAGCCGTCACCGAGTGTTGACTCGTTAAGTCACCTGAAATTTCCTGCGCAAGTGGGGTAATTCTCTCAAATATTATTAGCGCGGTAATTTCCATTCATCAAGCATAACTTCGCTTTGCCATATTTTGAATATCAAGAGCTCGATGCAATTAACCCCAGGATTGTAACATTGAATACGTCAGAGAAATGGCCCTTTTAAGTGTCGAGTACTGCATCGATGTTAACACGAAAATTTCAATGTTGGTTTCGAATTCATTTTTACCATATCTAGAGTCACCCGGGCGGCACTAGAAGTTTTCAATACCTCATATTGAGCGTGACTCTACACATTTGGCAGCTGACCAATAAGATCTCTACATATTTCTTGAACCGAGACCTTCCCTTAGAAATTAATGCATTGTCCATTTGACTTCAGAGCGTCTAACAAGGAGAGAATGTACTAGCCGCAATGAGATTGTATCGGTCGCTAGATCGTGTCGCACGGACAGAGCTATATTTTTACACGTCAGTCTAATTTTTGCTCTAGCATAAAAGCCTCTAATCACTATCCTGACATCATGTTCCGGATCCCATTAGATCATCCAAACTGTTGAAAATAGCCTCTTTATATTTGGGTTGGCATACATCAGTGGTGGCATGAATACAAATGATTGACAGGTTGACTAGTCGTAAACGTAGCTTACACATACGAATATCAACTGCTTTAATATCCAAAAAAAAACTTTTTCGCCTGGAGTCCAAGAATAAAAGTAACACCAAGATTGCCGATGTCATCTCCATTGTAAAGCAATTTATAGCCTTGTGACAGACGAGATAAGTCACCCAACTATTCAAGCTTAGGTTGGTCGCCTGCTATACGACAGTCAAATGATACTGTGGTGGAATACAAAGGACACCGCATGGTCCTTTAAAAATATACGAGGCATTGGAGTGTCTCACAATCACAGTGGCCAACTATAAAGATATAGTGGAACAATTCTTAATTTAGCGCACTCAGCGAATTCAAAAACCAATAAATAGTTTCAATAAAATTTTATTCGACGGTCAAAACAAACTAATCCATGTAGGACTAATTTACATTCCTGTTTTTTTATAGTCAATAATTTATTTAAGCTTGTTGCGTTGTCCGTTTGATAAGAGCAATTGGACAAGTTGGAATTTGGGCCTTCAATGCTTTACATTTTGCGTCAGCACTGTAATTTGGGCATCCCATGAAAATATTTGTCCGAATACATACAATCATTGCACCCGAGACAAGGCTGCAAATATTATTTTGTGGATTTGATGGTTGTTGTTGTGGCATCGACGGTTGAATTAATTTAAACTCGTTGGTACAGTTTTCAATGGCCATTTTTATTACTGGTTTCCATGTGGCGTCTGCACTGGCTGACATTATTTTAAAGGCTTGATCCTTTTGGAACTGGCCAGCTTTTAAAATTAATGTGGCATTGGTAAGACATTCGGCAAAACACTTTAATAAAAAAAAAATAGGTAGCATTAGAATATAACGGTCCAAATGGTATCGATATACTTACTGGAGTTGGTGTGCCATCTTTTTGGAAATCAGAACGACACTTATCTGTTATTTTTACGTCGAAAAACTCTGGCATATTTTTACAGCAGCCATCAGGATTGGTAGCTAATGTTTTTGTACAGTCAGTATTGATTTGACTTTGAGCAACAGCTGAGGCAATCAAAATACACGACACAATTAGTAAGAATTTCATTTCGAAAATGTTGGGTACTTTAAAACGTATTCAAAGGGAATTGAATAACAGACACTGATAAAATGACAAGTCGATCGTTGTTTTATATGATTCTGTTGAAGCGATATTATGGGTCATTAAGGGTACTTCATTACAGAGCCTATTGTTTGGCTCTAATCGATATTTAATTCAAATTTGTTATAAATAAATTAGATGGACCATGTTTTTTCTATATGGTTCTTGTTTTCGTGTGTCATTGCAAAGTACCATAAACACGTTCTTTATCTTTAGCTAACGAGAATCGTTGGCTCATGCCGACAGTAAGGTTTAATTTTTGTCCGATTCTAATGTTTAGCTTAATAATATAACTAAAGGTTGTAGTGCTTCTGACTCGCTTTGATGTGTTTAACGGCCTGTCAAATACATCATCAAAGTGAGAAATTTATCGAGGCAAAGCTTACCTTTGCACATCATACAAATTACATAATACTGTAGAGAATCACTACTTTGGCGGAGGACCTAGGGGGATTTTATCCGAATCGGTCAGTTTGATCAAGTTTTTTCGCTGAGGGCGATTCTTTGCAATGTCTGAGAATACCTGAGAAAAGTGAATTTATGTAAAATGACAGTAATACACAGTAGCCATGCAAAGTGTCAAAGTTGAGAACAACCTATTATTGATCTTTGCAATTAGGTCTAGTGTATGGCAAGGAGATACTCTGTCCCCGATACATTTTAGATTTCCTGTCAATTCAACCAGACCCTGCAAACTGGAATTATATAAGGTTTTGATCAAACTCGTTTTCATTTATGGGAGTGGGAGATGGATACTTGGCTTGTCATTGTTGACATTTGATGCAACAATGACAAGCCAATACTGGTTTGGCCACGTTCTGCGATCTGATCCTAAACGGATGGTGTAGTAATATATGAGAGGGGAGCCGCCATTTGACTTCACAAAATGCTATGCAAATAATCAAATTTCAAATTAATTAATACTGAAATAATGTGTATTTACTCTAAAGTACATCTAAGTTAGTTTACCTAGTCTAAAACTACAATTTTCTTTCCTTAATTTAAATTTAAATATTTAATTGTTGAATTTAGAAGGAAATGGTGCCGGACATTCCATGAAATATTCTCGAAGGTTGTCACACTTGGCGTCTAGTATAAAATTTACATTTATTAATCAAACAGAATATAAAAATTATATAAAATTATATTACCATCTCCACCTCGATCCGCTTCGGGACATTCGATCATCATATGGACATGGATACATGCCACAATGTATGCATACATTGGATTACAATTTTTCAATTCGTCGTGTTTTTCTTTAAGCTCGTCGCGCAATTCCATTCCTTCAACGACACATTTATCCGCCGCATCGTTAAAAATACTTTCCCATCCAGGATACGAATCTAATTTACTTTTTACTCCCTCTTTAATATCTTCTACATCTACTTCACCGTCATCATTGATTACACCGTACTTATGAAAAACACATTCAATCAAAACACATTGTCGTGTAAGATTGAAGCCACTAGTCGATAAACCACCAACTTCATTAACGCACTCCTCATGGAATTCTTTATTCGCCAGGTGCGGAGTTTTACAACAACCAACACCATCTTTTGGATCGGGAGCTACATCACAATCGACCGCATATGTATTTTTGAACACACATATTATAACTACGAATATTATTGAAAATGTATTATAATTCATTTCGAGTACTTTAACAATTAAAAAGTGCACCAACGAACTATTTTGTTATTACTGTTCTAAGATTTAAAAACTATTTCTTTTTATATTTATACTTCACTCAAATTAGTCTTACAGTGCGCCGCCTGAATGACGACCATTAGTATAAAATGAAGTAAAACAAATAAAATTGTATGAGCTACACTGTAATGTCATTATTCGATTGTTTATCAAGATTTTGACATTTAATTGTTTTGTTTTGTTGTGATAAGAATTATAATTGGAATCGGAAACTTACTTAGACAAATTCACTACAGTGCGACACGATTAGTAAAGTTTTAACCCATTCGTTGCCGCTTCTATTTCAAGTATTTCCATTTAGAAATGTGTGGTGAATATTTTATATAACGTGTCATAAATAAATACTATTTTAATTTACAGATTCGAGCACTGATTCGAGCCATCATGCCGCATATTGAAATGGTGCGGGAAATGTCAACAATGCAGAATTAATTTTGGCTAAGACCACCAACGAAGTTACTATAGAAAACCTCTACCACGTTATGAAAACAAAGTGAGTAAAGAGTTTTTAGAATTAAATTAAATAAAAATGGCTAGCCTTTAGCTCGAGCACTTTTTCGAGTGTATGGGTCGTATCTCGGTGATGGCATCACGAACGTTGGGCTTCAAATGCTCAATTGTCACTGGTTTGTCGGCGTAACACTTGTCTTTAACGGCACCCCACCATTTCGGCTAATTAAACTGCCATCAAACGTTTGACGCAATGAATCGATTGTGGCATGAGATGTGTGGCAAGTTGCACCATCCAGTTGAAACCAAACATCGTTCACATCAATACCATGAAGAGCGGGCGCAAAAAAATCGGTTATCATGGTGCGATAGGTGTCTTCATTGACCGTAATGGTTGCGTAGTCCTCATTTTCAAAGAAATATGGACCAATAATGCCTCCGCTTCACAAGCCGCGCCAAACAGTCACTCATAATAGGTGCATTGGCTTCTGTAAGACTACGTGTGGGTTTTCTGAGCCTCAAATATAGCAATTTTGCTTATTAATGTACCCACCAAGATGAAAATGAGCTTCATCCAAAAAGATGATTTTTTTGGCAAAATCGACATCATCGTGCAGTTTCTCGTTGGTCCATCTAGCGAAGTGAAAACGAAGCGAATGGTCATGCGGCTTTAACTCTTGAACCAATTGAACTTTGTAAGGCGTCATACCGAGATCTTTTCGCAAAATTCGACGTAAACTGGTGCGTGAAATGTTTAATTCTTGAAAACGATGACGAATTGATGTTGATGGATTCTCACGCACACTCTCAGCCACAACTTCGATATTTTCGGGTTAACGCACTGTACGAGCACGCTCACGTCTTGGCGCATCAACAATGAAACCAGTTTCACGACCTTCAACAATAAACTTGCGTATACCGGGCACTGTTGGTCCTTATCTGCGACGAAATTTTGCACGACATTTTCGTGCAATTTCCAACCAATTGTTTTTGTTTTGGAAATAAATTTCCAAAAAATCCCAACGTTGCTCAAGCGTAAATCGATTCATTTCGTTCAGTTGAGATAATATACTGAATTTTGTGACAGAATAGAATCACATAAGTATTGCCAGATTCGAAATAACCGGTGGTTCAAATTTAAACCGATAGATGGCCTACCCTTCTATATATATATATTATATATATATATATATATATATATATATATATATATATATATATATATATATTTTATATATATATATATATATATATATATATATATATATATATATATATATATTTTTTTTTTTTTTTTTGTGTACGTAAAGAAAATCATTCTTTCCCTTTTATCGGTTTCTAGTACTCTAGGGAGTACGGTCTTATATTTACACTTCAATCAGTTTGATTTTTACAAGCTCTTACTAGTATTAAAGTCACTAATAACTACTCCATCGTTGTGATCCGAAAAATAGTTTCAATATGATTCTTTATCTTAAAGTTGGCTAGCACCAATGTGGGTGAACACCAACGGTTAACTTGTTTGCTAGCCGCATGAATTCAAGTAGCTTAAGATATCCATCACATAGGACACTTGGCTTCTACTTTTTGGAATCGAGTTTCTTAGTGAACGACTTTTAAACGATAATTTTGGCTGAATAACTTCAACCGCGCCAATTATTTTGAGCCGCAAAACGTTAGCAGGGGTTCGATTATACTTTGACAGTATTTTGAGATGTAAACCTTCTATTTTGATGGGCTTAGTTTAGTATGAGTGGTTGGTGTTGGTAGCTTGTTTACTCGGAAATTAATTTTTATTTTAATTTTTTTATTAAATAATAGTACAATCTTATCACACGATAATTTATTACTAGTAATGATAGGCACTTATTTGTAACAAATAAGTGGAACGAGTTCAGATTTACAAGGAATCAATATTCTTCTCCCAGCAACGGATCTCCAATTATTAAATGACTAGCTCATGTGGTTTGATTCTCTTAAGGCGTCTTAGTTCTTAGGATTCCTAAATCACTTCATCAATCCATTTGATATTTAGGTCGTCATGTAATTCCTCGTTGGTTACGTGGTGTTTCCAGTTCAATCTTAAATCGAAATGCAATCTATATTTGGCTGAATTTCTACCTCATTAAAAAACGTATGGAGGGTGCTTTTTTTATGCCGCAACGTTTATGTTACATGGACTGATTTCAGCTCGTTCAGCTTTATTTTCCGATGGAGGTTGTTTTCGTTGTCGGTATATCGGAAGAGTAGAGAAGATATAGAAAAGGCCCTAATACGCTTCCCTGGGGCACTCCTGCTCTGGCTGGTTAAAAGTAAGAGTATGTATCTTCGTGTGATACTCTAAATTTCCGTTTGGAGAGATATACGATTCGAGCAGTTGACAGTAATTTTGTGGCACTATTTTACTTATCTTATAGATTAGACCCTCATGCCACAGCCTATCGAATTCAGACGTTGACCACAATTGCTTATCGTCTGATTATCTTTGCTTGTATCATTAAACTCTATTTTGAATTGAGGGTAGCTATATAAGACTTTCTCAAATGGAAGGAGTTGCGCCTTAATAGGATTTTGTTCTCATTTTTTATAATAAGTGATCGAGGATTATTGTGCTTTTTCAAAATAAGCGCTAGTTCCCATATCTTATTTTTCCTATATACGAGAGTTTGTCCATCGGCAAAATCCTGTCTTTTCTTTGTCTGTCTATCGTAATAGTTTTTTGACTTCTCCTGATTCGTTTTTAATTTTGCTATTCCATTTAATTCAACTCTGGGTTTAAATACACTCTCCCTTATCGAAATTTTTGTTCTAGTCCGACGACTGAACATTAACTGACTTGGTGACGCACCTAAATTGGCGACTGGAAGATTCAAGTTCTTAGCTACATTGACTGCTTTTTCGACATGCCCATTCGACCGTGGATACGTTGGGCTCGATGTTTTTATTAAAAATTCCCAGTTTTTGCTGAAATCTTCCATTTCATGCGACGCAAATGGTATGTTATCACACACCATAACTTTGGGTATCCCATGAGTTGCAAACACCTTGTTCAGGTTAATAATATCTTCTGAGGCTAGTTTATTTTGCTATGGTGGTGCCTCAATCCATTTTTAATAACAGTCATTTACAACTAAATAGTCATCTCTTCCAACTTGCATAATATCGCACCCTATCTTGTTAAACGGCAACTCTGGAATTTCATAAGAAATCAGTGGTACTTTGACATTCATAATTTGAAATTTTTCACATATTCGACATTTTCGAATAAAATTTTCTATGTCTGTATCTATTCCGGGCCAGTATATTATATGTCTAGCTCTTTGCTTAGTTTTTGTTATCCCTATATATGCGATTCATGTAGAGCTTTCAGCATTTCCGATCTTAAACTGCATGGCACCATCACCCAAAAAAACCAAACCTACTTCGCAAAAAATGAATTTCTTGAATTTCCAAAATGGTTTTATTACTTCTTTATGATTATCTTTTGTGTTAGACTAGCCATCTTTTTATACTTTTAAACATACTCTTTTTCAGTGTCATTTAAGCTTCTGGATGTATATGCTACAGGCTTTTTTTTCCTGAAGTAGTACACACCCTATTCCATTCATACTTGCATCCGTTTATATTACTATATTTTTGGCCACATCAAATGATTGCAAAATCGGTGCTTGGGTAATAAATTCCTTTAATTGCTTTATACAGTATTCATTCAATTGCATGAGCCAACAAAATTCTACATTTTTTCTTAATAATTGCCGGAGAGGTTCTGTTATCTCGGCCATATTAGGTATGTTACTTTGCATATAATTGACCATACCCAAAAACCTGTGCAATTCTTGTTTAGATGTAGGACTACTCATTTCCGTAATAGCCTTTACTCTGTTTGGGTCATCCCATCGATCCCAAACACATGTCTTTAAAATTTAACCTCATCCACTTTATATTGATCCTTATCTGGATTAAAGGTTATGTTTAATTGTTTAGCCCTTTTTATGACTTGTACTAAATTGAAATTATGTTCGTTCTCACTTCGTCCAGCTACCAGTACATCATCTATGTATATGAATAGGAGCAATGTTAATCCCAAACGGCAACCTTTTAAAATTATACGTTCCAAATGGAGTACTAAATGCACACATTTTTCTCGATTCATCATCTAATTCAATTTGGTAAAACCCATCTTTGATATCTAGCACTGTAAAATATGTGACGCAATTTAACCTAGTTGTAAGATACTTCAATTTTGGAATTTCATAAAAATCCCGTTTAATAGCATTAATAAGAAATTTTGGGTCTAAACATATTCTTAATGACCCATTTGGTTTCTGTACTACTACCATAATACTAACCCAGTCAGTTGGTTATACAAGCCGTTCTATAATACCATTCTCTTCTAGCTTATCTAATGATGCTTTAACTTTTTGCTTAATAGCAATCGGGATTCTTCTCGGCGGTCTTGCAATTGGTTGTGCATTCAAACTAGTTTGAGTTTATCCGGGAATTTGCCTAACCCTTTAAAAATATGTTCATTAATATGTTTTATTATATTCCGGGCAGGAGCCCCTTTCATGCATTCCCGAACATTTAAAACATTTACATCCCGTTCGGTGACCTACCTGTGATGACGACGCTTGACTATCACTATTCTGCCCTCTAATTGACTCTCTTGCAGGAGTATCATTTTTATTGATCTTATTATTAAACTTATTATTATTACCTACATTTATACCTCGCACCACAGCTACTTCCTACTCCTGTTGTAAGATCTCCTGTGCCTGACTTGATGGCTGTTCGTTCCTCTATTCGGCATTTATCAATCACATCCTCTAGTTTTGGATTCCCTTCCTTAATGAATTTTTCTCGTAATTGCAGATCTCTTAAACCGAACACTATTCGGTCTCTCATCATTGAATCTTTTGCTGCTTCAAATGCACAAGTCAGTACCATCTTTTGGAAATCCTTTATAAAATTATCAAACGATTCATACTCCATCTGATGACGACCATAGAATAAATGTCGTTCATACAGCACGTTTACTTTCGGTGTACAATACTTATCAAATGCATCCATGCAGTCTTTTATAGTTATCTTATCTTTGTTTTTTATTTCCATTGTTTCCATGATATCCATAGCTTCGTGTCCAATCAAATTTTTAAAAATTGCGACTTTGATTTGTTTACTAGACTCATCATGATTACTAGCTATTAAAAATACTTCAAATTCCATCTTAAATATGTTCCAGTTATTTGATAAATTTCCTTTCATCATTAATGCTATTGGTTTGTTTAAACCCTCCATTTTTACAACTATATATATATATCAACTTCTCGTTAAAATAAAACGTGGTTTCCAGTCAAATGTGTGGTTATGTTTGTTTTCACAGTGATATATATATATATATATATATATATATATATATATATATATATATATATATATATATATATATATATATATATATATATATATATAATTGTATATCTGTATTATTTTTAGTTTTTTAGTTTTTTATTAATTCACGATTATTATTCTAAGTGTACGTTTCCACCAAAAAGTTGGTTGTTTTTTTTACATCGCACCTCACACGGATAGTATACATTCTCAAAAAATGGCATCTCAACACAAAATTTATTACCTACACATGCAAACAAAAAACAACCAATTTGTAGAAAAAACAACCGATTTGTACTAATGAAGAGAACTTTTGCTGTTGTTTTTTTTACATTGGTACTAAAATATAAAATTTCCTTTAGGAAATTTAATGGACAACCCTTTGTTTATTTGATAAATGTCAATATCATGTATTTTTGATGCGATTAAAATGAAAATAAAAGCGATTTTTTTTTTTTAACACTAAAAGCCATTTATTTTTTATTAAACTTTAAACATTTTGGATTTGCAACCATTTACAATAAATTTTTATGATAAAAATCAACGTTAAAATTCAAATATTTAAATTTATAATTCTAATATACATAGAATTTCAATACACATACATACATAAAAAAAATTAAAATATTTCCCTTTATAAAAAAAACAACCGATTTTTTGGTCGAAACCAAGAGTTAGACTTTATTCGTTCAGTACTTGTCGTCAGCTCAACCACTATTGTTATGAAGTTTGTCTTCATTCTTCTGCACCGTTCAACCCGTGTCGTATCAATAATAACTTTTAGTCGTATCAATAATAACTACTCAAACAACTTTGCGACAGTAGGTAACAAAGAGATCCGCCTGTATGATGTCAGTTGCCCCCGGGTTTATCTGGTATTTTTATCATTACTATTTGTGCAGCCTTGAAACACTCAGGCACATATGTAAGTCGAAAGCAAGCATTATATATAAGTTAACATAATAACTGCTCTCTTTGATAACTCCTTAAATAGCTTTGTGGAAATTTCGTCAATCCCTGGTGACTTTTTGGGATTCAGATTCGTATCTATTTCTTGCGTGATTTTTAGTGCGGTCGCGCTACTAATATTTATTGGAGATCTATATAGACCTGGTTTGGTCAATCCTAGATTGAATATCGTGTGGTTGAAATACTGATGCCAGATGTGCAAACAATTCAGCTTTTTCATCATTACGATGTACCTACCCATTCTTCATTTGTGTTCCTTATAGGTGGCACTTGTATTATTCAAATAGAGTTAATAAAATATTCAGCTTGTATTTCGAGTTCTTGGTTAGATTTGAGACAAACTTTAATTCAATCAGGTTGCCTAAATTCTCTCTAAATAATTCCTAATCCGTAAATTTATTAGTGAGATTAAGTTTCATTTTTTTTAATGAGTACTGTACTCAGAGTCATTAAGACCGGTATGTGATCAGAAGTAAGATCTTCAATACCTTTAACTTCAATGTAATTTGAGGCTATTCCTTTTGAGATATAAAAATCAATTAAATCAGGAACTTTGTGGATGTCTGTAGGCCAATAGTTTGGTTTACGCGATGAATGATGTTCACAATCTGACATTTCAGTTGCGCTTCGGAGTTTTTTTCTTTTCTTGGTGTTATGAGTCGATTTCTTACGATATTATGTCTTGGTGGGCAGTAGATCGCCCCTAAAGTTAGTTCAGCAGCACAATGGTTCATCGTTAGTATGGTAGCTTGCATAAATGGCTCTTTAATTTCCTCTTGTTGGAAATGCAAGATATTTTGTTTAATTAAGATTGCTGTCCCTCTTCGGGAGGGAAATACATCTAGTTCTTGGGCTCTTGCAATAAGCCCGTTAGCGTTGAAGCTATTATAAGTAGGAACGTTACATTCATTTACTTTTTCCTTTTTGGCATTTTTTTTTGGTAGCTTGTAATTATCTTTCAGTTTTTCCACCCTCTTAGTAAGCTGGCTGAAATTTTGTCTCATTTCAGCCTGAAATTCGGTGAGCATCTTCATTATATTACTAATTTTGATTTTCATTGTTATTTGTGGTTTTGGTCACGTGGGCGTAAAAGACCCCCTCTCGGACAGTATCATATTGTTTGTTTGGCTTTTGCTGTATACGCTGAATTTTTGATAGTTTTTTCGGGAGCTGAGCATTTAGCTTTTTCTGATATACCTGGCAACCTTTGTAACTAGCCGGATGATCTTTTTCTCTGCACAGTGCACAAGTTGGCAAAACATTCGTGGTTTTTGACATTGATTTCTTTGATGGTTCTCTGCACATTTGACACATTTGGCTTGTCTATCACAGAAGTCATGTGTCCTAACTGTTGGCAATTTATACACTGAGGTAAAGCTGTTACATTGTTTGGAGGTTCAATCAGGTTGTGATTGTTTTGGTATTTCATTCGACTGTTGGGGAGAATGTTGATCAGAGTCTCCTTTTTTATATTCATTTACCTTATTTTTTCTAGATTGAGTGACTTCCTTCTCGAGTTCCTCTTCATCCGTAAACATTACTTTACTTTTAACATTACTAGACATAGAAGGTTTCATTTGCCTCTCTAGAATTTTAATTCTGTTTTAAACTTCGTAAGTTTAAATCACAATATCTTGATATTTATTACATTGTATCTCGTATTGCTGGCATTTAATCTTTAATTCAATATTCTGGCTCTCAAGCGGAATAACTTTTGAGTTCATTTCATTATCGTCTTGACGCAGGCGGTGTCTTTGCGCTAACATAGGAGAGTGTCTGAGATTTGTTAGAGCTAGGGGGCTTATACTTTTATTTGCTCTAGTAGCTAAGCTTTCCACTACTAAAGCATTGCGGGCGCTAGATGTCGACGAATGGAAGTCCGTTTGCTCACTTTCCGAAGTCACCGGTAGTGGGTATCCTAATCCATCCACCGTAATCTTATTCTTCTCCTGGTATTTTATTTCCCACTTACCCGCTGGCAAGCCGGTTAGGGCATTCCCCGAACCGCTACCTATAGGGACGCGCTCGATGGGAGTTTGGCTTCTCCACACGAGAAAATAAATGTGAAATTAAATGTGTCTACCTTTGTATCCCAGTGCCTAACATTTCATGTTTGATTGGTCCATCAAGACTCACTACTGAAGTATAAACAACACTTGCGAGTTTAAGCCAAACTTGTGTATTGTCAAGCTCCCAGATGAAAACGGCGCGGAGTTTAGTTCATCTATAAATGATTTATATGCATTCCGTAGATCGACGTGTCGAAGTAGCCTGTGTTAGCAAGCTTCCAATTTGTCTCTTTCTGAAGAAATAAGAGTAAGAAAGACGCTTAAATCTGCCGCCTTCCTATTATTACAAAGATTTGGAATTGTCTGTCTACACTAGTGTCAAGTAGCTAGTAAAAAACTGCACCATTTTCTACAATCAACATGCGGCAACCGTCCACCACCGATGAGACAATTCATACCGGAATTCGGTGAATGGTCTGATAGCTTGTTGAGCGACAAAATCATAATAGGAATCATAATAGGAAAAAAATTACAGTGAATTCAGTGATCTGGTTATAGACAGTATAAACACAGTGGATGAAGATAGGAATTGGGTCGAAGAAATCCGAATAAATCAAGTGAAGATTAAAGCAAAGTTGGATACGGGTGCACAGTGCAACGTATTACCTAATCATATAGTCGACAAGCTAGGAATCAGAATTTTCAAGTCAAACACCCGACGAATAATAGGCTTTGGAAAACAATAACGTAGATGTAGTAGGCGAGGTCGAAGTCGATTGTCAAGTGAGAAACAAAATGACAAAATGACAAAATTAATAGTTAAAGTAGTCAACGCAAATGTCACACCAATATTAGGGAAAGAGGCGTGTGAACGAGAAAAGCTGCTTATACGAGTAAAGGAATTAAGAATGAAGAATAATATTTTTGACGAGTTAGGCTGCGTTAAGAATTATGAATATGATATAGATTTGGTGGAACATCCAAAGTTCGAAATCAAGCCAGTTCAAAAAGTTCCCTTTCGCAATTAAGGAACAGGTCAAAGCTGAAATTGAAAATATGGTGAAAATGGGAGTGTTAGTAAAAGTTCATGAAGTAACACCAGTCGTATCACCAATGGTAGTGGTGAGGAAACAAGGTAGACTGCGGGTGTGTCTGGACCCTACTGATGTGAACAACAACATCGTGAGAAGATACCATCCGTTAAAGACAATCGAAGAAATGGTAACCAGAATGAAGAAAGCCAACTCGTTTACAATATTAGACTTTAAAAAAGGATTCTGGTAGATAAGGGTATCAAGTCGTACAGAAAAATACTTGACAATGGGAACACCATGGGCCTGGTATTCATACAAGAGATTATCATTTGGATCTTTCTCAAAAGATGCGAAACGTGAAATGGTAGAAGCCACGAAGCACGACCAAGAAATCCAGGAGCTGATTAAAGTAACAATGTCAGGTTGGTCGAACAATCAAGCTGAGATACATGAATGGGTAAAACCGTATTGGTATTTCAGAGAGGAAATACCATATTACAAGGGTTTAGTGTTCAAAGGAATAAAGCTGGTAGTACCCAAGGCACAAATATCGAAAATGTTGTAAAACATACATCGAGGGCATTTTGGAATACAAAAGTGTCTAAGTCGTGCCAGAGAACTTCTGTATTGGAGAGGAATGTCTTCAGATATAACGTCATATGTGGAAACATGTTCAATTTGTCAGTCGATGCAGAGATCAAAGGTGAAAGAACCAGTTATTAACAAGGCAATTCCAAGTCTTCCATTTGAAGTAGTGGGAGCTGATCTATTTCATTGTATTGATAAAGATTACATAATCGTAGTCGACAGCTACTCAGGTTATTTTGAGTTACGGAATTAAAAATGAGTACGGCAAAGGATGTTATAAAAATATTGAAAATATGTTTTTCCACGCATGGAATACCAGCAAAGCTAGAGACGGATAATGGTCCACAATTTTCTGCGGCAGAGTTTAAGAAGTTCGTGAGTGATTGTTCAATCAACCATGCTACGAGTAGTCCAAACCATCCCCAAAGCAACGGCTTAATAGAACGATATGTGCAAATAGCAAAAGGAATGATAAAAAATGCAAAAGAGATAATTCTTTCATATACTTAGCATTAATAAATTATCGGAATATGCCAACGTCATCAAGTTTAGCATCGCCAAATCAAAGGTTAATGAGTAGAGCTACAAGAACGACCATAGTAGGACTTCCGGAAATGTTAAAGCCGAAAATTATTTCGGATATAACGCACAAGTTAACAGAAATACGAAAAATTCATAAATGGTATGGTGATTGAGGAAGACGAATCGCTGAACCGAAAATCGTGATTGAGTTGCAGGAGTAATCACAGAGAAAACAAATAATCCGAGATCATTCATAGTAACGGAGAACGGTAGTACATATCTCTGAAACACGGATCACATTAATAAAACGAGAGAACAAACAACAACAAACGAAAGCTTCAACAATGTTAATTGTATTACAGAACCGATACATATTTCAGGAAGTATTAACGATACTAACCATACCAAGGAGAGCAAAGCAAGTAACGAATCGACGTCAAGGAATGACAATGGTGAAATAGTTCACGATAACACAAACGAGACATCACATATGGAGTCTAAGGAAGCAACGACCAAATTACCCATCGTTACCAGATCGGGTAGAGTAGTCAAACCAATAAGTAAAATGGATTTATAAAAAAAAACATATAAAGGGGATGTAACATATGAATGTAATATTGTAATCATATGAGCATTACCCGCCATGGTTGATAGGGTCATCATGTCATGTAAATTAATATACTAATAAAGACGATTAGTTCAAATTTCACTAGCAACAAGTGTGTTTCAAATAACATTACAGTAACGGAATCCACCGATCAATCAATTAGCCAGAAGTTTCAAATTAAATCTGAAAATTCGATACGTCTTTGATTCGGTGAACTTAGTAAAAATCGATAGAGAATGTAGTGCGCACCAATCAAAATGTCAACGCGGAAAATGTTTTAACGTGTTTCCATAAAACGGACGACTTCAAACATGCATTAAGTTCATCGGATGGCGTGGATCGTTGAACAGTTGGCAATGTTTGGCGAAAATCACCTGCCAACATAATTATCACACCACCAAACCGGGTTTGATTGTTTCGCACGTTGGAGTTTCTTTAATCTGCATATATGAACGGCAACTTGAGTGCTGAATCAGTTGTTCGACCATCTTCCAACAACGAAGCTGCAATTCCTGTGCAAGTCATTCTGTGAGAATTATGATATTAAGAATTATTAATTAGGTTATTTGATAATAATTTACGAAATCACAACATCTTCGAAGGTGCAATCTAGTGTCATTCTTTAGCAATTGGAAGAGTTGACAGGTTATTTCTCTATATGTGCCACACAATTCACTATTAACAGTTCGTAGATGTTGGAATGATGTTGGGGTACGAAAGTTGTCTAGTTATATAGCAAACGATAATAGAAACACTCGTCTTTACTTGGATATACACCGAGCAATTGGCGCAGTGGTTAAAGCTGCGGTGTTTGGGACCGGAGGTACCGGGTTCGAATCCCAACGGGGGAGGGTTGCAAAAGGGATTTTTCATCACTTGATTACGATCGGTGATGACGATGAACACAACTATGACCCCCCGATGGAGTGCAGAATTCATGGGCCGAACCATCGTCCATGCCAGTACAGGCTGGCTGGAGCAATGAAATGTGCAGATGGATATTTGAAAAATCGCGAACCTGTATTCGCGCGTCCTCGATTTGGCTAGTAATGGCGTAAAGTAGGACGTTAATTAACCGCGAAAGAGTTGGGAGAGCTTCGGCCCCAAAACAGATTGCATAGAAATAAACAATACTTGGATATACTGTGTAAATGTGACCTAATGCATCAGTGGAAAATACATGTAGGTAATCTGAAACTGGATTTCCTTGTTTCCTTCATTTTATTTCTTTGACGACTGGTTCCAAGTTTTGGCATTTCGGATTACAGCAGCGTACTGGCAAAACCATCATTTTGGAACATTTAAAATAACTGGCCAGTGTTGTAGATTGTGCGATCGATCAGCTCGTTATAATGCATTCACCGCAGTGAAGTATACTCTTTGATCATTTTACTGATGAAATTACTTCGTTACTGCTAACATAGTGGCTATAATTTGATATTGAGTGAAATCTTCGTTAGAATTCACTTCACTTACTCAAAGCGCAGCGTTCGTTGATGTGAGCTTTAAATAAATTCGTCAGCATTCGAATGACGACGACACAGTGGATAACCGTCATTTTCATAAATTATTTCTGCTATACTAATGCCCCTGGATAACCTGAAGAATTGTTATTTAATGTTTTACACGGACGAACCTGATTCTTCTCTTTTTCATCAGGAATTTCGGCTGATATCACATCGATTCCATTTGGTGTTTGTTATCTTCTCAATCAACCAAATAAGAATATGTCAATGAAGTGTGTAATCCACATTTCTGCCCACAGTTGGGCGTGTAAATTACACAATGTAATTTACTGGGTTTTTTACATGTAAAATGTATGTAAAATGTAAACGATTATTTTATACATACTGTAAAATATAAATCAACTTTTTCATTACAATTATCGCCATCTGTTACCAAATCTCTTAATTAAAGAAAAATTGACTATATACTACAGTGTAGTGTATTTGTGTTTATTTATTGTGATATTTGTACATATTTAAAAATGTAAAATAAAGTGCAACTTTCCTATGATAAGAAATATTTTGACAATGAAATCTTGACACCTGCTATTAATAAATGTAATTTGATGAACGCTTCGTTTTTCGTGAGAGGAGTTAGCATATGGAATTCCTTGAATGGTAACTGCTGGGTTTCAAAAAGAATATTTTTCCCAAATTTAATTATTAATGTATTAATCAATTTATCTAGTATTAATTCTATGGTAAGGTTAGTATAATGGTATTGCTGCAAACTTAGGTTATGAAAAATTATTAATTGTAATTAGAGTAAGAAAAATTAAATTGAATTAATAAAATTCACTACAGTTCCACGCTTAAATTCGATAATCATATTCGCTACCTCTTTACTACACTGGACATCAAAGGCATAATGCATAGACATTTTATCGAATGGATAGAATAGGGTAGTAATTTCAGGCATACATTTATTTGATGAGGGTGAGACGGGTAGTGATAATTTGGTTGATTTTGTCCTGTTTGAAATTAATAAAGATTTAAATTTAAAAACCAGTCAAACGAGTATAGATTCACTTCATTCATTTCACTGCAGAGAATTATTTTATTTATGATTAAACGCTAAATTGCAATTAGTTTTCCGCTACATATCGAAAGAAATATGCACTCTTAAAAATATTTTATTTTAGTTTATCCAAATGTAGCTAAATGGCACTATGTCACAAGTTGTTTATTTTGTCGAATACAAGAACTAGTTTAAGACGTAAACAGATGGCATTGTTGAAGGATAGGTGATTTTTATAGTCTCAATGTAGATAACAAAAATTTGAAAATAATTATGATTAACCATTTAAATAAAATGTTTAATTGGATTTTCTAATGCAAGTTATTCTTATAAACAAATGTTTGTATCATATATTCAATATTTTAAATTATTTCTGGACGGATTCTCGTTTTTTATATAATTTACATATTTTTGTAAAATACACATTTTTTTTGTAATTTACGTTATTTACATGTAAAATGGAGAAAACGTTTTTTACATGTAAAACGCCCAACCCTGTTTCTGCCTCTCCACTACATCCAGCAGTCTAAACTCGCGTTGCTTCACAATAAAATCCCTTAGTGATTTAATTTTTATTGGAAGACACTCGCGATGAAGTCATGGCGATGTAACTGAGATAGAACTATGGAGACGACATGCATAAAAAATCGTGGTAAAAGAAAAAAAACGAAGAAGATGTTCAGGTTAAGTAAATCGATCAAATTAAACAAGTATCGCAAGTTAAGTTTTTATTTTATTTTTAATCACTCTCTAATTTATACACATCTTACAATCTCAACGTTTTTAATGCCAGTGTGTTTTTCCCTTTTTTATTTTTGCATTTATATTTTAGTGTTGCCTAATTTGAATTATTATATTTAAACTTCGTTTATACGAGTAGTTGCATTGTACATATTTAGATATTTATTCTTAACAGAAGAAGCCAAAAAGTTTGCGTCTGTGTAACAGAGAAAGAAATTATTTATTTTCCTTGTCTTGAGTTTCGAATTGTCGGTAATAAAATATATGAATAATAAAAAACAATTGTTAAGTTGACATTTTTTTAATTTTCATTAATGTAGTTTTTAATTTATTTCGTTGACATAGATTTTAAATAAGTTTTAAATTAATAAACTAAAAATATAATAAATAAAATAAATAATTTAATTTATAAAATAAATTTATTTTGATCACCAAATAGTTTACGTTGGGAGTTAGACATTTTATTTTGAAAACACGTTTGTTCATGTTGGAAATTTGACATTTCACTCGATTTTTTTTAAAATTTCCAGGTGTGTATCGTAAATTTCAAGGAAAATTCGTAACAAATATTTTTATTTTTTTTCTAAAAATAAGTATTTTACAGTTTGAATAAATCAAATGATTCTTCAATTAATGCTAATTTATTGTTAAAAAAAATGAATATCGAATTTATTTCGAAGTTGAATATGTTCAAGTACGGTTATTTTTCGGAATTAACTTTTTAGAGTGTAATGCATATATAAATTAAGCGGTACAACTAGAAAAAAAAGTTGTACTATTCGTTTTAACTGTTTAATATGAGAAAAATTTTCATATAGTCTCCATGTATATATCTCAGTGGGTGATATATTGATGATTGGCTAGCGAATAACTATTGTCGAACTTTTATCCGCTGTAGATTGCACGGGAACGTGATGAACATACGTTCATCCACAACATACAACATACGTTTTAATGGAATGCAGTTCGATGATTATTCAATACAACATGTGTTCGTCTTCACAATTCAACTGTAAGTGGACAATTGATTGACTTTGTTGTTACTGCAAAACCGTCTAAATAAAGTCTTTAATTCATTAAGCATCAGTCTTTAAATTTATTTGAGATAAATAAAACGACGAAACTTAATTCATCTCATTTTTCCTTCTGTAGTGTTCCTAAGTGGTCCCATAATCTATTTAAAAACAAGCAAATGGTGCTAGAAGTTATTGGTGATGTTGTTGGATCTTTGACTCTTTCATCTTTTTTAATAGAAACTAGTATTTGTACTCGACAGCCAATAGGTTATTTATGCGACATCCGGAGGTTTTTTTTTGTGTTTCTATCAAATTAAGTGATAAACAAAACTGACAGGTAAAAAACAAAAAAAAAATCAAATTAAATGTTGAAGTTTTTATTTATTATACTGCAATTGGTTCCATGAACCGTGGAGGAAATTCATTTAAACATTTTTTAAGATAACTTTTCATTACTTCGCAATTTGGATTATTCGCTTCGGTTGGTGACGGACAGTTTATAAATAAATGTCCTGCAATACATGAAACAATGTAACCATATACTGTATTCACACTCTTATCGATATTAAAAGGTGGCTCAGAACTGCGCTTTCGTGTTTCATCTTCTTTAGAGATTGCTTCGGGAACACATTTATCAACAGCTGTATTAAATACAGTCTCCCAACCGGGTGACTTATCCAAAATCGATTTCATTTGTTTTTTAATTGCGGCCGCATTCGGTTTATCGTCGACAACACCGCCACCTTTTTTAAACACACATTCGTACAATTTCTATTCAAAAAGAATAAGAATCATATTTCGATATAAATTTTTGTAAGCTGTTAAATACTTACACACTCGTATTCCATATGTTTAAGACCTGGTGGCATGGGCAGTGCCAATTCTGTTGTACATTCTTCCGTCCACGGAGTGTCCAATAGAAGTGGCATTTTACAGCAAGATGACGTAGGGAGATTATTATTAATATTTGGTCTATCGCATTCGTCACACGTAATTTGATTTAGAATCATGCATATGACGATCACTTCCAATAATAATTTTAACATTTTAACACGACAAGTTTAAGCCAGAAACTATTTTGTTTATCATTTTTAAAATATTTTGGTGGTAAATTATATGCAAATTACTCTAGTTAATCGCCAATCGTGTACGTAAAATAAATATTTTATGTACCCAAATGTACCTAATTATTTAATTGAATTTGCCAACTTGTAAACGATATAATTAACTAGTCACGACAAAAAACACAAATCAGTTTTTATTCAGTATTATTTTAAGTTGACCTTTTGAAATACACCACAATGTCATATATAAAGCATATGTACCGGTTTCTCTGCTAGTTAAATGATATATTTTCCAAAACACCACCAACATGTGAAGGAGAAAGCTGAAAGGGGAATCGTATGCTATTCTATTTTATGAGTACCTAGATATTCAAATACCACTTCATTATGCTTCCTTCGGATATAATTATTGAGCTTAGCGCTATTGCTGTAAATTGTCATTTGGAAGACCTCTTCTACCGGTGAAGCGCTTTAATTTTGCTGTAAACGCATCTGTAGATAAGATCACTAACTAGGGAACTAACTATCCAATTCTGTAAGTGGCCACAAATAGATTATAGGTAGCAAATAGGCTTGTTGTTTTTCTTTCACCGAAGGACCGCTCTATTAAAGTGGAGTTGTAATCCAGCCAATCGATTTTTGTAGATAATTTGGACCCTTCCACCAAATTTTCTAGTTTAATAGTTCTCGTGGCGATACACCGCAACTGGTCCAATTAAATGGATTTAACTTCATAGGTACGTGTTGTCAATGGTTCTTCGGTAGCTTGTTAAGGCGATCCAAGTAGCTAGGTTTTATTTTTTCCTAAAATTATTACTTAAAAATGGTCTTACAATTTTTAATTGCCAAGCGGTGCAACGTTTGTAGATACTAATGAATAAGTCTTCTCCGATACATCGATAAAACGATTGCTTTCCTTTTGGCAAAATCTCTATAAAAGCTCATAACTATTCGAACTTCATTGTAAAGCTCGAAGCGCAAGGTATGCTGAAAAAGCCAGCCCGTAAGTTACTGTGTTTAAATTAAAAAGTTTCGGCCGTTTGACCCTTTGGTAGTTTTGGTGTTTCGGATGGATGAAAACCTGGCGATACATTTTTCTATATATCCATTGCTATTTTGTGCTTGAGTATGGTGAAAAGATCCTCTTGAATTGCAGGTAAAGTTTTCAAAACGTCATTTAGGGATAAATTTGCGTTTGATTTGAACGAACCGTCAACTACAACACGAAGCTTTTTGTAGTTGCTGGTGTGCTGAAACAGCATGATGTGAGAGATAGTTATCTGGTTATTCGTTTTGAGTATTTCATCGTTAGGGGTTCGCAACATATGTTCAAGTCTTTGATAGTCTCGCATGAATTGTGTATATTCTGTCTTTAGTTCCTCGTAAAATCTTTCTCCATTGCAATCAAACGGGATTTCGCATGATGAAGACCGCAATTGATCTTTTTTTTTCTACAATATATCGACCATTAACACATCGATGCGTGAGTTTCACATTTGTATCATTGGTGGGAACGGAGAAAGTGTATTACTTTCCAAAATCATCGTACGAGCTGACAAACGTCGACGGAACTTGTTTGGATTGTGTGACATTGGACTGTTGCGATCGTACTTCCATCTGTATATCCAGTAATAACCTATACTTGTGTGTCCAGTTGATAGTCCGAACAGCAAGGTAAGATACGATTGCAGGACATCTTGGCGAGTCGTTCGTTCAGATCTAAAGTGATTAATTTTGGAGGTCCAGTATAAGAGGATTGCAGTTATAGCGTACTGCATTAGAGAAAGATTATGAAACGCATCGTAAACTTGTTTTCGGGAATTTAGCGAAGTAAATGGCCTAATATTAGGAGTATGTAGTAGTATCGCAATAAATAAGATTTTAAAAAATCAAAGGAAACCGGGAATTTCTCATATTTAAGAACAGAAATATGTGTTAGATAAGCGAAAACATTATCTATGCCAGAGATGTGCTGGATATCAGTCGTCAATTGACGAGGAGATGCTTTTTCCTGATTCTGATTAAAAGCATAGATCAGTGGTTCATGATCCGTATGTAGAGAGTAAACCTTGAAAGTGTTTAATCCTTAAATAACCCGCGAGAACTTCACGATTATAAGCACTGCACCTTTTTTGCGTATCATTAAGACGTATACAGAAAAACAACCGAGTGGTTTCCAAGTATCTGAAGTGAACTGCTTAACCACTGACCTATACTGACTGCTGTATTGAAAGTGGCAACAATGGTGGCAATGGTATAGAGTAGCGTAAGTTGGTTTTTGCAGTTATCTATCGAACGCTTCAATTGCTGCGGTCAACCACTAAATTGAAACTCTTCTTAACATAGCCTTTTTGGCAGTCGTTTAGTAATGAAGCGTCGATAAAAGTTTATCATGTCTATACAAAACAGACGTCAAGTCCTCGTAAAACTGTATGTATGATGTTGGAATGACTGTTCTGCATTCCCAAGACCGAAAGTCATTCTACAAAATCCAAAAAGTCCAAAATGCGTCGAAGTCGCAGTTTTTAGAATGTCTGTCGGTTCCATAGAGTTATGATGGTAGGCCTAAACAAAGTGTAATATTTTTTATTTTTTATTGAAACTAGTCTTTTCAGGCTAACCATCAATTTACATCTGAATTCTTAAAAACTTAAGGTTTTTGGACCTTCGTCCAATTAGCAATTGTCTATATTTAAGATCAAGCTCCTTTCTTTTCTTCTTCACATGCTCTTTCCATTTGAGCTTAACGTCCAGTGTCATACCCAAGTATTTGGCGGAGTTCTTGTATGTCACCATGACATCGTTTATGCTGATTGGCGAAAAATTAACCAATAGTTTGTTCGTAAAGTTGACATGCGCAGATTTTAATTCATTAAGTTTGATTTTCCATCGCTTGGTCCACTGGTGAATTTCTTCACTTGCATATTGAAGTTTATTCGCCGCCTCTTCGACAGTTTCCGCTGTTGCTAGTATGGCGGTGTCGTCAGCAAACGTTGCTATGCTGACAGGCTTACTCATCGGACTGTGGTATATCACTTGTATAAAGTAGATATAGGAGTGAGCTCAGAACACTGCTTTGTGGGTCTCCTGCCCTTACCTCTCTCAGTTCAGAATACTCATCTTCTTGTCTTACTCTGAAAAGTCTTTCAGATAAGTACGACTCCAGAAGGTCAACATATGATCCCGGAAGCATAACTTTTAGTTTATGTATTAATCCCTCATGCCATACTTTATCGAAAGCTGCTGCCACGTCCAGAAATAAGGTAGAATAAATTTGTTTATCTTCTAACGCCTTTTCTATAATGTCTGTAATTCTGTGAACCTGGTCAATTGTTGAATGTTTACCTCTGAATCCAAATTGGTGATCCGGTATTAGGTTTATAATTTCTTTTATTGGTGTCATTCTTCTCAGAAGAAGCCTCTCCATTAGCTTTGAGATGATAGGAAGCAGGGATATTGGACGATATGATTAAGCTTCATTTGGCGGTTTACCTGGTTTTGGTAGCATAATAACTTCTGCAACTTTCAAAAGGAATACACATATTATAACTTTTGCAAAAGGATTAGTTGAACAATAACTTTCTTTGGTAGTTGCTTTAAAACTTCTCCTGTTAAAAGATCATATTCAGGAGCCTTTCCGGTCTTCAGATTGAATTTTATTTCCCTATTAACTTTTTTCTAGGTTATTAGAGGGATTCTGCCCAAATAGTAGTTGCTTCCATTTTCGATTATAATATCCGATTCGGTCTCATTCGGTTGGAAAATACCAGCCAGGTGATCAGCAAACACTTCAGCTTTTGATTTGTTATCCCTGGCCCACGAGCCATCACTTCGCTTAATAGGAGGGATTTGCATGATTGGGGTTTTCATTCTTTTGGTTGCCTTCCCTAATGAGTAGTCTGTATTTTCATCAGCCGTCAACTTTCCAAGAAACGAAGAAAACGATTTTTCATTTAGCTTCTGAATTTCTCGGTTAAGCTGTTGTGATTTGTTATTTAAGATCGCCTTGTCAGATGGGCTCCTCGTTTGTTGCCATTTTTTCCTAGCGCGCGAAATGCTGACTGAGTAAAATCCTGGAGATGTGGAATCGGATACCGATCTGGAATCGTGATTTTACAGTAAGTATCCGGAAATTTCAACACGGTCTCCACCTTTCATTCATTTTTTGTACAAGATGTAGATGGCTGAAACTGCTGCTAGGTCGGCAAATCCCTAAGTTCAACATGTTTTCAAGTTTTGTCCTGGTAATAATGATGCCATGTAATAATGATGCGCAGTAATAATGGTGGTGGCGAAGTCATCGTGTTTTGCATGCAATTGGAAGACCGTTTGTCTCAAGTTTGTGAGTCACGTTATGTTTAATGTGGTTGATGTTGATGTTGCCGTGAATCACTGTTGGACATTTTGTAATAACGTTGAATATATATAGGTCCATCGTCGACCTATTAATCCCTGATAAAGTGGAAACAGCCCTTTGCTTTTCAACGAGCAACCTGGTGTTCTTCAGAAAATCTGCAACAATGATAGGTAACGTCAACAACTATGAACTACCAGGAAAATTCAAGGGGTAATCTAATGTAAAGTCTTAACATTTTTCGAACCGAAAACCTTTAGCCGAGATTTCGGAGAATAAACTGACAGCTAGGTTTATATCTAATAGCTTTGAGGCCGAAACGTTGATGATAATAACAAGTAATATTATTTGCTGCCGAAGGATCACCAACATTTTTATAAGCAGAATTTCTGACAATAATTCTATTTTTAAAATTCTATTAACTTCTGATCAATTGAACTAATTGAACATTGATAGGAAGAACTGGACGCAGACGTCTCAAGGACACTTGTTTCATTGTCTCGTGTTCATTATTAGCCAACTCATCTTTTATAGCCGAATAAGCGGCTAATACTTTTCTGTTGTAGGTTATGTAGCGTGGTTCTTGGATTTAGAACAAGGTGTGTCAGCTAAGTACCTTCGCATGCCTGGTGGTGTGCGACTCTGGGTAGAGAAATTCGTAAATAGTTTATCATTCCTTAGAATCGGAGAATGCTGTCGGTTGTAGCTGGACCTGAAATCCGAGAATGTATATTTTGTCGCTGGCGAATTCACATGTTTCGGTTGACCACCAACCCCCTCGTCTATTAATCGATGAAAAATCATACAAAGGTGTTTGATAGGTTCTTCCATGTTTGACGAGGTGATCAAAAGATCGCCGTTTGGGCCGCATTACGTAACCCAAATGTCATGCGTGGGAACTCGAACTCGAGCAGAGCGCCAAATTACTTTTAGAAAGTCGGCATACTCCTTGCGTGCTGTCTTTCGATTTTGGCCTTAGCTATTTTCATCTTGTCTGAGTTTAGACGTCGTACTTTTGCGTGTCAGGTTTGTCCCGTTGTTTTATTGCAAAAAATAATGTTATACCACGCGCAACAAATAATTGACCGGTATGATAATTATAACGATAAAAAAAATGATTGAAAAACCAAGAATTAAAATGAAACTGAGGTGTACAGCTTGGTGTGGCGCGTTAAATCCCGCGGAGGTTTTGTTTATTGTAAATAGCACCGCCTTGATACTGTTATACTCCCGTTGAGGACAAATTTTAAAACGATTGAATTGTTACACGTGCTTTGTGTTTGAGGTTATGTTATGCATCGACAACGGAGGTTTACATCGATGTTCCCACAATTTTCAATCGCACTATTCAATTCCAGCACAAACAATTTAGAATACTTGAATTTACTTCTATTTGATTTTAATTTCAAAATAACTTTAATTTTACATTTAAATAATGTTAATTGATTTATATAAGTGATTAAAAATAATTTATTTCGATTATTTATAATAATTTTATTGTCTTAATCCTTAACGTGTTTTTGTTTTTTGTTTGACGTATATCTTTGCACCCAATATACCGAGTAAGTGTCTGTATATTTTAGTTATCGATCTGCCCGTCGAGCCATATTGTGTAATTACAAAGATATGTTATAGGGGTCACCTCATAAACTTACCAAGATGCTATAAGTGATATCGAGAAAGTATGTCGTAAAGCAATAAGTAATGAAATAAAGTTATTGACTGAAAAGTGGGGATTTTAATGGATTTACCGAAAGGCAAAAAGGATATCAAAACAATGGGTTTGTAAGACAAAGCGAGACTACGATTATAATTCGGTTTAGAGCTCGTTTATTTATGAATGAAATTTATTCAACTTAGAGGAAGAGATATATCAACCGGACGGCTTTACAGATGGATGAAATAAATTATGTAAGCTACAAAATAATATAATGTATGGTTTAAAACAAAATGGCAGACAATGGAATAAAAAACTGAAAGAGCGGACCAGATTAAAGGATGCTCTATAGCAAAAGCGTTCAAAATGAAAAAACTTGAGCGGACAAAAATTTTATTAGAACTAGAATTACGCAAGTTATAGCTCTGGTAATTACAATATCGACCAACTACAATAAATTGGAGAAATATTTAAACGATTTAATATGAAAAAATGTAACTCAGTGTTAATACAATCAGGTGGAATCAGTGAGACCAGGAATTGTCTTTGGCGATGTAATCACATTCAACTCATGATACGGTAAGACGCACTGATACAAAAAAGATACAAAGCACCTCAAATTAAAATACATCAAAAACTGTGAAAGTGTTGGTGTATTTAGATATTTAGATTCTGACTTGGCTTCCAATATTGACAAAAGGTGCGTTCGTGCACTGAATACGTCTTTAAGTTACAAGATATTGCAATCTACTTTTTGTATGAGATTTGAACAATTTTAATTTAGTGGGGTGTAACTTGGATTTATTTGTTTGAATTTTAACTAAGTATTTATACAGATAATGAGATACATTTTTGCCGTTCAAATTTGTCGCACCGAAAATGTCTAATACAATATAGAAGTGATAAAAACAACGGGGGACTTCCTATAAGTAACACATCAGTTATCAAGTAATCTTGTATCAATTATCGCACTCTTTACTCAACAGTATTCGTTTGATTAATCGTTTTGTCTTAATCACAAATGTTAAGCAAGAAATTTGAGATTAAATCGTTTTGGTGTTTCCCACAATACTTATAATGATAGATAAATCGGATGCGATAGTCAAATTAAATTATAATATGTACCTATTGTGTATTCCCAATGTCATAAATTTAATTAGTGTAAATAATTTTAATTAAAATGCAAATTAAATTCATTATTCCGTTTTTATTATTAATTAATTGTGTACACTCGGAAATCTTGGCATCATGCACAGTGAACAATATTAAACTTCGACCGGTTCGTCAAAAAGCATGTAGCGTGGTGGAAACACTTTGGAACACTTTTCAACATAGTCGATGGCCATTTTACACTTAGGTCCATCGAGACGATTTCGAGCCGGACAATTCACTAATAATTCAACGTCGATACAGTCTATTAAATGGGCAAACATTGTGTTACCTTCTTTGAAATTGAACGGTGGCCCCGATGCTCGTTTTTGTGTTTCACCATTTTTGGCAATCACCTCGGGTACACATTTATCGACAGCTAAATTAAAAACACTCTCCCATTCGGGAAATTTATTTAATATTGATTTTGCATTTTGCTTTAGTCCCACTGCACTCGGTTTACCGTCAACAATACTTCCGGCATTTTTAAAATAACATTCTGACCATTTCTGTATAAAAAATAAAAAAATTGGTAAATTCTGTTAATAAAATATGGCTTAGCTTACCCATATATTATCGGCCGCTTCGTTTAATTCACAGGATTTGGCATACTCATCGACAATTAAATTAGGCGAGTCACAACATTTTTCAAGCAATTCTAAATCTGGAAGCGTATCACACTCTTCACAGATTATTTGATGGAATACTAAATAAAATGTAAACAATTGAACAGCCACATTAATCAACATCTTTAATCGTGTATCGAATGTTTATTGTATCATATTTTTGCAACATTTTATATAATGTTGATACAGTTTTTTTGAGGCCTATATTTTTGTACGCGTACTTGGAATAACAGAGGCGGAAAATTACTATAAATTAAAATAATTAAAAAAAATGATAAAATTTATTTAGCGCTGTGGTATGAAAAACACCATCTGGTGACGAGTATCGAAATGAAATGAACAAAAGAAAAAGTTCATAATTTTTAAACGTTTGTAAGGTCGAGTTGTTTAATGTCAAACCAAATGCAATTCATAAACTACGTACTTTCCAGGTGACCATATCTCGTATTTGCATTTTGAGCATTGAATGTTAACATTGATTAGTTGTGATATTGCATCAGTAAATTTGTTACCAGAACAACCGGCGGCCACATCAAATAGCGAGTCTATAAATGTGTTATACAAAGATTACGCCGAAAATGAAATCAAGATCCTGGTTATTGTCTCACCATTCGATCAGAACCATGGATATCTCGAAATGAGGAAGAAATTGGGAGGCATATATACTTTTACGGGTTACATGTCTGGCCTCCTAAGACGCCGACAATAATAGCAGAAAATAACCTATAATTTAATATCATTTTTAGCAATCACAAAGCTGCCACCACTATTAGATGATGCAGCAGCGCTACATAATAAAAATTTTCCAATTGGTCACGGCATTGTGGTCAGTGGCGAGGATTATACTCAAAAACGGCAATGTGCCAAACGTGTGTTGAAGCCAATACCTTAACCATCACTATACAACTGGCGATAACTGGTACAATTTAGTACTCTTTGGAGACGAACATTGAACAGAGCGCGTACATCAAACTAAAACTGAATCAATTGTGAATATCCTTGTGGAAACGGAAGAAGATTAACAGACATCAGATTACATTTCCAAAGATTACTATGGAACCATAACGAGAAGGTGGTTGCTTGTGGAGCCATGATGAGCGACCAGACGAAAGCTAAACCGAATCAACAACCTCTACAAAAGTAACGCTGCCGAAAGTCGAACTTCCAACATTTCATAGAGATCATGAGCTGTGGCGCATTCAATACGGTAAAAATGTCACATCTCAAATCGCACTTACAGAAAAGTGCAGCTCAACTAATCAGCCACCTTTTAACAATAAACGATAATTACGAAACGTTTGCAGATGGGATGCCCATTCGAATCTTTGATAACGAAATTTTAGCTCAAACATGCCACCATGGATGGCAACATTAGACAAGGTAACATTAACCACGTGTCGTGCCAGGTTTGCGACAGCCGATCAAGTTAAACAACAAGGGTTTGTACTATTACCAACAGCAGTATAGTAAAGGTGAGTACAAACATCAGACAATCTAACACCTTGAGAGCATTGATAGACCAAAATTACTAGGGATATTCCGGTTTGTGAAGTTCATTGCAAACTAATCAAAAATTGGGAGCAGTTAACCTTGGTTGACCCTAAGTATGACATCCCCGCTCCTATTAGGATATTATTGGGTTAGCGACGTGTAAGGCGACTTGATTATTGATAAAGTAATCAAAGTAAACCAAGCGAAAAGTAAAGATAAGCTTCGATTGGGTGATTGCAGGGCCAACACAAATATACATTATACATCACAGCCAAGAGGCCCACAGTGGTAAAATGAAGATTGATTTCGATGCAACTACCATTCTAGGAGCTGGGAGCTTTCATCAGCTGGATAGTTCCAGGCAACGAGCACTGCAGCTATACCTCAAAATGGAAAATAAATTAGGCTTCAACAACCAAGAACTGCGAGAACTGTACAACAAGTTCATGACGGAATACCACACTATAGGCCACATGAAGTTAGCAGCACTAAAGAAAACACCATAATCAACAAAGATTCGAGTGGTTTTCGATGCGTCAATTAAAATCTCGACACGCTCAAGTCTAAGTGATATCATGTACATTGGTCCCTTCACTACAAGATGATTTATGGATCATCCTTTTAAGGTAAAGTATAACTTTTTCTGCAGATGTCAAAAAAATGTATCGACAATTTAAAATGTGGGATAAACATCATCGAAATCACACCATCATGTAGAGGGATACTAACTAACTACAGTAACATATATGGGGCATCGAGTGCACCCTACCTGCCCATCCGAATTCTCAATCAACTGGCAGATGACGAAAGAATCACTCATCCTGAAGCCAGTCGCATCCTAAAAAACAACTTCTACGTTGATGATTGTCTAACCTGTACCGACACAGTAGAAGAACGTCAATATTTACAGTTACAACTAATCCGCTTACTGCACAAAGGTGGAATAGGTTATTTGTACAAACACAAACCAACTAACTAAGATGTAATTCTTGCCTAAAACAACCAGCCGATCGACTCAAAATAGAAACTAAATCCATTCAGCTTATGCAAATTCTGCGATACATCCAATATTCCTCAGCCGATTGCACATTTGAGCTTTTTAGGGTCTGCGGCATGCGTGCGCAGGCTTCCGAGTATGCATACGCCGCAGTAGTGTTTATATATCAAAAAGATTACTCACGGAAAAGTGGCGGTGGGAAGCTACTAGAAGATTTAAGAGACTACTAATCCAAGTGCCACCAATAAAAGGAATAAAAGGAATAAAAGGAATAAAAGGAATAAAAGGAAAAAAAGGAATTAAAGGAATAAAAGGAATAAAAGGAATAAAAAGAATAAAAGGAATAAAAGGCATAAAAGGAATAAAAGGAATAAAACGAATAAAACGAATAAAAGGAATAAAAGGAATAAAAGGAATAAAAGGAATAAAAGGAATAAAAGGAATAAAAGGAATAAAAGGAACAAAAGGAATAAAAGGAATAAAAGGAATAAAAGGAATAAAAGGAATAAAAGGAATAAAAGGAATAAAAGGAATAAAAGGAATAAAAGGAATAAAAGGAATAAAAGGAATAAAAGGAATAAAAGGAATAAAAGGAATAAAAGGAATAAAAGGAATAAAAGGAATAAAAGGAATAAAAGGAATAAAAGGAATAAAAGGAATAAAAGGAATAAAAGGAATAAAAGGAATAAAAGGAATAAAAGGAATAAAAGATATAAAAGGAATAAAAGGAATAAAAGAAATAAAAGGAATAAAAGGAATAAAAGGAATAAAAGGAATAAAAGGAATAAAAGGAATAAAAAGAATAAAAGGAATAAAAAGAATAAAAGGAATAAAAGGAATAAAAGGAATAAAAGGAAGTTCAAGTTCGATGAACTGCAAAAATAAAACAAGTATTTAAAGAGAAGAAATATTACCTTGTCGTATTAGTACTAACAAATTAGTTAATTATGCCAATAAGTAATTGCCAATTACTCGAGTCATATCTGTTCAAACGAAAATCTAGAGCATCCCATCACTGCTGATATACCGATAACCAAAATAACATTTATAGGGGCTTTTCTTGGTAATACAGCCTCATTAGCGTCAGGCGAAACACAAAACGAATCAGTTAAATATCTACAACAAGCACTCGAGAAAATCAGTTGGAGTCAGTTGGTTTCCTGGAAATAGAATATCCTCTCCTTTGAACTTTCTCTTGATAATCGTCGTTTGTATCACGTTGGTCATCAGTTTCTTCACAGCCAATCGCGTTCCGTTACACAATCTCGGATGGTTCAGATTGCCTTAATTTGACAATTTTAATTTGAAACGAAATCAATCCGATCGAAACATCAACAGGAATCTGACCATTGCCAAGCGCCAACAGTTGTTTGGAAAAATCAGCAGTTGATGAGTCAATCTGTAACGTGACTCTCATGTTCCTGTTTAACTGTAACTTATTCAGATAGCGCCTTAAGCTCGACGATTTCAGACATGCGTTGAGTCCACCTACGGCGCCGTCCAACAATGTGACTGAAATTTCCGATGATTCAACAGCTAGCGCTATTTAAGATCTCTAGCAAATTGTGACCAAAAGCAATGAAATCAAAAATGTTTGCCTGTTCCATCGAGAGCATCGAAGAAAAATATTCCGCCATTTCCTTCGTCAACTGCCTTCATCAATGCGTCGTTCAAAAGCAGGACATTTGTTCGTACTATGGTCCCATTGCAATTCACGATTAAATGCATCGTGCATCGAACGATTTGATGCTGGCATGCTTAATTTCAACAAATAGCTGCCGCACATAAGCACACACATGTCTTCGGTCATGATCAAAGCTTCGTTGCGTATCTCGTCGTTCATTTTAAACTCATAATTCGATGTCACAATGCGAACTCGATGTAAAATATCGTCAGCCATCCCATCCTTGTATTTGTTCCACAATTCCAATGCGTTCGATGGATGGTCGCAAAGTCGATCACAAACAATGTATAGTACGCATTTGATTTGTAGGCGCAGAAACAGTTGCATTGGCGAGTGTTGAGTCAAAACCGGCAATTTAACTTTGCCATCGACCCAACATAGTCCTGGAGTTTCTGCTTGGAACTTCAATGCTTGGCAATCAACGCATATCAACGCATCGAAGATCTTTGTAGGCGATTTAAGATCTAGTAATTGGTCTTCAATGTCTGGTGTTCTGCTTTTATGGGATATAACCCATTGATTAGTCTCGATTTAGTTTATCTTATTCTGTCTGTTCTAGTTCTAGAGGTTTCGTTCTTAGGAGACGTCTAACTAAATTTATTTTATCCATCATACGGCGAATTTCGACGATGGTCGAGATCCGCCAGTTTTGAGATCGAAACTGCATCTACCTGGAACAGAGCCTCGCTATGACATATCCTTGACTGCTATATGTCGAACCTCGATCGAAAAGTGTCCGATATAGCCTATTTAGCCAAGTTACCGTGGTGATGCCTTCTCCGGTTTTTGCTGAAAGACGAACATTAACGGCTTAGTTCCATGTTAATTATACGAGGGACCATTTTTCCAACATAAACCGAAAATATTTTGCGGCCAAATAGCATGATTATATAGGTGGGCTAACATCGCAGCATTCGACTTTGAATTTTGGAACGCACTTATCACTTCGAAAGTTCAGCTGACTTTTTTTTCTACCGTTTTCCTTGTTGCCCTTCATGGCTCTTTGAGGCAAAATTTAAAGTATGTTTCGAAGTAAAAAGTTGATCGAAGAGGAAATATCTGCTTTGTTTATGGAGAGTTTAGATGAGGACCAAATGAATCAGGATTAAAACCGAACCTGAACCAATCTTTAGATTGAAGTTTACTTAAGTGCGCTTGGAGCCCATGGTGAAGTGCTACTTCCTCAAACAAGACCTATTTTTAAAATTGGAGTTTTTGATGCTAACGGTATCGCCATTATTGACGGCAGCAAAACTGTCAATTGCCTCTCCATCTTTGTATTGTATTTTGAAAAAAATGGTTGCTGAAAAATGTCAAGTTAGCTAATGGTTCGAAAAGACCATAAGAGATTTTACAAACAAATGTCAACATTTTATTAGAGGGAAGATCAGTTTCTACGTCATTGGTGTTTTTTCCACAAAACACCAATCATAAAACATTACTTGGTATTGATTTTATAAAATCTGCCCAACTGATCCTGAATCCTCTTTTATATGAAGACAATGCGTTGTCGACACTTAGTCCATATTACCAGAAATATCCTGAAGTTAAACAAGTTGATCAAGCTTGCTTTGGAATCGTAGGTGCGATTATTGATTTGAGTGAAGAATATGATCCAAACTAAGTTCAAGATGCCGAATATCCTACTATGGCATCAGATTCAAATACAAATAAGTGTGAAGTGACCAAATCTCAAATTAAACATAATGAAGCCACCTATTGTTCAGAATTTGAACGACAGAAACTCAATCAACTGTTGGATAATAATGAAGATATTTTCAGAATAGGGGGAGAACCTACACCATACATTGAACATCGAATTAATACTGGTGACCATTTACCCATTGCAGTTCCATCGAAACCACTGAATAAAAATAAGAAGGAAATCCTTTCTGCGGAACTCAGTAAGTTATTAGAATAAGATACAATCGAGGAATGTGAAAGCCCGTGAGCAGCCCCGGTGGTTATGGTTTCGAAACCGAACGGTTCAGTTCGGGTCTGTATCGATTACAGAAAATTAAATACGATTACTGTTCCTGATAAGTATGTGATGCCGAGAATCGATGATTTGTTCCACATATCAAAAAAATCCCTTTACATGTCAACTATCGATTTGAGGACCGGATATTATTTCTTCACTTGGGTTGTATAGATTCAAGCGAATGCCGTTTGGTCTACGAAATGCCTCTGCGACGTTTCAACGATTGATCGATTGCTTACAGGCTTCTTTACCAAACAAAGTGTTCGTGTTTATCTGGATGATATAATCATTATATCTGAATCTTTTGACGCCCATATTTGTGATTTCGAACAAGTTTTTGCAAAGGTTTGCCAGTTTAATCATAAAGCCAATAGAACCAAATGTTCCTTTCTATGGTCTGAAATTAAATTTTTAGGTCACTTGCTGACAAAAGATGGTATTCTACCCAATCCAGAAAAAATTTGCCAAAGAATTTGCGTCATCTGAAAACATTCATTCAAACTTGTTCATGGTAAAAAAATGTATACCAAATTATGCAGGTATTGCCCGACCTTTAACGGACCTAACAAAAAAAAAATCTTCTTGGAAATGGGGTACGGAGCAATAAACGTCGTCTGTTCAATTAAAACAGCTGCTGAGTACACCTAGAGTTTTGAGTCATTCAGACGAAACCAAACCTTATATTGTAAGAACGGATGCAAGTAATTACGCGCTAGGTAGTGTCTTACTTCAATTAGATGGTGGGGACGAAGCTTTTGTATAGTTTTGATTAGTTTGATGGTCTTTTAAGGTTAACTTTCAGAGGTTTTTTTCTGACAACTGTACAATAGATATGTTCCAATGGGAAAAATTGGCTACTCACAACGCAAGCACTTGCAAGTAAATGACCATGATGATCAAAATATCATATCGCACTGTCAAGATCTGCTTTTCTAGCGAGTACCATTTAATGTTTTTTTAAGAAAACTTTTTTGTTCTAAACTATGCCGCTAAACATCACTATCATATATTGTAAGTAAGATCTTGTGCAGACAGATTTGTGCGTTGTTTTTTACTAGCGAAATTGATAATTTAATTTAAATGTATGAGCATCTTATTATAATATTCATACATGTGTATTTAAATTAAATTGACAAATTAAAACAAAACCATTCTTTCGAAATTATAGCATTAAATAACAAAAGCTAACAAAAATAAACAAGGACTACCGCCATCTTTTGGAAATTGTAATTTATAATTAGTTATATTTGTTGAGCTGGTGGTGACAGCTAGCGGTAATTGGCAAGAATTCAAATACTTTAATCGTTCTGCCGACCTATAATCTAACATAACCTATAATTTAGTGTACAATCTTTTTGCTGTCATTAGAGGCTTATAATATGAATATGCATATATATACACATACACATATGTACATGCATTTCAAACTAAAATAAACATTTATTAAAAAAACTTCACTTTTCTACCTAAATAAAAATAATTTTGTATTACATTTGACTTTTTATTTCAAAAATAAAAAAAAATCTGGAAAACAATCGCTAAAGCCATCTATTATGAATTTTACAACTTAAATACTCTAGCGTAAATTTTATGCGAAAGTGCTTTAGTTTTCCATAACATCGTATGAGCATGAGTATAGTTATGAGTAGGTTACTTTCACAAATGCAACACGCCTAAGAAATCAATAAAATTAATTGACAAAAACGTTTGTATTATATCAGATTTTATCTGAACTTTATGATTGATCATTTTTATGCTTAATTACAAAACAACCTTAGCAATACTACTGTAGCATAATATTTATTTATTTTAAACTAAAATATTTGGTTTGATGAATCGTGGCGGAAATAATTTTCCACATTTTTTCATATAATCTGTAATCTCGTTACACACAGGGCTTTTGTCGCGTTTCGCTGCCGGACACTCAAACAACGATTCAACTTCGAGACACAGTAAAACATATAAATATGATGGATTTGCATCATTAACGTTGTATGGTGGTTGTGCTAACCGTTTTCGCATTTCAGCCGATTTTGATGACATTTCGGTCATACATTTTTCCAACGCTATGTTAAATATAGTTTCCCATCCAGGCGATTTGTCTAAAATAGGTTTTGCAAGTTTCTTAAATTCATTGGTATTCGGCTGACCATCCGAACTTGCGTTGATCTTTTTAAAATAGCATTCTGCCCATTTCTAGAGACATAAATACGAGAGGATGATAATTAAATTAAATTAAATTTTTTATTATTTTTATACTTTACCAACATTGAATTTTCATCACAATTCTGTTCGTCGCCTAGTTTAACTACCGTCGGCGAATCACAACATTTATCGGCTAAATCTAAATTTGGGATTTTATCACAGTCATCATCGCAATGGATTATATTCAAAATTGAATAAATTATAACCAATTGAATAATTATTTTCATTTCATAAACGTACAGATGAACAACACCAACATTTAGAGTAATGATTAAATTTCATGTTACAACATTATATAGAATTTTTTGTTGGTAAATTTTTTTTTTTTTTGGGCTTTCCACTTATTGCCAGGAAGTTGCGTCATTTCATCATATTATTATTTGAATGATTGCTTTGATAGTGGTGAATTTGTAGAAAAACATTTGATGACCGATTTTTATGGTATCACGGCAAATAACATATTAGAACAGGGTCTTATAAAATATTTACACACCTTAAAAAGCTTTAATTAGTTCTGTTAAAATTAAAGCTTGAGAAGCAATATATTGTATAATTTAGTCTAGGCACTTTTACACTTTTGAAAATATTCAAACTGAGCAATCCACATTAAACATTTAATCATCAAATCACTCATCAAAATCAACCACCATTTGATTTGAACCACTATTACGTGTTTTATTGCACAATTTATGCATATTGACAATTTTGTGAGCTATCCCCTTGCCTAATTCTTAAGCTCGAAAATATTTTATAAAAATGTTTGAATATTTTGCATCAGAATTTGTGCTTTTATTGAGAGCTTTTGATTAAAGTATCACTCATCAAAATCGGGCCAACTAAGAGGATATGGAGCAATTCATTCTTGTAGTTTTAACTACAGGTCTTAGCCTCTCCATCCTAACTCCTACTTGCTACGTTCACGCTGAGTCGGTGATAACGCAAGAAACCTAAAGAATCATGTGGTGATAATCCCATGGGAAGCTAGTTTGAGGCTGAAGCCAGAGATGGTTCGTAGGTCTGTAACAACTGAATATTACTGATACAATAATATTCAGGATTATGCTACCTTATTATTTGACCAAATTATGTGTGACATTTTCATCTCTGTTGTTGTACCGATATTTCGGTATACTCGAGTTACAATAGCAGAGACTCTTTTCGTTTACTTAAAATCATTTAGGCATGATTAGTGTACTTTTAAGACATAGTGGATACAATATATAAACACTAAATTGGTGACCCCGACGTCCCTGTTTAGGAACTATTATATAACAAGCACGTTCCGACGTCCATGTTTAGGGACTACTAAATTAACAAACACGTGCCACCAAGCACCTACTTAAGGTACGTTTTTGAAACCCAATTATAACGGGAGATAACACCCAAATGTTTTTTATTATTTTTGATATCATTATCTCACCGCAAACACCATCGGTTTAATTATTTTAACAAAATTCGATTTGTAGTGTTTTTGGGCAGTGCAACAAATAAATTAGGAAAGTGTAGTTTGAAAACATTTTCTAATCTATATACAAATAAATAAAATATATTAAATAGATAAAATATTTGCTCTAAATTTATTAGTTTTTAAGCTAAAATTTGTTATTCTTAGGTTCTTTTAGTTTTGTTGGAGTGTAGAGTGGTTTTGTCTGTGCGTAATATTTGGGTGGTCTCTTTTAGGGTTTAAATTAAAATTTATATGTTGGAAGATCAATTTTATTTAATAAAATGAAGTTATATAAATTATATCTGTACCAGAAAAGCTCTGAAGATTTTGCATTAAACTCAAAAGAATATCCGTATGCTCAAATACGTGACGTTGTTGAAAGCTATCATCCCGAAGATGATGGATGCCGGCTTCTCCTACAACTTACATGTTTTAACGAAGATCTTAAGGGCCGTGAAATAATAAGTGTCGAATCAAGTATCGCTGCTTCATTTAATTTGCGTACACATGCCGATGTTATTTAATTTATTTCGATATCTTTATATTATATATTTTTATATTCTGTATATTCTTATGTTTCAGATTTGAATTTTGGTGTTTAATTGTTATATTATTGTATGTTATATTATTTCATATTTTTGTACTGTTATATTATGATTTATATTACCACTATAGTACGGTATTAAATTAACACCTAATTTTTAGCAACAACGCAACGGAACGAAATTCAACGGAAACTAATCCAATTTATTACAGCATATGGATTGCAGAATTATAATTTTATAATATTATAATTAATTAAATTATAATTTCAGATTGAAATTAATTCTATTTCTTACAGCCTACGACTAAGAGCAATTAGTTTATTAATATATTCTGTTTTCAGGAAGCCTCTGCAGATTACAGATGAATGGTGGCACATTGCAGTTGCTGATAAGAGATAGCAGAATGCAGAGCAGTACAACAAAAATGTGATTGTCTTATACTAACAGTAGTTTGAATATTGGTTACTGGGAAACCGGACCAATTCCGTCATTACTAACATACCTTTTCTTTCCCTACCCCACAAAAATTTACTAACTATTGACTATCGCGGTGTTTGTAACCGGGTCGGTCTTAATAATTAACTAATATTCTACCTTATCCTTCCAAGTATATGTAAAAATGGGTGTACGGTAGGCCCGGCGCTTTCCGGGAGATCCTGCTTAATGCTTGGTCGTACATTCTAAATCAATTAATCAATTATCTCACCGCAAATACAATCAAGTGGCACATAGTGTTCTCAAAAGTAGAAAAATCATTAAATGATAATTTATTAAATAAATATCTGAACCTACATATTGCTATAACAATTGTTGACGAGGACAACGAGGGAACGGCAGATGAGCTGCAACGTGCTGCGGCAGACATCCTGCGGTGACGGAAAACGGCGGACGTGCCGCACCGAACGGTTTTATTTTACCGCGTCATTATACATAATTATAACGGTGTAACATTTTTTTAAAATTTCATTTAACGGATCATTTAACGCAGAGATTCAATACAAAACATACGTAAAACTTATATTCGACAGTTTGTTCCTTTTCTTTGTTTCACTTTTTATTTCGGAACGTTTTTTCTTCATAACGGAAATTTATACAAGGTGATTAGGTTTATTGTTGCGAATACATCAACATTTTTTTCTGATTTGTTTCAATTTTGGATATCAAAATAATAGTTTCCAAATTATCCATCATTGGTATACCAAAAGATACACTTCGCTGGTTAGAATCATCATAAGATGCCTAAAAGCGAGGACGAGAACATGGACACAAGCCAGGCTTCCAAAATTACACCATCAACCGAACCGCAACATGACATTAGATATTTACCTGGTCTGTCGACAGAGGCAGCGGCCAGCCAAATTAAATTGCAGGAATTTTGGGTTAATGACCCAACCACGTGGTTCACGGTGTGAGAGATACATTTTTTTTTTGCAGCGCGCAACAGAAAAAACAGAGTATCTGTCCACATTAATGGCTCTACCACCCCCGGCATATAGAAAAATTGATGATTTTTAACAAAACCCACCTACCGAAAATTTATATGTTTTATTAAAAAGCGCTCTATTGGACCGATTAGCTACTTCGGATGAAAGGAAATTAGAACAGTTGTTATCGGGTCAAGAATTAGGGGATGGCCGACCGTCAGAAGTATTACGGATCATCAAAGCGCCCGCTGGTAATAATTTTCCCGACCAAATAATTTGGTCATTATGGGTACGAAGATTTCCGCCAATTATTAAGACGGCTATTGTGGGACAACCAGCCACCACTTCTTTAGAGGAGCTAAAAAAACAGGCAGACAGAATATTTGAATATCTGTCACCTGAACAACAGCTACGCGAATTTTCACGTTTGCGACCTCGAATTCGTACCTTATCAGAAAAAAGCAACAATAATAATCGCCCAAAACCGCCTGAGTCTAGCTCAATGTCAGTGGACCAGAGGTTGTCCAGAATCAAAGGGGTTTTGAACAAATTTTTTAGCGGTAATTATAATAACGCTAGGCAGCGCAGCACCTCAAATAACAATTTCATAAGCACATCGCCGCACCGTTTGGCGAAACATAAACGCACACATTATGATGGAACGTGCTTCTACCATTATTTTTTTAATAACAAGGCGCATCGGTGTATCAAGCCGTGCAAATACGAGCGGGGTCTGTCACAAAATTCTGTTGACGACCAAGAAAAAAAACTAAAATCGACTCGTAACTTAAAAAATGTAATACACTATACGTCATTCGTCGAAACGAGCAACTCGGCGTTTAAAAAAAGCCGAAATTTATACGTTGAAGCTTATAAAGAACGTCAAAATCAGTTATGAAGCAGAGATCGCGATAAGTATTTGCGATTCTTACAACATAAAAGTAAGAAATCGAATTGTTTAAAGGTCATAGATTCTGAAGTTATAACCAATGGGGTGTTGTAATGCGACATTTTTGGTTGATTCAGCGACTAAGCTGTCAATCAATACCATCTTAATGGAAGTTGATGAATTAAGTCCCATTCATCTTGCTGTCGATTCTTAAGAAATTCCCCTCTTTAATAGCCGAACCAAATTATAATTTACCTGTTAAACATTCCGTGGTTCATCATATCGTCACTGAAGGTCATTTGTCAGTGTCTAGATCACATAGACTCGATTCTGTGCGACATAAAGCAGCACAAATTGAGTTTCAGCACATGGTTGAGTTAGGAATTTGCCGACCTTCGGCATCTTCAGTTTCATGTCTGCTCCATCATATGGTCAGGAAGAAAGATCAAGATTGGAGGCCTTGTGGTAATTATAGGCGACTTAATGCGGTTATGAAACCGGATCGCTATCCAATCCCTCACGTTCAGAATTTTTCTATGAATCTTCATTGTAAGTCGATATTTTCGAAAATCAACATTGTCAGGGCTTATCATTTGATTCCGGTTGCCACTGAAGACATTTACAAGACGGCAATTATTACCCCATTTGGGTTGTTTGAATTTATACGTATGCCATTTGGTTTCAACGTTTCAACGTTTTATCAACGAGATTGTTCGTGATTTAGATTTTATTTTCGTCTATATAGACGACATTTTAGTGGCACCCGCTACTGAGGAAGAACACAAACTACACTTGGAAAAATTATTCCAACGTCTTACTGAGTTTGAGGTTCATATTAAAAGTTGAAAATGCGTTTTTGAAGCACAATCATTAGATTTCCTCAGTCATAAAATCACTCCGGAAGGTATTCTAGCTTCGGCGGAGAAAGTTAAAGCTATTACGGATTTCCCGGTCCCAACATCGATTAGACGCATACAGGAAGTTATCGGCATGATGAATTATTATCACCGTTTTATTCCTAAACTTGCCGAATGTTTAGCCGCAATTCACTCTCAGTTGGCTCTGTTACTTAAGAAGCCCAAGACACCAAGCAATTTTACTTGGCCAGAGGAATGCCGTTTAGCATTCGAATTTTTAAAACGTGAATTGAAGTCAATTGCTTTGTTAGCACATCCTTTGAATGATTCTTCAATCAGTTTGACTACCGATGCGTCCAATACAGGATTTTTCTTTCGAAAGTTATGAAATGTCGAACTTAAGTATTCCGCATTTGACCGAGAGCTGTTAGCTATTTATCTAGCAATTAAGCATTTCCGTTATTTCGGAAGTTTAGAATTTACACCGATCATAAGCCTCTGACTAGAGCAATTCTGTTAAAAATTGAACGTAGTCCTAGAGTGTCGAGACACTTGGACTATATTTGTCAATTTACTATGGATATTCGGCATGTGAGTGGTAAAGATAATACTGTAGCAGATTGGTTTTCCCTCATTGAGCGTCCGGAACCAGAAAGTAAATTTTGAAGTTCTAAGCGGACTTAGAACTTCAGAATCTACTTTCTGGTTCCGGACATCCTTCTTATTCAAAATTTAAATTAGAGCTTTTTAAATTGCCAGGTTTGGAGGTTTATTGCGAAGTTACTACTGGGAAGGATCGCCCATTCATCGCAGCTCCCATTCGTAAAAAAGTTTACGACGCTTTACATAACATCTCACATCCCGGGGTTCGTGGAACTCGTAAATTGATTTCTGCTCGTTATTTTTGGTCGAGTATAAACAAAGATGTCAAGAATTGGGCACAGTCATGTTTAGAATATCAACGTTCAAAAGTGCAGAGACACATTAAGTCTGCTGTGGGTGAATTTAAAATACCCAATACACGTTTTGAACATATTCATGTAGATGTAGTTGGCCCGTTACCAACTTCTAATAATTTTAATTATATACTAACCTGTGTTGATCATTTTACTTGGTGGCCTGAAGCCATTGCATGACTGATATGGTCGAACGCTTCCATTGGAAGTTGAAATCTGCACTTAGAGCCCGAGGTAATACAGCACAATGGAGCTCGGAAAATATCTTACTTGGTATTAGAGCTACGGTTAAAGAAGGTCTAAAATACTCACCAGCGGAGTTAGTATATGGTTAAACCATCAAACTACCCGGTGAGTTTTTCGTAGAAAATCCTCTTCCGTCTTTACCAACAACTGATTCTGTAGTTGAACAATTACGAAATTGTATGCAAAATCTTATACCTACTTCTACAAGACATACGATTCAAAAAGATATTTTTGTTCCCAAATCGCTGGACACTTGCGATTTGTAAGAGTTGATAAAACCGAAGCTAAAACCGAATTACAACCCCCGTATGATGGCCCATATAAAGTTGTACGTCGATTACGAAAATATTTCGTGATTTCGATCAATGGCAAACAGCAATCAATATCTATTGATAGATTAAAACCCACTTATGGTATTATGAGTCAGGCTGATGGTCAAATATCAGCCACGAATCGATTTAAAACCGTTAGATTTTCGTTGTAATTTTTTTAAATCTTGTTTTGCATCATTTATTGTATATTCACAAATTAATTACGAGCTGTAATTAAAGTTATTGTGAATACGCAAAGTTAATTACCATTTCGGAATTAAAGTTATTTGCGTTCTTTGTTAATGGCTGCGACATCTTTTCGTTCGTCCTGAAAAATCAACATTCACTGTAAATGATGTTCTAATCTCGTGCAAATGGCAAAAATCATAGCAAAACTAAATAATTAAGTTGCCGAATTAAGAACACAAAATAATTCTTTATAAAGAACGTCAAAATCAGTTATGAAGCAGAGATCGCGATGCTAAATAAAATTCCTTTTCAACAGCTCAACATGGAAGACCTATTCTTACTGATGAAAGTGAGCCAGAACTAGAAACTAATGGGATTCTCGAAAGAAGAAAAAGTGTTAACAAAAAAACAAGAAACGACATTACAGCCACCAAAAGGGAGGCTGAGTCATTACATGTTTGAACGCACATCAGCAAATATTGTCGATTATAGTAATCAAACAGATCCAAAAGTGCTAGATAAAGAAAAGCAGATTCTTCCACCTCTTATTAATTAAATAGAAGTGAAAGAATATAATAATATCCAGCAACTACTGAAATAATAACATCTGGAAAATCAATACTGTCTAATTTCAATGAAGATTAACCATAGACAATTTAATTTTAAGTCAAATTTTTATAATTCCTGTAAACCTCTACATTATTCACCATTATCCAATTGGAATTGTGTATACCAATATTTTATGTTTTTATAAGTGTAGTATAACATTAGATATAAGTATAACAGAATGAAAAATGTAATAGTTTTAAGACAGTGTAAAAAAGGAAAAGAAAATAAAATACACGTGGACGAACGATCAGTCTTCGTGGAACAAGAGTTGAATAAACAAGCTCGTCCACGACTATCGTATAATAGTACTCATTATACTTTTGTTTCTTCAATTATAATGATATCCAATATTCATTGCTAGCAGTGATTAATCATTAATCACTGTTATTCAATATTGAATTTTATCTAGTAGTCGCTTCTTTAATTATTCAGTACTACCATTAGTAAATTATTCAGTTAAATTTAATTTTTAAAATTTTATCTAGTAGTCTTTTCTAAACTATTAGTCTAGCAATCAATGACAATAGCAACATGTCATTTTCATTATAATTAAATTGAAATACATATAAACAGGAAGCAAAATACTTTAAAAAAATATAAATGGATATTGATATATGTTAAACACCACCAGAAATAAAATATCGTGGACAAAATATCGTATTCTACTCGCATATAATGGCTGTTATTCACTCAGATGATTTACGACACTCGCCTATCGGCTCGTTGAATAATATACTATTTTTTTATAAAGGCATCGTATAATTGTAAGGTAAAAATTAAAATACCAACAAGTTAAAGTTTAACTAAAATAAATATATACAGTCCATTCGAACCTACAAAAAATTCAGTGACGGAACATTTGGTCCTTTGAGCCGGATGCCTTATATTGTAATGGAAAAATATAGATTTTCATAACCAGCCATATTGTCACGAGCACGTGTAATTAATTTATAATAAGTTGTGCAAACCGAGGAAAAAAAAAGAAAAAAGGTAACACGATTTTGCAACCGATCATCGTTTCACTGGAACCAGTAATTCGTGGAAAAATATTGTTGACCATTTTCCGTGCCACGAAATTACAACGAATTAATAAAGCCTAGCGTATCGTCAACTTAAATCATCCGACTTGGGGAATTTCTAATTGTCAATCGCAATTATCATCAGTTGAGTTAACATCCAAAGATGGGCCCATCGCAGTATCAACAGTAAACAAAATTTCCGATTCAGCAGCACAATGGTCTCAGTAACGACACACAGTACCGTTCATCTTAACAAGAACCTTTGTGTAATTAATTTAACTAAGGTAATTTAGTATCATATGGTCATATTTTGATTATAGTTTCGTTTGATAAGTAGCTATTAAATTTAATTAAGTACCGAAATGTTTAAAAAGTCTGTTTTAGTGCGTTTCAAAAACACAGAAAACTGTTTGAAAAAATTTGAACATGAAATCCTACCCTTAGAGGAGTTAAAAGAGTTCAACTTGCTTGCCGCATTTAAATCTTCCAGTTTTTAATGGGAATCCTACGGAGTGGCTTACATTTAAAGACACGTTTCTATCCGTCGTTCACAATAGAGAAGATATCGAAAATATTGTAAAATTTACATTATTATTAAACGGGAGGCAAGGTACCCAATAGATCGGGGAGGCAAAATACACAATAGGTCACGTCACTCTCTCCACCGCCGGTTATCAAAGAGCATGGGCGGAATTAGTAAGACAATACGACGATGTTCGAATAATTGTCGATGTTCATGTTGATGCTCTGCTAAATCTACCTAAAGTACCCAGATATAATGCAATAGAGCTTCGAAAACTCCTCAACTCCTTACCTCACATATATCGTCATTAGAAGCATGCAACCAGTCCATAGAAGGAGTTGGTGGACTATTCATAATTAATATCGTCACCAAAAAGTTGGATTCAAATTTAAGAAAAATGGGAAAATGAGTTACGTCCAAATAGTTTACCAAATTGGTTTCAATTAAAGGAATTAGTTGGGTCAGCAAATACCGTTAATTTGACAAAACCAGTGTCGTATAACCAAAATGTTCCATCTAAACAACCACCTATATCGAATAAATTTAAACCAAATGCCACTGTTTCCTATTCTAACCAAACATCCAATACTCAAAAATTAAACAAGTCATGCAACGTTTTCTGCAACGCCAGATTATATCCATTTTATACCTGTCCAGAGTTTATCCGAATATCAGTAACAGACCGATACAAAAAGATAGTTGAATTGAGACTTTGCATTAATTGTTTTGGCGCTAACCATTTCAACAAGAACGGTTGTAAATTATGTCCTCAAAAGCATAATACATTGTTGCACCGTGAACATAATATAGTTCTGTTAGTGCCGAGGTGGAAAGTGTTGCGGTCAAGGTCCCTTCATCTAATATGCAGTTGAGTTATTGTACACAAAACATTGTTTCTAAAAAACAAGTTTTATTATCAACCGCATTAATTCTCATTAAAGATAACGACAACAAAATTCATGAATATCGGGTGTTATTGGATTCGGCTAGTCAGAGTAATTTTATCTCAATAGATTTTGCAAACAGGGAACCAACAATTTCTAAGGCGTTACCCCAGGATGATATCAACATTTCACGTTAGGCGTTACCAAAAAATGTTGTGTTAGCTGATCCGTACTTTAATACTTTGAGACAAGTTGATGCGCTTATATGCGCAGAATTATTTTTTAAAATCTTAACAAGCAGCCGAATCCAATTAAATTCTAAACTTCCTGTTCTCCAGGAGACTGTTTTTGGTTGGATATTTAACGGAGAATATATCGTACAAAACTTATTCAGCCTTGTTGCCGCAGACCAAGAATCACGTGAAAACGATGGCTTAAATCAGATAGTCCAAAGGTTCTGGGAAATAGAATCCTTGCCAGTTAGAAAATTCTTATCAAAGGATGAAGTGTTTTGTGAATCACATTTTAATGAGACTCATTTTAGAGATAACAGTGGGCGATATACCGTTTCTAGACCATTCAAAGCCAATCTAAATGAAATTGGTGATTCCAGAGCAAAGGCTCTTCGTAGATTTAACTATTTAGAAAAAGCAAAACACGGACGAAAACACTGAAATTACCTGAAAAGGACTTTCACTGTTCATGTAAACCTTCGACAGTAAAGAAACTATAGAAAAACTCTATAACATAAATGCAATTCTCCACCTGAGAGTTTAAATTGAGCCATTTAGAAAAGCGACTAATCCCACAGTGCAACAAATTCCAAGAGTTTAACCATACTCAAAAATACTGTAATCGTGAACGTAGATGTATCAAAAGCGCAAGGAAACATGCAGCCAATGCTTGTCATACTAATAAAAGCTGACCTCCAAAATGTGTCAATTGCAAATCCAGAGCAATTAGAAGATGAACTAGATAAACTTCATGTACAAAGTGCAGCTTGAGATAGTACTCCTAGTTACATATCCCGACGAAGTGAGAAAAATGATTAAAAATAAAAGGAAAGCTCGTAAAAACTGTCAAAGAAATCGAACACCGGAAGCGAAGAGACTGTTTAATAATTTGGTCAATAAATTAAAAGCTTTAATAATGAAGATTAAAAACCAGTCAGTCAATAAATACCTAAAAAATCTGACAGGACAAAAAGACTCCGACTACTTTCCATGGAACGCAACCAAGGCCCAAAAAAGACCCAACCTCCAGGTGTCTTCAATTAAAAACAACGATATTTGGGCTCGAAATCCTAAACAAAAGGCAGATCTGTTTGCAAATCATCTATAGAGCAGACATTTCAACCATATCCAAGACAATATGCAATTACCCCAGAGCTGACAAAATTGTTGAGCACGAAGTAAGACCTATAACAATGCATGAATTAAATGGGTGTTCCTTAAGGATGTGAAAGTTGACCTAAAATGTCAAAAAAATGACTTTTTTTACGTAGAACGATTACTGGCGGTCAAAAGGTTTCAGTTTCATTGGAATCAAAATCCCAGCTGATCTGCCCTCCGAGAAATGTGCCAAAACGTTAATTTTTGACAGTATTTTAGCCCATATCTGCCTGTAAACAATGTTATCAGGCCAAATGCTCTAACTTGAATGTAAAACTTCTCTTTGACTTGACAGTATTGAATAACATTCCCGTACACATTTGTGGCTGATTTCATGATGGAGACAATCTGGATCACGTCACGTCTGCAATTGAAGAATTGCACGTCTCTGAAAATGGCCAATCTTTACAAACTTTTGGAGATGTGAGAAAAGATTGTAAATATTTTGTTGCCCTCAACAAAAGAAAGGGCCAAAGAATGCCGCAGCACAATAAACCTTCGTCTCTTCAATGAAGCGGATGATATGCCAGTTCTTGTGAAAAGCATTATTCTGGAACTGCAAGTGTTACAGGGCTTCGGTAATAACGTATTTTGGACTGGCCTCGTTTCCCTTCTAGGGTGAGAAAAGGGGATAAAATGGCCGAGGAATCTGAATTTAATACCGAAAAATTATAACAAGGAGATCTTCGAGGGAAATGGTTGTTGTCAGCTTTTAATGTCAGCTTATAAACTTGGATATCCTGATATTTCTTCAGAAGTGTTTTTTTTTGCATTTGTACCATTTATATCGACTTTCAAAGCTATGGACAAAATTGTTACCCACTGCCTCTCCAAAAATAAAGGTAAAAATAATGAAATCTTTTCATGAGCATCTACTATATATTATTTTGTTTTTTTTTTCAGGCAAAGGAGACCTGCAGCGCATGATTGCGGATTTGCGCAGATCAATCACCGCTACGAAGATCTTCGTGAGCTTAAAAATACACATAGTTGCTGATCATCTAGCAGAACGCTTCGGATTGTTAAGTCGAACGAGTCTTGGCGTATGCATAGTCTGAGTAGGCCGGCGAAACGATTCATCGTGAATTCAAAAAATTCTTGTTGCATTTTCCTCCCAACACTTATAAGATATAAAAATAAAATGATTCAATTGGAATATTCTCCTTGTACTCACATGAAATCCGCAAAAAAATTGCCGGACCCAATTTCCTATTTTTCTGACCAGAATTAAAAAATGCTGTAGAAAATTGACGTTTTAGCACAATTCACATAGAAAATGAAACCTTTTGACCACCAAATCGTTCTACCCAAGTGCAAGGAAGCACTTTTAACATCGGCAAGATCATGCAAATCAGGATATACGTCGTATGATGACCGATATCACTGAACATGACCTGCTTCTTAACATGACAGCAGTCTAAGAAACCTACCGAGGGATCATTGTAAACTGGATTATCCTGTAAGGCTTAATTCCAATAAATGTGTAATAATATGCAACGTAAATTACTAAATGAATAATCTACTCCGTCGTAATAAAAAAAAAAAATTTCTCCTATATCGAGAGCTTCTGATTAAAGTATCACTCACCAAAATCGGACCACTGTTTTGTTGCACAATTTATGCATATTGTTAATTTTGTGGGCTAACCTGTGGTATTATGGGCGCTTTCTTTAAGATAGACCACAAATACAATTTACTTCAAAGTCGGCGACTTTCAATTTATTACATTCGTAAATATCAATATCCAGGTTTTTGTAGACTCTGTCATTTGACTCGAAATTTTGACAATATCAATAACTCGATTGTCTTTATGATATAACTTTGTTTTGCGAGCACAACGACTCCAATTAGAAGTTAAAACTCAATTTAAATACTTGGATTTAAATTCTTTATTTAAAATATCCAAACTTTCTACAAGACATATTTTTATCTTTACGTTAGTTTTCTTTTAAGAGATTTTCTCGTAACTGCGGCAAACTTTCTTACAAAAATTTTTTTTTTATATTTTTTCGTTTGTTTTTTCGGCTTACTTTGTATACCACCTAAATTTTAATTTTGAAGAAAATACATGTTGTTAATTCCGAAAAGTAAATTAAAACATTTGGACTGATGAGATGAAAAGCCACAAACCCCGTGATTTTTATGCTCGAAAATAATTTATGAAAATGTATGAATATTTTGCAACAAAATTTATGCTTACATCGAGAGCTTTTGATTAAAGTATCACTAATGAAAATCGGAACATTCTAGTGAGTTGTTGCACCTGAATTAATTTCACTTTCAATTCATTTCCCTACAGGGTAATTTGTATTATCAATTTTTTCAAAAAAAAAAAATTAAAACTATGAATTTATGTCACAAATCAAAACTTTCCTAATTCAGAAGCAACATGATGGTTAGATCATCAATTCAGTGAAAACATTTTCCCAAACCATGCAATTGGCCCAAAGTAAAGCTGCGGAGAGAGTTTTATCTTCCCTCAATAATCACAAATAAGACTAATAAAATAGCCATGTTTTAAGCTTTTTGACTTCTTTATGTATTTCTTAAGATTATTTCATTAAAAGTGATAGACAATCATCAATCTACAAATATATAATTCACTCATTTAATTGATGGTGTTGCTAAATAGCGTGGTGGAAATTCTTTGGCACACTTTTTCAAATCCGCTTTAATTGCATCACATTTAGGACCATCACCCCTCGCCTTTTCCGGACATTCTAGTACCAATTCAGTCCCAATGCACGCAAATAAATGGGCATACATTGGATTAACCGTTTTATCCATATTAAATGGTGGTTCAGATGCCCGTTTTTTCGTTTCAGCATCCTGCTCAATGACAAGCGGTACACATTTATCAACAGCCGCATAAAATACAGTTTCCCATCCCGGATATTCAGCTAACAATTTTTTAACATATTTCTTTATTTCGGCTGTACTTGGTTTACCATCCACTATTGCATCTCCTTTTTTAAATAAACATTCGGACATTTTCTAAAAATGTAAATAGAAAATCTACATTAATTTGAAAAAAATATTATTAAGATATACTTATACTTACACATTCAATGGCAACATCGTAATCAGCACTCGTTTTAACGTTTAATTCTTTTGTGCACGCATCATGCAAGTCGACTTCGACCAGCAACGGTAGTTTACAACATTTTGGGATTTCTTTAAAATCTGGTAAATTATCACACTCGTCACACCATATTGAATGGGTGATCATTAGTAGTACTAACACTTGAATACACTTAATCATTTCTCAGCCCGAATTGAAATAACAAACAGTCGATAGTGTGATGATAAATTTATACAACTTTACAGAAGTAACCACGGAAAATTAAACAGAGGAAATCAATTATTTTGGTCCAATTATTTTATTAGCAAAAAACAATTTACAATAAATTAATTTAATTTATATCGGACATTGGCATTTTCGCACCATAAATTAAGTACATAGCAATTTAGACGATAATTTAGGCTCACTAAAGAGACTACTTCGAATAATAAAATAAATTTACATCTCAAAATCGAACACGCAGTGCCATCTATCGTTGGTGTAAAATGATATATTTTATTATAGTTTTTTTATAAAGATTCTGATAAAAATTGTTCTGGACAAAATTCCAAATACGTTTTAAATTCATCACATTCGCGCGTTGTAATCCACACTTGTTTCGGACACGCTTTCGTTATATAAACTTTTATACACTTCACAATATAAGCGGGAACAATATTACAATCCGTTTCGTTTAAAAAATACGGTTTTAAATTTAAAATTGGCAATAAATCGTCTTCGTGATGTAATGCTTCGGTGGCACAATAATCGAACGAGACGTGCAGTAATGGCCGCCATATAGTTGACGCATTAAAATTTGCATTTATTAAATTATCGAAATGTTCTAAATTAAGTACACCATTCACATAGATGTCTGTTTTGTGGAACATACAATCTTGAAGACACTACATGACAAAATCGAAAATCACTATTGACTCTATCACTATATTTTAACATGGTCGAGTTACTCACCAAGTTTTCAATAAATGGATTAAGTTGATTCCACTTGTCTCGTATAATCAATTCACACTCATTACTGTATTCCAAGCCCATAAAATTCAATGGTATATCGCAACACATCTGCATACCAATTAAATAATGTATACTTTTTAAAATTAAGTTTTACACGTCTATATATAGTTGTGGACACTTACCGTGTTCAATGTGTTACCGTTTCGGCAATCACTTGGAAAGCACCAACCTTCATGCAACTTCAATAAAATTTGTATTACGCCCAATAAAACTGTGTGGAACTTCATTTGTATAGTTTGAAACAAGATGCTGTTTTGTTATGTATTAGACTCGTCTAGGTTTTTGTATACCTGCGCGATGACAACACAACGTGTGATCACGATAGACTCATGGAACCGTAAAAAAATTTAGGAATATTGAGGTTGTAGCAATTATCTATGTAATTATGGGTAACAAAATTTACTTAATTTTTTTGTTGTTATTGTATGTCTATATGTTCATACTTATATAGATACATATAATATAGTGATAGTCAGACAATAATTGTTGAGTTATATAAATGTATATTAGAGTTGTGGTAAATATAGATTTGGGGCAACAATTAAATTTGGTAATGCAAGGCTATTTAAATAAATTGATTGATAGGTTGTAGTGTACGGCCAAGGATTAATTAGAAACTCCCGAAATGCCGTGCACCATCGAACACGTTAGAATTGACCAAATTGATCTCCAGAAGGGGATGCGATTCCAGAATTTTGCAATTCCATTATGGCCAATTGATTAATACATATTAAACCGATAATTTTTGGTGTTGTAACGGTAAATATCCATTAGTAATTACCCAACTGACTTCAACGTTCTGCTTTTTGTGTTTCAACAGGTTTATTTAACATGCTGATTGTTTAGATTGTGATGTATAAATTGGGTTGTTGCAATTCTTTACTATAGAAATTCTGTTGATCGTAATATTACCTGTAATTAATTACCGCAGTGACACCTATACCAGTCACCAAATACCAGTGACATCTAGGTTCGCGATCCATATCAGACAAGTCAACTTACCTTATAACACATTAGATTACCCTTTCGAATGCATTATCAACTGTAATTAAGTACTAAAAATGTAGAACGTAACTTACTTCTAACCCTAGTTAGTTGTGTACAAACCGTGCAAGTGAACATTCGACATAAATAAAAGCCAATTAAAATTGAATAAAGCAGATATAAAAAACTAACGAAAGAGAGTTCAAGTTTTTATGGACTGAGAACCCTCCCTTCTAAGCTGTGAGCCCTCCTAATAAAGAAACGAGCACCCAAGCCCGAACAATCTACCTACGAGTATTTTGATTTTTGAATTGTGTGGAACTTATATTGTGGACTGTAGAAGATTCAATTAAATAAAATACGTGGTTTGGTTGCTCATATAATATTTTATTATCCAAACTAATGACCACTCTCTTTGGGATCACCAAACATAAGAAATAAAAAAAAGTAATAATATCTCTTGTACCTTGTAGTGTACTCATCTTCGTCAGTATGTCAGTAGCGTAGTCAATAATACAGTCGATAATACAGATACAGATAATACAGATACTACATGGGCCTCACTCAAAATATCAAATATTAAAATGCCAAAATAATTATGTACTATTTCCACGTGCAATAATTCCGCTTCTGGGAAGATCATCAACTGTAGTGGACCATGTAACAAAGTGGCTCATGCGGGTTGCCTAGCGATAAATAATAGTGCGTTTCCTATGTTCGACACTAAAAATGTTAAATGATTTTGCGATGAGTGCTCAGATATATTGGATGTCGCATGAAATGTCTTTGATGTTAAATACGCTGCAGTCCTTATGTAATGACGTCAAAACCTTTATTATTTCTGGCCAAGGGACTGAAAGAAGAATAAAGCGACTAACAAAAAAGAAACTAGGGGATGATGTTGTGGAGTAATTCTGTAAATCGAAGGCGTCGATACATATTCAACTTCAATTTGGTTCATCGGGAAATACTTTTTTGAAAAGGCTTTTTTACTTTGTAAATTGACTGTACAAAATGAACAAGTCAATCTCGTGAAATAAGCAAAGAAGAATAAACGTATTTTAAAATAAAAAGCAGTCCTTTACTTTTATAAATAAATATAAAATTACTGTCGTAAAAATTAAAATAATTTAACAAAAAGTGCACAACCATAAATATACAAAAACTTTTGAGGTTACGGGACATAGTGTTATAGTACCACGTGTAAAAAAGTTCGTGAAGATACATCATAAAATTCCCGATATTACACATAAAATATTATACTCGGAATATTAATATTAAAATACATAAATTTTTCATTATGGGAAATGGAAACAAAAATGACATTGTCGTAAACAAAGTAGCAGTTAGGCTACCGCCATTCTGGTCAGTGAAATTCGGTTCCAACAAGTGGATGCACAATTCGCATTGAGCGGAATATCTACTGACGCAACAAAATTACTTTACTTTATTAACGACAGGGGATACAAAAATATTATCGCTGGTAACAGACAAAGTCGTGCACCCACCGGCTGACGAAAAATATAATTCATTAAAAAAAGCTTTGTTGGAACCGTTTGCCGTGTCGGATCAAAGAAAAATTAAAACATTGTTGGAAGATGTGCAGTTAGGCGATAAAAAACCGTATGGGACGAAATGTTGAAGCAGATCTGGATGCAACGATTACCTAACCAAATTCGTATGATAATTTCAACCAGCGACGACGATATTCAAAAATTAGCAAAAATGGCCGACAAACTGATAGAATTGGATGATTTTAATCAAGTCAACGCAGTATCCAATACTATTGAATCCACATCCGCATCAGCAATATCGTCACTAGAGATGAAAGTAAACGAATAAGTGAAACGATTTGATAAACTACAACAAGCTGACAATTATTAATCATGACAACGATCGAGATCACAAGGATCATCTTATCATACTTCAAATAAGAAGCAAGACTACGAACAGTGTTGGTGGCATTACAAATTTGGTGAAAAAGCGCGGAAATGCAGACAACCGTGTAATTTTGCCACAAAAAACTAAATATTCGGTCGAATGAGGGGGAAAATTCGATCGAACATAAAAATTCGGATGTCTGTATAAATCGTTTATACATTTCGGATCTTAAATGCAAGCAACGATTTTTAATTGATACCGGTGCGGATATCTCTGTTTTACCCCCGAACTGTGAAAATAATCGTAAAATATTAAATCGATTGAAACTTTTCGCAGCAAATGGGACACAAATTCACACATACGGCGAAAAGAAATTATCTTTAAATTTTGAACTTCGGCGAAATTTTATCTGGAACTTTATCGTGACCGACGTAAAACAACCGATCACCGGAGCGGATCTTATCAAACATTACGGATTGTTGATATATATGAAACCAAATCGTTTGATAGAAATTGCAACCAGGTGGTCAACAAACGGCACACCAACGACAGAATCAACGTTAGGAATTACAACCTTCAATGTCACAGATCCACTCTCGGATATTTTACGGGAATACAGGGATATCACAGTACAGCACGACCACATGGCTTCGTCAAAAATTAATATCACGTATCAAATAATAACAACAGGCCAACGAATTCGAAGACCTAGTACGGAGAGGAATCTGCCGTCTATCTAAAAGCAATTGGGCTTCCCCATTACACATGGTAAAAAAAATGGAGAGTGGCGCCCTTGTGGCTATTACCACCGTTTGAATTCATTTACGGTACCGGGTCGTTACCCTTTACCATTTATACAGGATTTCGGAAACATTCTAAATGGTTGTAAAATATTTTCTACAATTGACCTTCAACGAGCATGTCATCAAAATTCCGGTGGAACCTGCAGATATACCAAAAACTGCGATAACAGCACCGTTCGTATTATTTAAATTCTTATATATACCGTACGGCCTTTGCAACGCTGCACAGACTCAGCAACGACTAATGCATGAGGTTTTAAAATATTTGCCGTTTGTGTTCCCGTATATCGATGACATAGCTGTTACATCAGAAAACATAGAGGAACATCGGAACAACCTCTCCATCGTATTCGAACGATTACGACAATATGGGTTGAGCATCAATGTGACAAAATGTGTATTGGGAAGAGCCGAAATTAAATTCTTCGGGCACCAAATCACAGCAAATGGTTTAAAACCCTTACCAGAAAAGATTGAAGCAATCAAAGAATTCAAAAGGACCAATATTATCTACCTCATCACCCCGTGTTTAAAGAAGCCAGCACCACGACAAAGTTGCGCGTGCTGTTTGACGCTTCAGCCAGAAGGATGTGAGGTGTGTCTCTTAATGAAGCTCTTAATGATGGTCGGACCGACAGTTCAGCAGTCGCTCTTAGCGATACTGATTAGATTCCATAAACACCGTTACATGATCACGGACATTGAAAAAATGTTCCGTCAAGTTTGGATCGAGAAGTTAGGCACCGAATTCCTACGTATTGTTTGGCCAGACTCCGTAACATTACCGATAAACCTTTATCGTCTCCTCACCAATACCTATGGCACAGCTTCAGCATTATTCATATAGCAACTCAATCGCTTAGTAAATTAGCGCAGCTCCATTTTGAGACTCACCCGAGTGCAGCAAGGGTATTGGCCAAAGATTTTTACATGGATAATCTAATGACCGGAGCAAGCACCATTGAAGAAGCTATATCATTACAAGCCGAGTTGAACTCCCTTTTGAGACTTGGTGAGTATACCATCCGCGTAAATGGGCAAGTAATAACGCGGAGTTACTGGAAAACATACCAGAAAACGAATGAGAGATAGTTTTTCAATTAATGTATCGCTACTAGAGTCAAGAAAAATGACTAAACGAAGCATGTTATCCGAAGCCTCGCGCATTTACGACCCAATGAGATGGCTGTTCCCACTGACTGTTTGGATAAAGATACTATTTCAATGCCTATGGTTCTTGAAACTCGATTGGGACGACCACCCAGATATTGTAAGACAATGGATGGACACACGGAGCAGTAAATCTAGATTTTATAAACGTCCAACAATGGGTCCTCCGTACCATCAAAGGAAAATCCAGTAGATAGGGCCTCTCGTGGTGTTACACCTGTTGAACATCTGAACAATACAATGTGATAGAATGGGTCGGTCTGGCTACGTTGTGAACCTATTCAAGCCCCAGAGCAAGACCAGTAAAAGACCAGTAAGTATGAAAACAGCAACATTCAGTTACCACCTCAATGTTGAACCAGAAAAGTCTGATAATCCAAACTCACTAGTTACTGAAATAATTGAGAAGTTTTCAAGTGTAAAAAAATTAATTCGGGTAATTGCTTGGGTTCTACGTTATAAACAGAATTTACGGAATTCAAGTGTTTACAACGTAAATTGCCTTTGAGGAAATCTGAAATTCCCTCTTTTAATTCTTTCTTAGATAACGCCGTTATTTTGCGGGTAAGGATATTTTTCAAATGTAAGGACTTGATTCGACACATCATACATAGTTGGATCAAATGTTTCTGGCAAAGGAAGATTACCCAGCAAAAATTAATGGGCCAATTACCACCACCAAGGGTTAACTTGATAAAAGCAGTTCTATAGACTAGCGTAGATTTCGCCGGTCCGTATAATCTGAAGTCCAGCAAGGCTCAAAATGTTACGATCTACAAAGGATACCTTGTTGTATTTACATATATGGCAACCAAGGCCGTACACCTGGAGTTGGCTTTCGATTTGTCTTCGGATACGTTTATCGCCGACATGTGTGATATTTCTGATCCTGTTTGTTTGAGGAGAGGAAATTCCAATCGAAATTGAGTTATCAAGGAGTTATTTTTATTTTCATTTGCAGTGGGGAACCTTTGAAGTAGGCTATATAAGACTTTATTTCTAAAGTCGTTGTTCATGAAGTAAAAGGACGCAGTGAGTATGTTGGCTCGATTACGAATCAATCCTAATAGGATGGTAAAGCAATTTCTGAGTGGAGAGCCACTATTTGGCAGTCGTAGGTTTCACTGACTACGGCTTCTTGGGGTAGAGAACGTTTAGTTTTCTTCAAGATGTCTAGAACACTACGAAGAGCAAAATCAGAATCGAAACCGCTGTTACCAGATTATTGAGACGGTATATCTATTAACTAGCAATGTCCTAATAATTAAAATTAGTTCTAAATGTTCGCTCTAGTTCTTGGGCCAGTAGACTATCGCTAGTACAGTCGTGTTGAACCTGTCGATCAAAGCGCTCTGATTAACCAAATCTCGTATCTGGTATGCCCAGACCGTACAATTTCATCATACACAGTTAACATGAATCATACATATACATAATAATTTTGCTAATAATTAACGTTAATTAATCGTCACGATCAAGAATTATTCACATCGTTAAATAGTGTCGTCATTAAACTCTAGCAAATAATAATACATACACATACGATCCAGACTTCAATGTCAAGAAATAATATAATCACTAAAATTACATCATCTAGACGCGCAATTGCGATACGTTGTTGCGTTACCGTGAAGTTGTGTAATCACAATGATTTTCAATTTTTTGTTTATTTTGTGCGGCCATAGTTTAGATAAAAACGCGACCACGTCACATAAACACACTCAACAGATCGATTATTTGTGATTGTGTGTGAAAAAAAAAATCTACCAGTATCAGGGTTCATATTTTGTTCTTCGTAAATAATTTGGTTTTAGTGTTGATTCGTATTTTGTAGCGTTCATATATACAGTTATACGCATTCGATTTACTTCAATTAACTTGCGTTTGTCTTATGCAATTGTGGTACAGTTGTCGATCATGAATTCGAAAATTGTTTATTTATTTATATACATTTTGATCGCGATTAAATCTATTTCGGGATTAAATGTTTTATGTGTATTTCCAATGGTGGCCACATCACATTGGTTGGTGGGATCATCGATATGTGGAACACTAGCCGAAGCTGGCCATAATATTACAATTATTAGTCCGTTCAAAATGAAAAATCCACCGAAAACCTACACTGAAGTGCTTTTGGAAGGATTGCACGAAAAGATGATGGGTAAGTCTTTCATGAACAATTTTATTATTCAGTTACATTAATATTGATATTTTTAGCAAAATCGGGAGGTTTTAATGCATTCGACATGCAAAATATGCCACCAGTCGTTGTACTGGGTACACTATATCCAATGGGCAAAGATGTAGCCACGCATTTTTATTCACATCCCAACGTTGTTAAAATAATGCAAGATCCTAGCATTAAATTTGATGTAGTGTTTGTGGAAATATTTGCATCGGATTCGTTAATCGGTCTTGGACAATATTACGATGCTCCTGTTATAGCCGTTTCGACATTTGGCTCTTCAAAATGGACCAACGATTTAATTGGTAATCCATCAATGCTTTCATTTGTACCGCACACATTTCTCGATCACACCGATCACATGACATTTTGTCAACGACTGTATTCGGCCACACTCATTTTAATCGAATCAATAGTACAAAAATTGTACTATCATCCGACACATCGTGCCATTTACGAAAAATACATAACAAACCGTAAACTGAGCTATGACGATATGTATAAAAATCAGGTGGCTTTAGTTATGTTAAATTCGCATTTTAGTTTGGTGTCACCGCGACCATTTCTACCAAATATGATCGAAATAGGAGGTATACAAATCGATCGTAACCCGAAACCATTACCGGAACATTTAAAAACGTTCATTGAATCGGCCGAACATGGTGTCGTTTATTTTTCAATGGGTTCGAATTTAAAAAGTAAAGATATTCCGGTCGAAAGGCAACAGGCGTTGGTTAATGCATTCGCCAAACTAAAGCAAAAAGTTATATGGAAATTCGAGGCGGATAATTTCCCGAACAAACCAAATAATGTTTTGATTGATAAATGGATGCCACAAAATGATATTCTAGCACATCCGAATGTAAAATTATTTATAACCCACGGTGGCCTATTAGGTACGACCGAATCGGTTTATCATGGTGTTCCGGTGATTGGAATACCGATTTTTGGCGATCAAAAACTAAATGTAGCCCGTGCTAAGCAATATGGTTGGGGTGTGGAACTCAATTATAACGATATTACCGAAGAAACAGTATTACGATCCATAAATGAAGTTTTGTCAAATTCAAGCTACACACAAAATGTAAAACGAGTTTCACAAATATATCGTGATCAACCGATGACGCCAAAAGAAACGGTTATCTATTGGACGGAATATGTGGCAAGATATGGTGGAGCACCACATTTACGTTCGGCTGGCCGCGATTTAAGTGCTATCGCCTATCATATGATTGATGTGTATGCATTTATGTTTATTGTTGGTGTATTCCAAATTTTGTTCATTGGTTGGATTGTAAAAAAAATATTTAAAAAATTATGTTCACGTAAAAAAAATAAAGTTGAATAGATAAGATAAGATAAGGATTGAAATATTTTAAGAAAATCAAAGGTCGTTGTGCTAATTACTTATTTTTAGTTATCATTGTTTGGTGGGACTGATATTGGAAGTGATTGATGTCTAAAATTCATGTTAATCAATTAGTGAGTGATGTGCAAAAACTTTAGTAAATTTGAGTAGTGAAAGAAAAATTTCTTCACGTGGGTTTAAACGGCGATGAAAATTAGATTTTTGACAATAAAATGTGGATGAAAACTGCATGATAGACCCTCAGATTCACTTTCAGTGAAGCATCTTCCGGACCAAGTAAGATCTTATTTAACCAATATCTACTATCAATACTCTAAGAACTTGTGGATTGTTGCTACATAAAACCATGGAGGGTCTAAAAAAATTCACTTGGATTAATGAGGGCAGATACGAGAGACGCACATTCTCATCGAAAGAGGAACCTCTTTGTTATTAACAAAGCGGACTAGTTCACAATGGTGAACCCAATATTAATATTAGACTTGTGTTTTTCGATAAATAATTAAAGTAAAATTTTTTTTATGTTATAGTCGCTTAAACCCGAGCACTCCCGCCAATGATGTCAATTTACATGTTACCCAGAATTTAAGTATCCCTTTAACGGATATCGATTGCTGATCTCTGGTACCAAAAATTCGTGATATTAACAGTAACACTCTACAGTTTATCTCGTACAAACCCGCTGTAAATGAAGATACATTTCAGCAGCTTTTCGCACCGATTATATGGCCTAGTGGTTGTTTGATCAAGCCCTTCATTAATATCAAAGATTCAAAAGATGATGGTATCTTACGCCATTCAAATTAAAATTGTGACTAAAACAGTGGTTTGAGCCCATAAAAGCGTAAAACTACAATACCCCTCTCACTTATATTAATTCACAATGACTACCAGAATTCAAATATATTGATCTACCCACTTCTCACGACACCTACATCTCACCATTAATTTGATGGATTTGGACATAAATTAAAAGGAATGAGGCAATTCAAAAAGAGATAACTATTTAATCCTATGTGAGACCGCAGCGACAAAGTATGTTGATCTCTTTTTGCGGCACGGACAAAAAAAATAAGGAGAAACTGGGACTAACTGAACATATGTTGATTCAAGGACAACTTTAAAGAAACCAAATAAAATTTGCAACAAGCATGATAGATCTTAACTGAAAAGCAAAAGCTGCCTAACATGGTTCCTTGCAGAAGATTTGGATACATATTAAGAAGTATGTACCTACAAAAACTTTTAATGGGAACCACTAAGTTAAAGGCTGGATTGATCCCATACTTCTATTTAGCAGGCGTTAAGGTCGTATCCAATTCTGAAACTAAAGCTGGAGTTAAAAACGAAACTGGAACCAAATCCGAATATTTTTCGGATTCTGAAACGGAAACGTGGTTAGCCCTAAAACTAGATCAAGTAACGTGTCTAGTTCCAGATCTAAAAACGGAACTCATACAAAATCCAAAAAATGTTTTGAAATCTGATCCGGAACGTATCCAAACGTTGATTGAGCAATACCAAAGCGGTTAACACATCGAAAGAAATGCTTCATTCAGTTTGCCGGGTCTGAAAACGTTTCCAAATCTGGGTATTAAGGCACTTCTGGATTTGTTTCCAGTTTCTCACCATTTTTCCGTCAGATCCAGAAATGTTCCATAATTAGTACTGTAAACATATACAGTTCTGGAACTAAAATTGAACCTAAAAACGGAATTAGAACCAGGTTTTAAAATGTTCCAGTTGACGGATCCTGCCGTGTTCCAGATTTAATTGCAGAAATTCATATGGTTTTAGAGCTAAATCCGGAGCTTAGAACGGACCTCGAACAACATCTGCCAATGTTCTGGATTTAGTCCCAAAAACAATTTCCAGAACTAAATTCGGAACATAAAACGGAACTCGAATCAGATCCAGCATTGCTCCTGATTCAGTGTCGGAGATGGTCCTGCTCCGAAGCCAAGAATGTACCTTAAAACGGAACTAGATCTAAACTCAAAAATGTTCCAGATTCAGACTCTAAAAACATACTTTCAATCGTATCCATTTTTAGATCAATAAAGAAATAACAAACACCCCGAAATAAACGCTCCACGCTAGTATTGCAGGGCCGGATGCGCCGGCCCTGCAATATAATTGGAATGTAGAACTGAAACTTATCCAACTCTGGAAACGTATTTAGATACAGATACAAAAATGGAAATCATACAAAATCCAAAATTGTTCTGGAATCTGATACGGAAGATATTAAGAGTTTGATTGAAAAATACCGAAGTCAAAACCACACCGAAATAAGTGCTCCAATCCAGTATACCGGGCAAGGATACTTTTTCAAATTCTTCAAAAGGTTCACTTTTTCAAAATGTGCATTTCCGTATCTGTTTCCAGTTCCCTTACGTTTTTCCATCAGATCCAGAAATGTTTCGGAATCAGGACACTAGATCCAAGACTGGACTCTAAAATTGAACTGGGATCAGGTCCGAAAATGTTCTGGATTATGATAAGGAAACGTGTCCAGCTCCAAAATTCGAAACTCAAACAAGATCCAACAATGTTCCAAAATTAGTTCCAATGGTTCCGGAACCAAATCCGCCACTCAAAATGGAACTCGAACAATATTAGTGAATGTTCCGAATTTAGTGCTGGAGCCAAGAATGAACTTTAAAGTTGTACTGGAACCGGAAATGTTCCGGATTATGATACGAAAATGTGTCCAGCTCCAAAATTTCGAACTCACACAAGATACGTCAATGTTCTGGATTTAGTTCAGGAAACGGATCCGATTCCAGAACTTAATCTGAAACGCAAAACAGAACTCGAACACGATCCGTTAATGTTCCGGATCTAGTTCCGGGAAAGGATCCGGTTCTGGAACTCAAAACGAAATTTGAACAAGATCTGTCAATGTTCCAAATTTATTTTTCAAATAAGATTCAACTCATTCCGTTTCCGGAAGTGTTCTGGATTTAGTTTCGGAAATGGATCAAGTTTCGAAACTAAATCTGGAACTCAAAACAGAACTTGAATATGATCCGTCAGTGACCCGGATTCCAGAAACGGATCCGGTTCCAGGGCCAAGACTGGACCCTAAAAGGGAACATGAATAAAACACTTAAATGTTCCGGTTTCCGAAATGAAAACATGTACGACTCCAAAAACAGATCTTCAAACGCATCCGTTTGCTGATTCAAACCGAAACTGAGGACGTTATGATCGTTGTTATTTCGCCTTTCAACTTGATGAGTTGTTCTATCGTATCAGTTCCATCCATCAAATTGTCGACGTAAACATCTCGACGTAGAAATGCAATATGTTGATAGCGTTGGCTGAATTTACTTCAACACTCAATTCATTGCTGGGTTTCAGCCATTTAAGTTCGTTTAGATATTCTATTAAAAGGCACATAGGTCTAGCATATATTGATGTTTCGATTAGATCTAGTAAAGTGGTCAATTCTTCTATGGATAGTAGTGCTGGTGCCATAGTTTTCTTCATATTTTGCTTTACTAGTTTTACTTCCGCTTCCCGCTAAAGTGAAGATCCTGGTGGAATTAAATGCTACTGTATCCCCTGAAACGATGAGTTGTTCGGAATATCGTCCGAAAGGTGCTAGATGGCTTGTAGACATTTATTGGTCGCAATAAAATTTGTTATCGCTATATAAAATTACAACATTTTCCCTTCGTACTATCAAGCGTTTAAGGGCAGCGAGAAATCCCTCTTTTTGTCAAATCAATAACTAATTTTAAACAAATGAAAATAGCGATGTAACCTTTCTTGGTGATGGTAGGCTTCACATTATTTAAGGCGCTTGAAATCTCCGGTTAAATTCACATACCTCCATACATTTAGATGGTAGTATCATTGGGTGTTTTTTGTTGTACTGTATAATTAGGTGCTGCAAATGACCTCCTATATTCGTATAAATTAATTCTTGTCTAAAAATGGATGTAAGAACAAACGTTTGCTTTTACCGCCTACTAAACCTTTTTCCTTTAATATCCTAATACCATCTGCGATTGCGTAACTTTTATAATGTTAATTTTTGTCTTTTCTAATTCTGCGACGTCTAAACCTCTGATTATCCGTATGATAGAATGATAGATCCAATATAGAAGCGCCGACAATATGCGAATACTCGTTTTGTTTTTGTTAAAGAAGAGAGTTTCTCAAATATAGTTGGATCTGTTATTATTTTGCTAAATCCGCAAACAGAACGCAACTGCTTTTCGGCTATTACTACATATCGATTAGCACTGCTTATAAACTTTGGAAATTCGCCTAAGTAGCATAATGAAACTCCACATAATTCAAGGTTTAGAAATATTAATTTTAGACTGATTGTTGCCACCTAGGAGCAAGTCAACCTAATGGATTAGACGAACTATGAAAAAGCGTAATTGCATCCCATATCAAATTTTCTATTGCTGTTTTATATAGTGGGACCATCATAACTACTTGGACTTTTGGTTTTCGAAGCTTCTGTTGTTGTAATTGTACTTATGCTGTGTGCCTTAATTAATTAAACTAAGTAAACTAAATTTTAACGAGTTAGTTCATGCTATTTCTAGATAGATGGAACTACCAAAAAAGTCGCTTACTGTGCCCTAATTTGAATCTAAAATTAAACTAAAAAGTATTATAGTTTAAAATTATTATAATTATTTTATACTTTAGTGAAGAGTCACCGAAAATTTACCTACCTCGGAAATGTATTTTTCAGCTACCATCTATAAGGCAATAGCGGAAGCTTGAACAATTTGAAAGTTTGGTTTGAAAAGTCGATTAAGGCACATAGCGTTAGTCTCACATTTAAGTATCATTTATCTCGGTTGCCTTAGATTACTTCGTTGCTGTATACTAGTTAGTTCTGCTGAAGTACTGTAATTTTTACAATCTTTTGTTGTGGAGGAGTCTGTTGGCTTAGTTGCGCGTTTTTAGTGACTCGATAAGGACTTAATGAAATTTGCAATTAATTTTGGGTATCACGGTTGAGGCCCAAACTAACAAATAAATTAACTCAGCTATAGTTTTTCGATTAAACTAAACAAATGGGCTAGAAAATATGCAAACCAATGTTTTGGCAGAGTTTAACGAAACTGGATATTTTACAACTGGATTTGACGAAACTGGATAATTCAAAACTGGATATTTTAAAACGAGATAAGGTACAAAACGAGATATGGTATAAAACTGGATATTTCAAAACAGGATATTTCGACATGTAATTTAAACTTAAAATGATTTTTTACGAAAGTTCTGGAATATGGCCAATTAGGAAGGAACTCAGCGAGTTCTTAACCGATTATGAAGAAATTCTATATGTAGGATGGGAGTGGGATTTTAAAATGATTTTTTTGGGAAAGTTCTGGAATATGGCCTGTAAGGAAGGAACTCGGCGAGTTCTTAACCAAATATGATGAAATTCGATATGTAGAATGAAAATGTTGATGAAAATTAATTAAGTTTTCTCACATAGATCCTCTAAAGTGAAGAAAAGTTATATTAAGTAGAAGAATAAAAAATAGATGAAGATACATTTTACTGAAAGTAAACTCGATCAAGTCAATGATTATTTTAATAAGAACAGAAAAACAGCAATTAAAAAAAAACATTAAGTGAAGGAAAATTCTATCTCTCTGCTTAAAATTATTCAAGTATGAAACCTTACTGGCCATATTCCAGAGGTTTTCCCAAAAAAGGTTTTAAAATCAAATTTGATTATACAATTAAAGAAAAAAAACATTAAGTGAAGGAAAATTCTATTTCTCTCCTTAGAAATATTCAAGTATGGAACCTTACTGGCCTTATTCCAGAACTTTCTCAACAAACCATTTTAAAATTCCATTTTTATCCTACATATCGAATTTTATCAAAATCGGTTAAGAAATCGCCGAGTTCCTTCCTAATTGGCCATATCCCAGAACTTTCCTAAAAAATCATTTTAAGTATAAATCATATGTCGAAATATCCTGTTTTAAAATATCCAGTGTTGTACCATATCTCGTTTTGTACCTTATCTCGTATTGAATTATCCAATTTTGAAATATCCAGTTTTAAAATGTCCAGTTCTGAGCGGTTCCCTTACAAGACATAGCCGATAATAATAAAATCTAGTTAAAATTAACTGTCAAAATTCGGTGTCAGCTACTTTGTGCCATTTTATTCGATTAGAGTTATATAACAATCATAGTATACCATGAAAAAAACAATTGGCCAAACATTTTGTTACTTTTTTTCCATTGGTATTTTGTTTATTGAATTAGCGACGCCACTGCCGACTTTAAAGAACACAAAAAAGTAATTTAATCAAACATCTATAAATTTGTTACGTGTTTGTTTGGTTTAGTTACTATAATTACGCGACTACAGTCAGTCGTGAAGAGCGCAAAAAATCGGGCAAAAAAATTTATTTCTGTATAGTAAAATGTCAAAATTAAAATCGATTGTCTCGCTATTAACGGGTTATTTGCGTGCACACGATAATTTAACGTTATACGAAAACGAACGTGTTGTTACGAATAGTCGGAATGTGAATAGTGACACTTCGCTGGTGAAATTAATAGCGGGTGGCGGTTCCGGCCATGAACCAGCTCATACCGGTTACGTTGGTGATGGTATGTTGACCACAAGTGTTTGCGGTGAATTATATACATCGCCATCGGTGCAACATATTTTAAATGCAATGTTAATTACTGGAACGCCAGACGCGAGCATTTTATTCATTGTTAAAAATTATACGGGGGATCGATTGAATTTCGGAATTGCAATTGAGCTGGCAAAAAATCGTTACAAATACAATAATATTGATATGGTTATAATTAACGATGATATATCGATTGATGATAGTAAGGTACAACCATCGGTTGGACGACGTGGATTAGCCGGTACCATATTTTATCATAAAATTATCGGTGCGATGGCGGCCAGACAAAAAACTCTTTCAGAAATTGTGACCTATGTTAATCACCTTCTGACAAACAGTATAATTTGCACGATTGGTTTTACATTCACAATAAATATACCGAAAGGAATTCGTGACATTGAAATTGGCAAGGGAATACATGGTGAACCTGGTGCTGAATCTATTAAAGATCTAGACGATTTCGATAGAATTTATGATATATTGTTGGAAAAATTTCAAAAGAAAATACCAAAATCATCAAGCGTCGTGATGATGCTGAATAATTTAGGTGGTACATCTGAATTCACGATGAACATATTTTTGAACGAAATTAACATTAAATTTACCGAAGTTTATAAAATCGTTCGAATTTATGCCGGCCATTTTTTAACGAGCTTAAACAGTGAGGGAATTTCAGTAACGTTGATTAATTTATCCGATCCAAAAGATTATTTATTTATCACCGAATATTTGAATTACGAGACGAGTACTCCATGCAACATATTCGAATTGAATGAAAGACTAGGAAAAAGTGAGAAATCGATTATTAAAAGTACCATCGAAATAAATCAAGATTTGTTTAAAGAGCAAAGTTATAGCTCAAAATTTAAGAATGATAGATATGCAACGTTATTTAAAACTATAATTGTACGATGTGCTCACGATATAATCACGAATACGGATTTACTAAATAAAATGGATTCGGAATTCGGAGATGGGGACACAGGCTCTTCGCTGGCTAGCTTTGCTAATCAAATCGATGATGAGATAAAAAATGGAACTTTAAAATCATTTGATAATCCTAAAATGATATTGATGCACTTGGCCATGATTGCACAAAATGCTGTGGGTGGGACTACCGGAGCTATTTACTGCCTTTTTTTCCAAGGTGTATCATCAAAGATTGAGAATGATATGATAGTCGATTTGCCCATATGGGCCGCAGGAGTAAAAGCCGGTGTTGAAATAATTATGAAATATGGTCATGCAAAACCAGGTGATCGCACATTATTAGAGCCGTTGTTCACATGCTCTGACGCTTTACAAAATTTCACTGGAATGGAAAATTTAAATAAACTTTGCAATGAGTCGGTTGCAGCAACACAAAATTTAATTCCAAAATCAGGTCGGGCCGCGTACACATTCAGCATGGGCGGACAAACGCATAAGCCAAATTATCCAGATGCTGGAGCTAAAGCAGTTGGTATAATTATTAATGCTATTGCTGAAGAAATTAACAAATTTAAATAAATAAACTTTATTCGATTATTTAGTATTGAAGTTTTTGTTTTATTTTGTTTTCTAATGTTCCGATATGGCAATACATATTAGTGATTTTTGTGGAACTGTGGGTGTTACCACTTGTGAAAATGGCTTTCGCCCACTTTGTTAATCGCTACTGCCATTCTATAATACGATGCATCTATAGTTTCTTAGCAACGAGGCAGTCTCTTTAATTTGCAGGATGTTGTGCTTTGTAATTCTCACATGTTGGAGGTCAATTTTTATTTACAGGACACATTGAATCGAATGTCTCCCATATATTGTTCTAGAATTCTTGCATTCTGCCTGGCACATTCTACCATTTTGATAATCGGTTTACGTTAATATGCTCCTAGGATGGTTCAGGAATTAAGATTATGGGCTCACCGATTAGAAAATTTGCCGAGGTCAGAACTAAAATATATGTTGGTAACACCAATGATATGATGGTAGATTGTAGTTTCAAAAATGAACCCAATACTCAAACCTAATCTACAATTTGTTTTCTTCGTTTCAATTGGAGGATCCAACATGTCACCAGCCTAGAACTCCTTTCAAAACAATGTATCAACTGATGGATCAAGTGACGACTGCTCAAAAAAATTATTTTCGTCTGTATTATTACCGGCAGTATACACATAATTTGTGGATTGGTCTTTTTAATTCGCCAGGCTTAGTTTTAATCGTTGAAACTCGAATAACTCTTTAAAGGAACATGCATCACTTGGAACATGCATACTTGGTTAATATTTAGGGACCCAGTCTGGTTGGACGTTCTCCAACACCCACCAAAAACAAATGATACATCTGTTCGTGGCTACGATCTGTTGTCGTCTGTCTTTCATCGGTTGATTTCGATTTTATCAAGATGGGGAACTACAGGATTGTCTACAAGTATCTGATTGTTTTTCGGTTGACACAGTGTCATCGTTTGGTCACATTCGGCCATCCTGACTCCACTGACGTCCTCATCAGAATCATCAAAATCTAGATTTTGTAATCCGCACCAGGGTTTCATACGATCGCTGGCATGCACACCCTCGTAACCCCGTCTTCCCCTGTTCAGCTCCCTGAACGTCGATTATAACGTACCGATCATTTGGTAGAACTTTCTTTACCATATACGGCCCTCGAAATTGGGCATGCAGTTTCCAAGACGCGCCAGTAGCTGGCCCACCACTCCATTTCACAAATACTTATTGCCCTTCGGTGTAGTTATACGGAGCTTTATGAATAGCATCAAACCTTTGTTGTTGTTGGTGTCCTGCAACCTTAATACGATTGTTAACAATTTCGTTTAATTTTCCCACATCGATGTCATGCTCAGTAAATTCGTTTAGAGCCAACAATATTTTATTTTGTAGAATGGTTCACGGGTTGTATGTTAGAATCAAAGTTTGTGGAGAGACCTTCGTCGTACTGTGTATACTGTTGTTCAGTGCCCATTAAAGATTGATTAACCCAATGTCCCGCGTCCTTCTGTCCTTCAACGCTCTTGCCTTCAGCATTGCTAACACGGTCCGATTGTAACGTTCGCATTGACCATTTGCTCGAGGTGTCGATGTCGCGTTCAAAACTTGCTTTATTACATTCTCCTTACAATAATTAGCGAATTAGGAGGATATAAAAGCTGTTCCTCGGTCACTTACAATGCGTGCTGGCGTACCGAAATGAACGGTCCAAGTTTCCATCATCGGCAAAACTGGTTGTGTCGATGCATCTTTTACCAGCCGCATCACCACATATTTTGTGAAGCCAAATGTGAGATGATCCAAATGTACGGTATGAAAAGGAACGGCAATATTCTCGATAGGATCGATAGAAATATATCGGTTGACAAAACCCCTTACTCGGGGGAGCCAGAGGTGTTCGTTTATCTTCTGCACCGTTTTGTCCATACCGATATGACCAACAGCATCATGCATTGCCTTTACTATACTGATTTGCTTTGGTACAACCCATCTCCGACTTCCGTTGATTAAGCAAAAACGCGACTAAGCGTCCGTCATATAACGCATGATTTTCATGACTTTGCCTTTCGTCAGCTGTTAAAGGTTTTCGTTTTAAAATTTCGATGGTTTTTAATAGTTCTCCATCGAGTTGTTGCATTCCAATTAGCTAATCACTCTCACATTCAGAAATTTGGAAAACATCAATCGTTGCTGGTTCTGGTTCATCTCCGATCCAGAGGTTAAAGACCGATGGTGATTAAAGCTAGCTGAGTTTCTCAGCCTATGTGAGGAATCAGATCTTCTTTGAAGCACACATCCGTAACGAAGCACAATCGGTCAATAATTTAAATTGCTTTCCGATTAAATATACACGGAATCGTTCCAAAGTTTCAACAACCGCTAGAGCCTCAAATTCGTAAGAATGAAAATTTGTTTTATTTGCAGTTGTTTTTCTACTGAAATACGAAACGGGTCTTGTTTCGTTTTTATTGTCCATCTGCAATAGCACACCCGCTAGTCCTCTGGAACTGGCGACTGTAAAGACTTGGTGTTCTTTGTTCGAATCGAAAATAGTCAAAACATCACGGCTTCCCAATTTCGTTTTTAATTCATCAAATACTTTACTTCGTTCGTCCAACCATGTAAAATCGTTACTCGGGTTAGCGGTTCAACGATAAGAGCAAAATTAGCAATAAATTTACGAAAATAGCTTGCTAACCTAACGAATTTTCTGATTTCGTGTTTGTTCTTAGGGACAGGGTAGTTCGTTATAGCATCAGTCTTAAAAGTTCCCGATTTAAGACACCCTTCGAGACTTCATAACCCAAAGATTCAACTTTTTCTTTTAGAAGTCCACATTTTTCTAATTTTAAAGTTAAACCGTGCTGATGGATAACTTTTAACAATTTTTTAGTCCCTCCTGTATCGTCCGGCTAGGAACAACGATATCGTCTATATCCACTATAATTTTGTCATCCATCTCTTGTGAAATTTTATTCATTAGTTTTTGGCATACCGCGGAAGCATTTGCTAGGCCGAACGGCATTCGCAAAAATACATAATGCCCGTCAGGATTAACAAAATACTGTAAAGTAATTACAACCTCCAAATCTTTGTAACTGGTTCTCGATTATCGATAACGAAAACCGATTCTTACTCGTTCTTTCATTTAAGCGTCTATAGTCCACGCACATCCTAATTTCGGGCGAATCAGAACTTCTAATAATACCATTTCCTAAGAGTTCATGTATTATAAATTTTACGTTATTACGTTGGTGGAACGATAACCGATACGGACTATAAACTACTGGATTGGTATTCGTTAGATTTATTTCCATTTCAGCAGATTCGGTTTTATCCAGCTCCGATAGGTTACACGCAAAACAATTTCTAAATCTACTAATTAATTCTACTATGTGTTTACGTTCATCGTCTGGCAGTACCTCGTTCTTTAAATTTTCTCTTCTAATGATTCATCATTCTTATGAGCGTTTATTGCGATTTTATTGACCTCAATACCTAATTTTTTTCGTTCGCTACTGACACTACTGTTTCCAATATTCATCATCTCCACTGGTGAAATTATTTTTATTGTTATTAAATTGACCTCACTTGTTTCGTTACTAACAACTCCCTTAACCTCATCAAAAGTCATACACCCGTTCACCCTAGTTAGCTTTATATTTGGTTGATCTATAAAGTTTTGTCCTATTAACATCTCTGTGTTCAATAGTTCGTTGTTTATAACGTACATTTCATGTTCCGATACTATTTTGTCTATAACGATTTTTGATTTAACCTTTTTCCGGGCGATGAATTTTCCGCCCCAAACCTATTAATTTCAACGTTGCACTGAAATAATTCCAGGTTTAAGTAATCTACAATAAATTTTCGTATCATTGATCCTTCACTTCCAGACTCGATCAATGCCGCTACTTCAACGTTAGCAACCTTAACTCGTTTAATGTAAGCACTTTGATCATTTTATGGCATATTAATGGCAATTGAAACATTGAGCCCCTCTATATTTCATACTACTATCATTTTTTCCTACTTTTGTTTCGTCTGATTTAGTATTGGTATACGTTTGAAACAGAGATCGTTCCGATTTCTTTTCAGTTTTTATGTTTGATGCCGCAATTGAGTTATTCAATGGCGGTCGTACGTTAAATTTTTGATGTGACGTATACCATTCTAAACGTTCCTTCAGTTCATCTACAGTGTCAATCCTTTGCGTCTTCAATGAGACTGCTAAAAATTGATCATTAATTCCCATAATCACATATCTTATTATAACTTCATCGGATAATATTCCATGTCGCATAGCTAGCATTTCATATAAATACTCGATATAACCTTGTTCTCGTCTTCGAAATTTACGCCTCAATTTTTCATGTAAATCCACTTCATTAAAATATGATTTAAATTTTTTTCTAATGCCCGTTGATAATTCCTCCCACGTACGTAATTTTTCCTGCATTGCAGTATGCCACAATTTCACGGACGATTTCAATTTACTACCCACCGGTCAACATAACAACCCGTTCACTGATATCGTATAAATCAATTAACGAATTGATTTTTGAAACCCATTTCTCGCTTGTAATTGACATTGGGTTTACCGGGTCAAATTCCGGTATAATTTCCGATATATCTCGTGGCGTTACATTAACATGATTTTTATTCAAGTTCGGAGCGTTTGATTTGAAATACAATTCTCGCTCTTTTTGAAATAATCGTTTTTCCCGCTCAAACAGTACCCCGATTTTGTTCGTTTTTCGTTCATTCTAACGCAAGAAAATTGAAATTTTCGTATACGTATACAGTGTCTAATATACACATTTATTATTGTGTGGTTCAATTTTATTTTAATGTGTCTGTTTAATTCTCAAGTAAATTACGCCTAAATGTTGTTTCAATAAAGCCTAAATGTCGAAGCGGTTGAAATCGGTTACCGCATGAGTATTATTTTCCCAACCTTTCGATGTGACGATAGATGGCTTATACATACAAAATCAAAAATCAAATGTCGTTTTGTATTTTCATTCAAAGAAAAATATTATAGACGGAACTGTATTATTTTGATCGAAAATCGAACAGAGAATACAATTTATGTTTCACAATGGTAAATGTTCACAATTTTAAGTTTCAAAATGAAAAATCAAGTCACAACATCAAATTTCGAAATGTCATCATTCATCAACAAAAAAATGTAAACAACATGCGCAAATACAGTGCGCATGTACAATACCACGAACACAAACACCAATATTAATACGTTCCGGTTTAACAATTCGTACGCATGAGAATTACAAAAAAACGAACAAAATCGGGGTACAGGTCTCGTTCACGTCTTAACATTTCCGCTTCGTCAAAATCCGAACCCAAATTCTACAGTGCAACATGGTGTAAGCGTATCTACGCTTACATCATGTTGCACTGTAGAATTTAAATGGTCGATTGATTCATCTACGTCCGAAGCATTTAAATTATTACCTTCAACATCTAGATCCACCACTTTAATGCGTCGCAACCAGTTTTTATATGCAACTAAATCCTGGTAATCACCACTTTTTTTTTTAACTTCACCCTGTGAATTCTATGTTAACCGTTAGGTTGTTGAATTTGTTGAATGGATAAATCATCTGGTTATCTCGCTCATACACATACAAAAAATTTTCTTTGTTCGATAAATTCACTACGTTTCGATTAATTAGTTCTTGAATCCCACTTCTGAACTGTAACACACATACAAATCACAAACATTCGCAACTTTCAGGTATAATTATATTTAATAAAACACGTAATTAAACATTACAAACGTAAAACCCTTTACTTTTATTCAATTTATATAAATTCACTTTTCTCTTTATAACACCCACCAAAAACAAATGATACATCTGCTCGTCGCTACGATCTGTTGTCGTCTGTCTCTTATCGGTTGATTTCGATTTTATCAAGATGGGGACCTACAGGGTCGTCTACAAGTATCTGATTATTTTTCGGTTGACACAGGGTCATCCTTTGGTCACAATTTAAAAGAAGCTTTACACAAACATACTCTTTTTTCTTGTTCGTTTCTGATTTCAACGATATAGTATATAGATTATGTTTTCCGAAAGAGGCGCCACGATCAAAGTATTTAATATACCATATTTTTTGCAAGAGGCAGCACGATCGAAGTATGTAGTGAGCTATGTTTCCCGGAAGAAGCAGCACGATCAAAGTATATAGTACCAAAAATTGAAGGAAGAGTTTTTTTTGTTATATTGTTCTTTAAACCATTTCGTGTCAAACGGAAAACATAAAATAAAATAAAAATACTAAATCTAACATAAAAACGGTATTTTAAAGCAACAGATTATTTGAATAAAAAGGTCGATCAATGATCGTTGAAGAGATCGGACGTGTTTTTTCCGTTCTCTTCTTTTTTCAAATATTAAATTTTTTTTTTTTTTTTATTAAGTTAATTTTTTTTTGGTTCGAGTAGTATTGTGCGTGTGTGTGTTTGTGCTATAAAGTGGATTGTGAACTCTGTCGTTTTCCCAGAGTACAGGTACCAATCAAAGCCAACTCAGGTGTGCAAATACGAGTCATTAAGGCTCGCCAAGACCGGCATAGTTGTGAAAACGGGCCATGAAGGCTCGCTGAAACACGAATTTTATTAAATAATTAAATAATTTTACTATGATCTTTATCTCATCATTCGTAGTCGTTTTTTATTTTGTTTTTCAAAGTACATAATAAGTATATAACGAAAGTAAATAAATGTTATACTAATTCGTGCTGCAGGGGAAATGTTGGTATTTTGTGTTGGTTTTATTTTATTTTATTTTATTTTATTGAATTTAGTATAAAGGAAATATATTTAATTTGTTGTTTTTGGTAAATTTTAGTGTATTTTGTGTTCTTTGTTGGAGCATTTTTTAATTTTCTCTTAAGTGTATAAGTGTAATATATAATATATCTGGATGGTTCTGAATGTCTCACATGTATTTGAAATCTGAATACATAGGTCCCGTTTGTTTAACTCGCTTTTTATTTTGTAAATACATCTACATATTATTATATTTGTGTATCAATAAATTTTGTATAAATTGTTATATATATATGTACGGGTTATATTTGGATCTAATGTAGTAGAGTGTTTTCGGTATTGGAAATTTGATTTTTCGGTATTGAAAATGTTTTTTTTTCTCCATACCTGTGTTGTTGTAATAGAGTGATTGGTTTTTCGTGTGAGTTTTTATTGTTGAATTTGGTATTTTTCGTTTGCGGGGGAAAGTGGATGCGTGTTTGGTTTTTGTGTTGATTATTAATTTGAAGTGTGATATGATCGTTGTTTCTTATTGGAGTTGTAAATATTGGTTTTTGTTGTGTTGTTGGGCTATCTACATTCGGGAGGATTTAGTTTTGAGATGTTATGTTGTTGGTTTTATTATTAATTTACATTTATTGGATTTCTTATTATATTTGACTTCAATGAATCGGTTGGTTTCTTGATTGTTTCCTTGTTTGTAGAGGTGCAATAGTAGGGGTTATTGCTCACGAGGCTGTATCAATGGTATAGGCTGCTGCGGCTGGCCTCACGGTGCCCCGTGTTCCGATCGGACCAATTTTCGAGCACTTTTTCGAGTATATGGAGTCGTATCTCGCCGATGACATCACGAATGTTGGCCTTCAAATGCTCAATTGTCTCTGATTTGTCGGCATAACACTTGTCTTTAACCGCGTCCCACAGAAAATAGTTCAATGGTGTTAAATCGCAGCTTCTTGCCGGCCAATTGACATCACCATTTCAGCTAATTAAACGGCCATCAAACGTTTGACGCAATAAATCGAGATGTGTGGCAAGTTGCACCACCCGGTTGAAACCAAACATCGTTCACATCAATACCACGAAGAGCGGGCGCAAAAAATCGGTTATCGGTAATGGTTGCGCCGTCCTTATTTTCAAAGAAATATGGGCCAATGATGCCTCCGCTCCACAAGCCTCACCAAACAGTCACTTGTAATGAGTGCATTCGCTTCTGTAAGATCACGTGTGGGTTTTCTGAGCCCCAAAATTTGGCAATTTTGCTTATTAACGTACCCACCAATATGAAAATGAGCTTCAAAGAGTTCTCGAGGGTTGGTCCGATCGAGATCGAGTGGCGTGCTGTGGGGCCGGCCACGGCGGCCGAATGAGTGAAATAATGTTCCGTCTCTGGTCGAAGCGGTTGTACTTCGCGGCAGGGGGATGGATTTGGCAAGGTTTCGAACCCGTTATGTATCGTACGTACTTGTGTGTTCATTTGGTGGTGTCTCACTAGTGCGATTTGTGTTTTTCAGTGTAATTGCGGCTTGGCTGTCGGGCTTTCATTGATTGGTGGTCAATTTTTGGTCGACTTGCATTGGAGTTTGAATGGACTGATTGTAGTTTTAATCAGATAGGTATGATGTGTTATGTGTGTGTGTTTTCTTTCGGACGGTTGTAGGCGGTGTTGGTTAGGAGATTTCGTTGGTGATTCCAGGTTGGATTGGTGTTTTGGATTTTGTTCAGAAGAGTGTTCCCCGCAGGTTGAGGTAAGGCGGTTGTGTAAATGGGTGAATCCGGACATTTATGCATGTGTGCATGTGTGTTAAGGGTTGGATTTTTAGGATCTTGCTGGTACTCTTGGAGGTGGTGGTTGCGGATGGTTTGGAGTTGTTTTTTGCACCGTGCGATCGTTGGATTCGGATGTGTGCGTTTGAACATGTGCAATGGTGTTCTTGTATTTGTGTGTTTGTGCTTGCTCGGGCCGTTGCATGTGTGTGGTTGTGTTGGAGTGATACGTTTTCTTTCATTATTGTTTGTTTTGTGTGAGGGTGCAGTGGGAGTTGTTCCGATGTGGCTTGGTACTGCAGAGAGCTTGGTACTGCAGTGCAATCCAGTCTGGTTTTGGAGGTGGGTGTGTATTGGTGTTGCGTATGGGTGGTTATGTTTGATTTTGTCAGTATATTATACCTGTTACGCGGATGCCTTACTTTGTTGTATTGTTGTCTGGTTGTATTGTTTTATTGCTGTGTCATTTCATTGTTGTCAATTTTAGAATTTGTATGTAGTATTGTTATATTATTTTGTTATTGTGCTTCAGTATTGTTATATTTTTGTGTATTTTATGTTTTTATATTAGATAAATTGCTGAATTTCTGTATTTTTGTATTATCATATTATTATATAATTGTGTGGTTATCTTGTTATATTGGAGTGAACAAGAAATATACATTTGGTGGTTGTTGGCAATAGTTCGCTTTTGGCCCACAAGAGAGGTATGTATTTTTGACTTTCACGGTTTTGCTGCCATGGCCAATGAGCGCAGTATAAAATAGAATGGATGAGGCGTTTTGTTTCGATTATATATTGCCCAAACGCAGAGAAATGTGAATGTGCAACAAATGTGGAGAGTCACCCGGTTTCACTTTCATTTGTCCGCTGCACGGAATGTGGAGTTGTTTTCTGTTGTTGCATGAGGAGTGGAGTCACAGAGTATGGGTGGTTGGAATGTGGATGACAGGATGGTCAATAGGATTGAATGATTTTGTTGCATAGCATAGTTGCAGTGTTGTTGAGGTTGTTGTTATTTTTGTTTAAGTTGGTGGGGTCTCTATGGGATTGGGATCGAGTATTTGTGGTCAGTCTATTGTTGTTTGATCCAAATCTTTGGGAGGTTTGATTGTAAATTTGCTTTTGTAGACTGGAGCATTGTTTTGCTGCAGTGGGAGGTCTGTTCTTGTCAATTTTCACCCGGAAGACATTGCATATTTATTAAGGGCCTCCAAATATGTGCGTGAAGTAACTTTTCCCAGCAGCATTGTGAGACCTTCTGTGACATTATAGCTAAAACACCCCAAACCATTACTTCATCTTCTCCGCTGTGCCGAGTTGGCATTGTTATGTAACGAAAGTCTCTTTATTGAGGTGTCGAATAGAAATATTTCTTACGTAGCTTCCATCTAAAGAAAAGAACGATTCGCTGTTTCATAATATTATCCGCCAGAACTTGGCAGGTTTCGCTAAATAGGTACGAGCAAATATTTATTTATTTGGTTTTTGATTCTTCTGGCTTATAAATGGCTTCTTTTTATATTCGCTTCTTAATAATTTATTAATTTGTAATTTCAGATTAAAAATTAATTCTATTTTATACAGCCTATGGATAAGAGCATTAGTTCATTAATAGATTTTGTTTTCAGGAAACCTCTGCTGATTACAGATGTATGGTGGCACACTGGAGTTGCTGATAAGAGATGGCAGAATGCAGAGCAGTACAACAAAAATGTGATTGTCTTACACTAACAGTAGTTTGAATATTGGCTACCGAGAATTTGGACCAATTATGTCATAACTAACATACTTTTCCTTTCCCTAATCCACAAAAATTTACTAACTATTGGCCGCCAAGGTGTCTGTAACCGGGTCGATCTCAATAATTTCACTAGTATCCTTCCACATCCTTCCAAGTATATGTAAAAACGGGTGTACTGTGGGCCCGGCGCTTTCCGAGATATCCTGCTTAATGCTTGGCAGTACATTCAAAATCAATCAATCAATCAATCAACAGATTATTTGAATAAAAATGGTAGTGCGCCATGATTTTTTTTCTTGTTTTAAATTTGTTGTTGTACGACATAATTCGAACAGGAAGTATGTTCATTGTTTAGTGTATTTATATACAATTAGAATTATTCGCCACAAAATATATTATACATAGTTTTGACACTTTAACTGACATCTAGTGGCTATGCCACTATCAATGCATACGTATAAAACCATTTTTCCAAAAAAAATGGCAGCATTTTCATTTTTATTATAAACTTGACAGTCCGACATGATCTATTGCCCACCAAACCAACAAAACGTAATACAGGTTATTTTTGTCTGGGTGGCGTTCCACACAAATATGAATATTAACTTGTATTACCATCACATCGTTAATTGCAATGGTAAATGTTCCCATTTAGTTCTGGAATGACAAGATATTCGTTATGCCATCTGTTCCAGAAGTGTTGATGAATCTGTTGCACCATTTTCCAGCGAATAAGATAATTTATCTTCAAGTTGAATACGATTTATCTAGTTCAGGAATTTTAGAGTTTAGACAACTCTCGACCTAATCTAATAGCGTATTTATCTCTTCTATGGTAATGTTAGTTTTTCCTATGACTCGGTTTAGGTTAAGTTTTGCAGACTTTGCCGGGGCTTCTCAGATACCTCCAAAATGAGGAGTATTTGGTGGTATAAATTACCATAGGGAATTAACTTACTAGAATTAAACTTGATTTCGTCTCGAATTACGGTTAAATGGTATTCCTCTTTGTTCAACGAATCTTTTAAGTGCTTGAATGAAAGATTCACTCGTTAAGTCTCTTAGAATTCTAGGTGGACCACTTAGGCACTCACGCAAACAAATTCACAAATTAATGCCTTATATATCCTTTGTCCTCTTCATTTCACCAGGTGATTCGAAAAAAAGGGACAGCAAAATCAAGCCTCTTTACAAAGGAATGCACTAATCCTACTCGGGTTGTTAGCAAATTTTCCATAATTTGGTGTTGCAATGTAGCCTGGTAACACCTACACACAACTCAATTCCTAACCAATATCATTGACGAAAGATGGAAAGTGACAGTGATGGTCCGGCATAGTTATCATTGTGATGTAATTCTTCGAGCATCATGATGTTTCGTGCTGTACGGCACTGCACTGATTGCTAGACCTATTGATGTTTACCTTTCGTTTTAGGGCGGATATCTCTAAACAATTTTTAGTGCTCAATTCATGTGGGCTAAAAATAAGTCCTTTGACAGTTTGTCGTTTGTTTATCGTAGTTTTGACGTTAGTGATGAATCGGAGAATGAACGCGAATGCTCGTTGTAATTTAAAATACTTGGAATATTTTAGTAACATGTATCTATAGAAGTTCATTAGTTACTGAACCAATGGAAGTTGTAGCGCCCATATAGTTTCGTTCTTGTAATGGCCAATGTTCATCATTATTTGTTAACCATGGGTGATTTCTTCCACTATAGCTTCAAATTTCGTAATTCTGAAGCGAATAAACCCCGACTAGCGAAATCTGCTAGATTTTGTGATGAACGCGTGTGGGTCCAATGGCTAAGTGGTAAGGTGTCAAACATTAAAGAAATGCAATTGGCAATAAAGGTTGCTCATCGGCGGGATTCGTTACCTTGCCATAATCCATTTCTTGTTTTACAATAAGCTTCAATATGAATATTTCAATAAGCTTGGATAAAAGGACAGCACCGCATCACAATTCATACATGGCATAGATATTTGTCTGAAAGGAGCCATTCTTCTTTTCGCTGTCACTATAGTTTTACGAATACTTGTTCTTCTGGCGTGACAATTTTATAGTACCCCTGAATATCGACCTTGAACTGTGGATACGAAATTGAATGAATCTGGGTATGGAAAGATGCTCTATAAAGAGATAACATCCCGCACTTGGAATTTATTGTTCCCTCTCCGATCTATATTTTATATGAAAATGCCCTTGAAAGGATTTCATTGGGGCCTAACGTCTTGAAGCTCACGGAACCTTCATCAATATGTAGATTGGCATCTTCTCTGAAATCACATGTAACAGCGCTTAATATAGCTCAAGGAAGTTGGATTTCTATTTTCCGAGGATTAAACAGCCTTTGGCTAGCAACCCTAAAATATCCTGCATTGCTAATGAATTAGTGCCAGATAGGCCATCATTGACGTAAAAATGATTCTTTGCTATACTGTATCCTATTGAATATATCGAATTGTAGTCTTCTGCAATCTAGTGTACCGTACGACCAGCTTAAAACGGAGCATAAGACGTTCCGTACATTTAACTGAAAAATCCTTATTAGCTCAGAAGCGCAGACGGTCACCTTAAGGTGCGTTGGTAGTTTTTGTCCATCTGGTTGACTTTGGTCTGTCGATATATTTTCTCTACATCTGCCGAAAATGCAATGGCATGTCTCCTGCACATCGTTAGAATGGACACCAAATCCTTCATTGAAAATGATTTTCTGTTTCTTCGTGGAACTTTCATATTTAATCACAGTACGGTGAGGTAGGTAGAAAGATTTGTTCAATGGGCATGTTAAATTGTTACATTCTATCACTTGCGTGTGTCCTTAACCAACAATATTAAGTCATGCACTTGGTATATTGAGTATGGTGGTCTGAGTGCAATAAGGGTGCATCCTGAACTTACGCTCCACAATCATTAATCGCGTATGGTAAGCGGGATCCGCTAATTGAAAATTTTTCTTCTTAACATCATCTAGGCATTGTGCGTCAATCTTTACTTGTGGGATTGTTGAAGTTAATTTGGTCAGAACCAGTGCCTCAACTTTATAGGCATCACTTGCTTTGAACCTCGATTGAATATGGTTATTTTACCGATGGCCAATAATGTTTCAGCCTTTATCTCCGATATGCCTGAAACCCACATATTTATGTAAGGTCGTGGTAGTTTTAGCTTTTAAAATTTTTAACTTTTGGATTCTGAATCCAATAATGATTAAGCCACATATTGGTTTCCTGCAGAACAACGAACGTATGCCGCTGTGGGTATAAGAGTGCTTAAATATTGGTCCGAGTAGAACTAATTAATGCTGGCCCTAGATGAAGTAGATTGCTATGCGTAATAGCTTTGCATATCCGATCCGAAAAGTCTACGGGACACTGACATATTGCGTGAAGTTGCAGCATACTGCAATTGCAGTGATAATTTTAATTTTACTCGCTCTCTTCGTAAATGTCCCATTACCATACTATATGTCAACAACGCAACGACATTCAAGAATGCGTTTTAAATCGTGGGAAGTTATATTCGTTTTTCGTTAGGTTCGTTGCAGGAAATGCCATCACCTCTCTTTTTAGTAGAGTTGGTAGTCCTTAAACCGATAAGAAACTCTCATTGAGTCCAAATGTATCCTCATTCCCCACCCCTATATCATCACTTCAGCTGGAGGCTTGCCTGGAGATTTGAAGGAAACGATGTAATGTAATATCCGTATTTTCTCCCCCCAGAGATATTTTCAGTGCTCTTTTCAATATGCCGACAAAACGTTGTGAATGTGGATGGTAAAGAGCGAGTCCAATCTATAAGGAATCGTTGCCAAGGACCTTTTGGAATCGGCTATAACTCAAGTTCTGACTTGATTAGTTATTTTGCCACACTCATACATGGACTCCAGTCGAAAACAAATTGTATGGTGATAGATTTCATTCTCTCCATTCCTTGATAACTCTGATGAAGCTGACGTAAAATTTTTTTGTGATAAATTTGAGGTGCAATAATTCTTTCACCGAACATGAGACAATTGTTCACGATCGACAGACTCCATTATCTTGCATAAAATGGTCTACCCTTGTCGTGGTTAATTCCTTTCACATTATTGAGTCAACCGTGCTGAAGAAATTTTATGACTTTCTGTAGCGTTCTACATTTTTCAGTTTTACGTTGGATCATGGAAAATGTTAATGGTACATTCTCAATGAACCCGGTATTCGTGAGTGTGCACGAAGTGTGAATCTGGAGATTTGTGAAGAATACATGTGCCGATGCCAGTATTACATGCAACCGCCGCAATTATTTAATTCAATTTAGTTTACTCATTGATGTTCCAGATGTCGGGTCTATAGAATATCGTCAAAATATATGACATTTAGGTGATTAAAAATATACAAATATTTTGATTATTTTAAAATGATACCAGTAGCACCATCTAGTACATCAATGGGCTAACATACCCTGGTAGCACTATGTGTATTTATATTATGTATTGTGTGAGCATTAAGTTCAATGCAAGGATATCTTTGAATGAGTCGAATGAGTTTTGAAATTCTCGGCTCTGATTGAATTAAGTGCCTTGGCCAAGCAATGTGTCCAATGGTTTCCGTAACCCATGCATATATGATTTATAAATGTATCATAGTAATTGATGTCCAAAACATCGAATTTTCAAGTAGTATAGACTGCATATTTGTGTCCAACATTTCAGATGTTTGTGGGCCAATGTAGACACAAACGCCATCTGGGAAGTAGTATATTTTATAGTTTAAAAATAATCACTCAAAGTACGATGTATCTTCTAGAAATTAAAAAAAAATCATAGCTAAAGACGAAATTCAGTTTTAAAGAAGGGCGCCTTATACGCCACAATAAAATGGTGTAGCATAGATGGAAAATCTTTAAATAGCTAAATGGCTACTATCTGATCCACATGAAATTCTGTCCAGCAGAAAATTCTGTGACTAAAAATTTGAGGTTAATCAAACCACGTGCTAAAACAATGCTGGATTCACTTTACTTTAATTTTCGTTTGTCATAGAAAAGGAAGACGCTGAATGTACAGAAGAGAGTCCCATATTATCGGAAAGCGTCGAGAAAAATAAGAACAAGATGCTGACCAAAAAATCGTTAATTAACATCAACCAATTGGTCTGAAAATTTCGATTTGTCGACATTAATGGCTACCATTCAATTAATGATTGTGCATGAGCAGAGTGGAACATCGATGTTGAAGTCACCTCTGAGCATAACTGGTATGTCTTGCGGTTATTTATGTATGGGAGAAGAGCCTGCTACATAAGCAACGTGATGTTCTGGGTTTTTTTCCCGGGATAAAATTTGCAATTTGCAATTGCAAATGAAACCGGATATGATACTAAAGTTGAAGTCGTTAGTGAATACTGAACTACGATGAAGGTGTGAAGTGACATCTATTACAAATAATATGTTTTTATATATTTTTTTATTTGGCACATACTTTTAGGTAATTCGCCTCGATGTATGCATTATTATAACACCAACATTTTTTTGAAAACAAATAACTTGTAAAATACAATTAGAATGACATTCAGGCGAATTGTTTTATATTATAAATAATTTTTTATTTATTAACAGGCACTGTTTCTTTACGTAAAATTTGACTCCAGAATTTTGTCGATCAGTTAAAGCGTTTTCTCGCTATCGTAAGATATTTTCCTTAGAAAAGGTTCTCGGCATGGCTTCCCCCACTTCCTATTGACTTCAATGTGAATTTATTGTAAATTAGCTTCAAGATTAAAGATCAAGCTACGCAATCAAATATTTGGAATAAATTACCGTCTTATATTTAACGAGTAATCTGCGGCCGTCGACGGATTTAAATTAGCGGTAGAAGGCAAAAATATCGTGAAGATTGCAAAGCAAATTGAAATTGATCAAATGGTTGCAGGGATGTAGTTTAAATTATGTATAGGTTGTCAACCTATAAACAGCTACTATAGAAGGTTTTTTTGTATAAATAAAAATGATTTCTAGCAAGCCATGACAAGTCAAAGTCATAGTATGAATATTTCAATTGTTCCTCTTCAATCGACAATTTTCATTAGCCCTATTGTAAAAATTTCGAATATTTGAGTTGTCAAACCGTAAAATATGTCAAAAATTAACTCAACTTCTTCAGAGTTATCAGGTTTTGTACTTGTACATGATAATCTAACCTTTTACGAAAACGATAATTTTGTAGTTAATAGTCGAAATGTGAGTAGTGATTTATCGAAAGTGAAATTAATAGCGGGTGGCGGTTCCGGCCATGAACCATGTGATGCTGGTTACATTGGTGAGGGTATGTTGACAACATGTGTTTGCGGTAATTTAAATGCAGCCCCAAGTGTGCAACATATTTTAAACGCTGTTCTAATGACTGGCACACCAGACGCTAGTATTTTATTCATTATAAGGAATTATACGGGTAGTCGACTTAATTTTGGAACTGCCCTAGAGCTTGCAAAAAATCGATTCAATTACAAAAATATCGATATGGTAATGATTAATGATGATATATCGATTGATGATGATCGGGTACGACCGTCGGTGGGACGCCGTGGATTAGCAGGCACAGTATTTTATCATAAAATTATCGGTGCAATGGCGGCCAAACATAAACCTCTCCATGATATTGTGACGTATGTTAATCGCCTTCTAAAAAACGATACAGTTTGTACGATTGGTTTTACATTCACAATAAATTTTTCGAAAGGAATTCGTGAAGTTGAAATTGGTAAAGGGATACATGGAGAACCTGGTGCTGAATTTATTAAAGATCTCAAAGATTTCGATGAAATTTATGATATATTGTTGGTAAAATTTCAAAAAAAAATACCAAAATCATCGACCATTGCGATGATGGTGAATAATTTGGGTGGTGCATCTCAATTCTCGATGAACATATTTTTGGATGAAATTTGCAATAAATTTTCCGATGTTTATAAAATCGTTAAAATTTATACCGGATATTTTCTATCGAGTTTGAACAGTGAGGGCATTTCAGTGACGCTGATTAATTTATCCGATCCAAACGATTTTATAGATATTACCGAATATTTGGAATATGAGACCAGTGTTGCATGTGACACATTCAAATTGAACATAAAACTTGAAAATACTGTGAAATCAATTATTCAAAATGATTCAACATTTAATCGGGAAACGTTTACGGACCACCATTTAATTTCCAAATTTGCAAATGATAATAATGCAATTTTATTACGGAATGTAATAGAACGATGTGCTCGTGATTTAATTGTAAATATAGACTTACTTAATAAAATTGATTCAGAATTTGGGGATGGGGATACTGGATCGTCCCTAGGAGTATTTGCCACTCAAATTCAACTAGAAATTAACAACGGGAAATTAACATCATTTGATAATCCCAAATTAATATTAATGCAATTGGCACAAATAACACAAATTTTTGTCGGTGGGGCTATTGGAGCTTTCCTCTGTTTATTTCTTCAGGGTGTCACTTCAGCAATACAATCTAATGTAAATGTTGATTTAAGAGTATGGGCAGCAGGCGTAAAAGCTGGAATTGTGACAATTATGAAATATGGTCATGCAGAAAAAGGTGATCGCACATTATTAGAACCATTATTCACATGTTTGAATGCGTTAGAAGATTTCACTGGTATGCAGGGATTAAACCGACTTTGCGAGGAATCGGTTGCAGCAACCAAAAATTTAATACCAAAATCTGGGCGTGCCGTTTACACATTCAGCATGAATGCTAAGAAGCGAGTTTCAAAATATCCAGATTCTGGTGCCAAAGCTGTTGGTATATTAGTTAATGGTATTTCCGATGAAATTACCAAATTTAATCGTAAAAAGTAGATTAATTTTAATTAATGTACATGCTCATGGAGATAAGATACAGATAGTATGTATTATTAAAGCCAAATATATGAGTTTCAAATGAGTATTCATCAGGACCAGTTTAAACTATGATCTATTTAAATTGGCAGACCCTTTGATATAAATTAGTAATCTCCGCATATTACGAACTTACTTTGCAGCCGTGGAACACTATATAACTTCCACCAGCGTGGAAAATCAGCGTTTTACTTCTCACCGAGACTCTGGTGATTTTTCGGCCATCGGTATTAAGGTTTACTCTTTAATCTATCGGTTTATTCCCATAAAAGAGATGGTTATTTATATCCACAACGATATAACTGTTTCCAATGTGATCTTTATTGAAGCTCTAATATTCTTAACAATGCCGCTCATTATCGATTTGATACTTTGTTAGATTCCATTAAGAGCATTCTTCAGAACTCACCAAATGCATTAAATGCCCTGTGGCAGGTAAATTCAATATTCACAATAACCAATGGCTTCCGTATTCTAAGTCCGATACGTATATAGTGCTGCGAGCTGACTTGGATTTTTAAGACGTTGTTTGTTTTACTTTAAGGCGAATTTATAACTTTAAATATTATGCTAGCATATTAAATTCATGCTCTCGACCAATCACATACACTAATTTAAAAATAACACGCCCCTAGGTGTTAAAATATTTTTAACTTTATGTAAAATATTCGCAGGCGACCAACATAATCGTACAACAAACCTCGTGTTTTATATGATTTTCATACAAATGACAACTATGATGTGACAGAATGAATTTAAAATGCTAGTAAAATATTCGAAGTAATAAAGTCGCCTTTACTCCATCAAAAACTCTTACAGTATACAAAACTAATATAGGACCCAGGATTGAGTATGATATTTACACTGATGACCAGAGCTTTTGATTATGGTATCATTCATCACAATCAGGCCACTATTACGTGTTGTAATAAACAATCGAATTGGTAAATTTGGAAAGGCTAACCCCTTTGCTAATTTTTAAAAGTTTCTTATTTTTAAATGTTTATATTTTTTATAGCAATATTTACACTGATGACCAGAGCTTTTCAGGTACCATTCATTACAATCGGGCCACTATTCCGTGTTGTATTGAATAAACAATCGAATTGGTAAATTTGGAAAGGCTAACCCCTTTGTTAATTTTTTTAAAATTTTACCTATTGAAATGTTTAAATATTTTAAAGCAGTATTTACACTGATGACCAGAGCTTATCTCTTTATTATATTAAAAAAATAAAAAACCTTTAAAATACTACAATAAACCAAAACAAAGTGATAAAAGCTAAGCAATTAACGGCCAACGTAGCTTTACAGTGCTCAATTGATAATCACTGCTTACGAATTTGGAAGCCGACCGGCATGAATTCAAATCTTGGATGACTCGAGACTATTTATGCAGGTTTTAAAGCCAGCGATCCTTCCATTGTTTAGTCTCCTCTTCCTACAGCGAAATTATGGTAGAATTATTATTATGGTAGAATTATGGTAGAGTTCTAATGATATAACGCGAGTGCCACCCGATCACGGGGCTCCAAGGCCACATACATTCGTTAAAAATATATAAAATAAAAATAAAATGTTTTTTGGTGATTGGAGAAAATCGCGCAATACAATGGATTCCTGTATCACACGCTACAAATATTATACACCACTGTATGTATGTTTTACTGTTGCGAATGTGCTTCTCAAAAATCTAATTATTTGTGGTTTTCATACATAGTAACATTCGATTATTGTAATTCAATTTGATTGCTGTCAGCTGTTATGTAAATTGTACTTCTAACGTTATCTTAAGAAAACAGAAGAACATAATAATGTATATAACTGTTTGTAATACACTCGTATGGTAAGTACAGTTAACAAAATTATATTGGCAGTTTGTAAGAAACATACACAGTTATACATTTTTGTTTAAGTTCGATATAATTTAACCGATTGATCAGCTGTATTTGTATAATCAAACATATAATATATTCAAGGCCAATTTTAAAAATTTTCTGAATACAAAATTGAGAAGTTTCATTGAATCGATTTCAGACAACATTATATTCCTTACTCAGATTATGACCGTGCTAACCAGTGTACATTATCAAAAAAGGTAAAAGCAGGCATTATCAAACATGTTAGGTTGACGTAATTGTAACTGTAACTGTACATATATTCCTTTTTTGAGCGTCAAGTATATTCTTGTCTTTGATGTCGAAAACGCGACCGGGAGTTTGTTATGAAATCGATCCCCCATGAAAACTAACTAAATAACTTTGGTCTAAAATTCATGTTGATTTTGTATTCTCTAACGAACAGGCTGATTGGTTAGAACAGAAAAATATCGAAACTAATAATGGGTAAGGAGCTAATAATGATAGCTCACTGAAAGAAAGGTGACCTAAACCGGTGAAAAACTGGCAAGATATCTTTCTTCTCAGCACAAATATCAATCCTTGACCGAATCTCACTTGCAATCAATGCTCGATTATCCGAATCGTATTGCATAGTGTCATGCGAGAACTATAGATAACATCCCTAGCGGCATTATTAGATTTTCAAACACTATAGATATAAATCAATGTTCTTTTCAAAATATAAAAGTTTTAAGACATTGAAATTATGTGACATTGACATTTATTTGGAAACCAGAATTTACTGTTATGATCTATACTAAAAATAATTCGATAATTTTTGGTATAGCGAGTCCAAAAAATAGTGCAAATGCATAGTGCATTTCTAAAACGTTTATAAAGCGAGGTCAAATTTTTGTTACGGATAATCATCAAAAGACTTTATTGGTGATGAATTGTGATGACTTAACTGATTTTACTAATACAAAGGATGATGAATGAAATGTCATTACAACAAAAAAAAATTTCTAACAAATTTGAGTTCTCCTTCACAACGAGTTATAATCTCTCGATGTGGACTGCATTCATTTTTTTCCTAGGGTTTTATTGACTCCGACAAAGATGATATCTGGGGAGGGCCTCTTATTACATAGTTAGAAAATTTCTAAACCATTTCAAAGACAACCAAATATATTGAGATCTCGGCCGTGCGGAGCTATATAGCTCGCCGATTTATTATCGACGGTGCCAACGATGACAAAGAAAAAGGAGACAGCGATGTTAGACGAAACGAGAACGGCTTTCAATCGTCATTGGCGAAGATGTACGTTAGTCAGAGAAATTTCTTTAATCATAAACTCTCACCAGTTCAAGGCAGCACCGTATTGAACCAACCGAACAGTAAAGTTAATATATAATTTTTTTTTGCTAGAGAGGGTGAAAATGGATTGACTCACGGCGTGTCGGACTCTCGTTTTTGGCCTACCTACTAAAAATACCTCCCCCTGTGCTAGCCGGAAATCTTCTTTGTTCAACCCAATTATCACATCCAAAGAATGTGTCTTCTGCTTCGTCGATGATACCTGTACAGTACATAAACTCTTTTGATGTCGCTATCTCCATCCTGGATATTGCGGTCTATCTTACTGTGGTTCCACGCTCCCAGGATGCTTGCCAGCTTTCCATGGTGCGAGTTCTTTCCTCCGAACTAGCTATTTTTCTCCCAAAAGCAGCAGTTTTTCTTTTGTAAATGGGTTTACGTTCGTTCGCCAATAGGTCTATGGGGATACACCGACTATCACCATAATGGCTGCCTCGGATGCCGCGTAATAGGATGAGGCTACTCGCTGGGCTCCTCGTCTCTGTACTTGAGAGAGTCTTTTTCTGTAATTCTCTTAGCTCAGTGAATTAGCCAATATCTCTGCCCAGCACATAAAAAACGGATTGCTTTGCCGACATCAATATACGTCCGCTTCACCTGGTTTAGTTTAACCTGTGTCTGCTTGTTGTCGCGTGCAGCACTAAGCATCGCAACATCGTCCACACATTCAACCAAGTTTTTTTTACTTGTTTCGTCTGGCATATCGCTTCTCAGTAAACCGTCGAAAAGGCATTCCAGAGGTCGAGTCCTAGGATCGATTCGTTTCGAGAAGTGGTTGAAGTCTTATGATTTTCTGATTGCTTCCTTTACTTTTTGGATCGCATGCTATCGTGGATAATCCGGCTCTATACCCATACTGGTTGGGTGAGAGGTCACCGGTGGCTTGAATCGACACCTTTAGTCTAGCTCTAATAAGCTCCTCCAACGCCTTGTCCGCTGTCATTACATGCATAGGGGGCGGTATGATGAAGGGAGTTTAGGATCACCTTTAGGTTTATTAACCAAAACGAGCCTCGATTTCTTCCAGCGCATGCTGGACGGACCCGCCAGCAAATAAGAATTAATCAGCAGTAAATCTGGGTCTTGGTGAAATTCTAGTTTTAACACTTCTCCGGGAATCCCATCTGAGCCAGGAGGCTTCTTCTTTTTCATCGACTGAATAGATCCTCCCAGCTCTTCTATGGTGAAAATTGGGACATCTATTTCTTGCTCGTAAAGGGCTTCCTCCCTTTTTTGGTGATCGGGGAAAACAGTTCTCACTATCCTTTCTGTGATGGTTGCGTCCCTCACGTGGATCGGCTTCTGGGCTCAAGCTTCTGCGTGACGATCTTAAACCCTAGTCCCCACGGGTCTCTGTTAATGTCTTCCACCAATTTTTTCTAGCAATATTATTATAATAATATAATAATATAATAATATAATAATATAAAAATATAATAATATAATAATATAATAATATAATAATATAATAATATAATAATATAATAATATAATAATATAATAATATAAAAATATAATAATATAATAATATAATAATATAATAATATAATAATATAATAATATAATAATATAATAATATAATAATATAATAATATAATAATATAATAATATAATAATATAATAATATAATAATATAATAATATAATAATATAATAATATAATAATATAATAATATAATAATATAATAATATAATAATATAATAATATAATAATATAATAATATAATAATATAATAATATAATAATATAATAATATAATAATATAATAATATAATAATATAATAATATAATAATATAATAATATAATAATATAATAATATAATAATATAATAATATAATAATATAATAATATAATAATATAATAATATAATAATATAATAATATAATAATATAATAATATAATAATATAATAATATAATAATATAATAATATAATAATATAATAATATAATAATATAATAATATAATAATATAATAATATAATAATATAATAATATAATAATATAATAATATAATAATATAATAATATAATAATATAATAATATAATAATATAATAATATAATAATATAATAATATAATAATATAATAATATAATAATATAATAATATAATAATATAATAATATAATAATATAATAATATAATAATATAATAATATAATAATATAATAATATAATAATATAATAATATAATAATATAATAATATAATAATATAATAATATAATAATATAATAATATAATAATATAATAATATAATAATATAATAATATAATAATATAATAATATAATAATATAATAATATAATAATATAATAATATAATAATATAATAATATAATAATATAATAATATAATAATATAATAATATAATAATATAATAATATAATAATATAATAATATAATAATATAATAATATAATAATATAATAATATAATAATATAATAATATAATAATATAATAATATAATAATATAATAATATAATAATATAATAATATAATAATATAATAATATAATAATATAATAATATAATAATATAATAATATAATAATATAATAATATAATAATATAATAATATAATAATATAATAATATAATAATATAATAATATAATAATATAATAATATAATAATATAATAATATAATAATATAATAATATAATAATATAATAATATAATAATATAATAATATAATAATATAATAATATAATAATATAATAATATAATAATATAATAATATAATAATATAATAATATAATAATATAATAATATAATAATATAATAATATAATAATATAATAATATAATAATATAATAATATAATAATATAATAATATAATAATATAATAATATAATAATATAATAATATAATAATATAATAATATAATAATATAATAATATAATAATATAATAATATAATAATATAATAATATAATAATATAATAATATAATAATATAATAATATAATAATATAATAATATAATAATATAATAATATAATAATATAATAATATAATAATATAATAATATAATAATATAATAATATAATAATATAATAATATAATAATATAATAATATAATAATATAATAATATAATAATATAATAATATAATAATATAATAATATAATAATATAATAATATAATAATATAATAATATAATAATATAATAATATAATAATATAATAATATAATAATATAATAATATAATAATATAATAATATAATAATATAATAATATAATAATATAATAATATAATAATATAATAATATAATAATATAATAATATAATAATATAATAATATAATAATATAATAATATAATAATATAATAATATAATAATATAATAATATAATAATATAATAATATAATAATATAATAATATAATAATATAATAATATAATAATATAATAATATAATAATATAATAATATAATAATATAATAATATAATAATATAATAATATAATGATATAATGATATAATGATATAATAATATAATAATATAATAATATAATAATATAATAATATAATAATATAATAATATAATAATATAATAATATAATAATATAATAATATAATAATATAATAATATAATAATATAATAATATAATAATATAATAATATAATAATATAATAATATAATAATATAATAATATAATAATATAATAATATAATAATATAATAATATAATAATATAATAATATAATAATATAATAATATAATAATATAATAATATAATAATATAATAATATAATAATATAATAATATAATAATATAATAATATAATAATATAATAATATAATAATATAATAATATAATAATATAATAATATAATAATATAATAATATAATAATATAATAATATAAATATAATAATATAATAATATAATAATATAATAATATAATAATATAATAATATAATAATATAATAATATAATAATATAATAATATAATAATATAATAATATAATAATATAATAATATAATAATATAATAATATAATAATATAATAATATAATAATATAATAATATAATAATATAATAATATAATAATATAATAATATAATAATATAATAATATAATAATATAATAATATAATAATATAATAATATAATAATATAATAATATAATAATATAATAATATAATAATATAATAATATAATAATATAATAATATAATAATATAATAATATAATAATATAATAATATAATAATATAATAATATAATAATATAATAATATAATAATATAATAATATAATAATATAATAATATAATAATATAATAATATAATAATATAATAATATAATAATATAATAATATAATAATATAATAATATAATAATATAATAATATAATAATATAATAATATAATAATATAATAATATAATAATATAATAATATAATAATATAATAATATAATAATATAATAATATAATAATATAATAATATAATAATATAATAATATAATAATATAATAATATAATAATATAATAATATAATAATATAATAATATAATAATATAATAATATAATAATATAATAATATAATAATATAATAATATAATAATATAATAATATAATAATATAATAATATAATAATATAATAATATAATAATATAATAATATAATAATATAATAATATAATAATATAATAATATAATAATATAATAATATAATAATATAATAATATAATAATATAATAATATAATAATATAATAATATAATAATATAATAATATAATAATATAATAATATAATAATATAATAATATAATAATATAATAATATAATAATATAATAATATAATAATATAATAATATAATAATATAATAATATAATAATATAATAATATAATAATATAATAATATAATAATATAATAATATAATAATATAATAATATAATAATATAATAATATAATAATTTAATAATATAATAATATTATAATATAATGATATAATAATATAATGATATAACTATATGATAATATTATAATATAATGATATAATAATATAATAATATAAATAATACAATATTTAAATTAGATTAAAAAAAATTGAGTACATTAAAATGAACTGAAATAACCGTTTTTTGATAAAATATGTCCGGAAACGAAAATGAAGATATATTGGACACAAAAAGGAAACCACCAACTGATCTAACAAGGATGTCATTGGATAATAAAGTAAGGTGGTAATAAAGTAAGATATTTAATACTCCTTAAATGGAGATAATGGAAGACAAAATAGTACTTAACGTTACACCAAATATCTTATGTAGCTGTTACCTAAAAATGCCGCTGTACGCGACTTATTGTTGTTATAAACTATTATGGAAGCTTAGCCCAAAAATGGCTTTCGCCGTTTTGTCACAAACCGTGTGGGACAATTTTTTTAAAGTATGTTAATAAGTTTGAGAGTAATGACACCATTTTACTGGATATTTGCATTAAAGTAGTTTTTGTAAAATATTAAAACCCAATTAGTGGTGACGGCATAAATATTTAAATTTGTTTATCGTGTTCGATCATCAAAATATATAAACGTGCAACTACATACAAATATTGTATTGTCTAGCTGCTGTTCACTTAAATTTCCGATAGATGCGTGCAATCATATTTCTTCATCGTGATTCGTGGGTCTTCATAAATAATACGTCATCTTAAAACAAAGATCATTTAATATAAAATAACGTTACAATTTTTTAACTGTATGTATGCATTCCATTTGATTTCGATATTGAGAGAAAGTCAATACCATACGAGAACATATGCATATACACGCACTTATGCTTTACTTAACTTTTGTTGTGCGATATGCGATTAGACGACGCCAGTATATCACCAAAACCCATATATTATCGTTTATGCTATTTAAATAATTCTCCGAAACCGCACCATTATTGTTATGAAAAACACTCGATCTTCTAGCGTTTCGCCATATATTTTGCAAATGATTTTACTTCACCGCCAACGTGTTAACTGATATTTATCAAATTCAACCGAAAAAAAAATTTTTTTTTTCATAAAGCCAAATATATAGAAACTAACGTATAGAATCTGAATGTGTGTAGGAAACATTTTGTGTTTAGTTCGATTCATGTGTTCAACGTGAGCACACGTACGTAGATTATAAAATAAAAAAAATCGTTTGTTTACACCGGAAGTTGTTACAAAATATGAAGTTTTATGTATATCTAAGTTTTATCATAGTTTTGGTAATTAATGCCAACGTAAAGGCAAGTGAACCAAACGTAAATGTGGACGACAACGACGATATAATACTTGACACATTGTCATTACCGAAAACAACAAATTTAACCGTTTATTACGAAACGTTGTGTCCGGATAGTATTGGGTTTATTAAGAATGAATTGTTTCCGGCGTGGGTGAATCGAGGCGACAAAATGAATTTAAAATTAGTACCGTACGGTAAAGCAATTGTACGTGTAATATTTGTGATATTAACAGTGATGTGAATTTAATTTTCAATTTAATTTTTTTTTTGTTTGCAAAAGCATTTCAAACAAGACGATAAATGGATCTTTCATTGTCAACATGGTGAACGTGAATGTAAATTTAATATATTGCATGCATGTATTTTAGACGAATTACCATTGGAACGTGCATTTCCATTAATCAATTGTTTACTTACGTATCGGCCAAAAGTTTCCAAAGTGAGTGTGCTTTGATTGTGTGTACTTTGGAAATGACGTATGGTTTTTGTTTTTAGTGTGCCGAACGTAATAACGTAACCATGACAACTATCACAGCATGTAGTGAGGGTGCACGGGGGAAAGAACTTTTTGTTGAGGCAGGACAATTAACGAACACGATCGATTTAACATATGTACCATCGTTAGAAATTGATAATGTATGTATACGCCATTTTGACATGTTTGCATTTTTGTTTTATTTGATTTTAAATATTTTTTACAGTTATACAGTTATAACGAGCAATTTCATTGGTTTAGAGATTTTGATGGAATGTTTTGTCGTCGCCATTTATCACAATTTAAAGAATGTTTAACGGGATGTTGTGCAAATTAATTTTTCCGCCATTTTTTATATTCAAACAAAAAAACACGTGGTTTAATTTAATGAATTGTTTGTTTTTTTTTATTATATAAATAAATAAATATTTTTTAACTTTAGGTCATTTTTAAATTTTAATAAACGTTTTATTGTTTATGGTTTGCTCAATTCCGATATAGGTAATTAAATTTGTCTCTACAAACATCAAAAATACAATATAATGTAGCTAATTAGTAGTAGTAGTAGGATTCTAGTAGTTTTAACATATTTAAAAAAAAAAACAAAAGAAAACAAACTTAACAAACGACGATTGACATTATAGACGAAAATATAGTATGCGAGTGTAATAGATGAAAATCAATCCTTCTTTTAATATTTTATTATTTTTTGCAAAAAATTTTCATTTCATTTTTAATTTTTTTATTTGTTTTTCGTTAAATTGGACGGACTGAAGGTTAACAATTTTCCAAAACTAGAAAAGAAAAATGTTTCGGTTTTCTTTATTTTTAGAAAACTTTGAATTTTTTTTCTTTTTTGCTCATTTTATTTTTTATTTATTTTGATTTAAACGGAAAATGAAAATCAACAAAAAATGTAGCTATAGTAATAATATTTAAAGAAAATGAAAACAAAAGAATATTTTTTTTAAAATGTGGTCTTGAAGAAGTATATGATTACACGGTGAGTATATTATAGGCCGAAATGATTTTTTTTAAATTTTTTTATGGAATTATCATGATCATCGTCTATATAGAATATAATTTATTATGAATTTAACAATATATATATAACGAGTATATATTTAATATTATGAATTCTACTAGAGTAATAGTAATAATATAATGCTAGTTATCGTTTTTTAGGTGCTGGACGTGCAATTTTAAGTTGAATAGTACCTTGGGCCGCTCTCATAATTGCAACGCACTCGTCTGATTTTAATTTGCGTAAGTCCTCGTTATTTATATGTGTTATTATGTCGCCCACCTGTAGCCGATTGTCTACGGCGGCCGGTGTTCCCGCTATTATATCGGTAACAATGATACCGTGCGGAAGTGATTCAGCCATTTCGATACCAATTGATTTTCCTGGCTTTTTTATAAAATCAATGGAGAAATTGGTCACGTCCGAAGGTTCACCGCGATACACAGTCATTTTAAGTTTCGGTGAAATTTGTTTAATATTTTTTTCAATTTGTTCATTCGACATCGTCGATACGAGTTTAACACCATTTATTTCGACGATTTGATCAAACACTTGCAGACGTTTATCTTTGTCGGCCACACCATTTGGATATACTTGAACGATAACGGTACCATTTGGTACATATGTATTAGCACCGCCGACCACTCGAACCCCCAAACTTTTACCGTTCGGATTTATTTCGATTTCACAATCTTTGTTTGGCACAATAGGAGCGATTGCCAAACTTACTATGGCTTCTTTGGCTGGAGATCGTTCACATTTAGGTAGCGGTGATGCGGTCAGGGCTAAAATAAATTTACAACATTGATCATGGAATATATACAATTAAATGGAATTTATTTAAATCACTCACATCGATCGGGTATAGGTGTTTTCGGTAGTTTAATCGGTGTTTTAGGATTTTCTGGGGTGGTCGGTCTTAAACTTCTATTATCTTCGGCTGGGTCAAGTTGATTCTCTTTATTATCCTTTTCTCGACTGGGACTGCACACTCGAAGCGTGATCAAACCATCTGATTTTTTTAAAAGTGATGCAGCATTTTCATAACTACATCCGAGTAATGTTTCACTATTTACCGCTAGTATCATATCACCGATCGCTAGACCGGCTTGTTCCGCACTCGAACCTTCTTGTATATCGGATATAAAAATACCTTGTCCTGCTTCACTGTGCCTACCCTCAATTATCATAATGCCCAGACCTTGGTTCCCCTTACGAATTTTAACCAATTTAACATTTTTAAAATTAATAAACATATCATCAATATCATTGTACGTGGGAAATTGTCGTACTGGTTTTGTGGCCAAATCATCTTTGGCCGATTGTCGCCGCAACATAATAAATACGAGTTCATTGCCCGGCAATTCTCGTATAATAACCGATACATTTAAATGACACCGACCTTGTAGCATAACACCATTCACTTCTAAAATTTCATCACCCACTTGCATTAAGGATGGGGCACAAATCCCTTTTGGATTTATACCCGCCACAAAACTAGCCATTTTATTACGATCCTTGTGGCCAGCCAACGATAAACCAATGTAATTGGTTTGCGTTTGATTACGATCGATCGTACACTTAAACACATGACCAAAATGTCCATATTTTTTCTTTATCTTATCGGTAGTATAGCCAAATTGATCTTCTTTTTCGCGATCCAATTGTATTTCATCTTTTGATCGTTTCACATTACCAGCTGATGCTCGATCAATCTGCAATTATGATGTAAGAAAATTTTTTAATTTAAATTTGATTGGAAATTTTTTATTTTTTAAAATGTAACCTGTCCATTAATATCTTTCAGTAACCGATATTCAGTGGACATTGTTGATTTTTGATTTAAGATTTTTTTTATTAAATTTACATGCCCCGGATATATCTATCTATCTACTAACAACAAACATCACTCACAAAAATATATAAAAAAAAAAAAAAATTTTTTTTAGTTTATTTTTTTAAATAGATGTGTTGAATATACAAACATACGTAAATGTTTTTGGTTATTCTGGTTTCCCCTCGTCTCCCCTTACTTTATATACATATATATATATATATATTATACACACATCTGTACAAAATACAGGTCCCCCTCGAGTTATGCGGTATTTTAAATTTTTGTGTAATTAAAAGATGTATTTTGTCAGTTTAACAATTATTTCATTTGATTTTGGTGTTAAGTAATTTTTTTTTTTGGATCTGTAATTTATATAAATTTTAGAGTGTTTTGTGAATTGTAATGAATATCAATTAGATTTTTTTTGTAATTATAATGACGTATATTGTCAGTTTAACGGTTATTTAATTTAATTTTCGTGCTAAATAATTTTTTTAATCTTTAATTCATATCTTAAAACAAATCTTGTATAATGCGATGTTGAATTTTAAGTTAGTTTTCCAGAACCAAATTGTCGCATAATTCGAGTGACATCTGTAAATCGTTTTTATAATAATTCCAATAATCAATTTTACTTGCGTTTTTTTAAAAATATTAGTTTTCTACGTCTTTTATGTGTCTTAGAGAGAAATTTTTGTAAAGTAATATACCCGCAATAGCAAATAGCATATATAGAATAAATACACTTGAGACTATCGTGATATAATATGATTAATACTATAAATAATAGAGAAATAGATAAACTATATTATTGTAAGTAGATGGTAGATTATATAAATATTCAAAATGCTTGTATAATAATAAATAATAACACTACATTTTATGATTAAATGTCATAATTTTAATAAATTTAATATTTAGTTACGTCTTTGTAACGAACGTCTTTCTTTTGTTTTAGTTTTAGTTTTACAAATTAGGCTATAGTTCAAGGGCGCGTCTTTTAAGTCGAATTGGGCCTAATATCAAAACCATATAAAGCGATTAATTTAAAGTTTTCAAGAATGTAAATAGTATAATCCTATAATCGGGTTTTACAAGCCATTGCTGGCCCATACCGAATCTATATTCGAGGAGAATATATATCGTTGGCGGCATCTGCTTCTGCGCTTGCTTAATGGCGGCTTTCCACCCCGTAGAATGTGACATGTTCGTAAAACATTTCTGGCCAGACTCTGAGCTAATATTCATCGTTACGGAAAACATGCATTCACTTCTGCAAGATCGTTTGAGACCTGTCACTCAGGTCTCAATTTGGGGAATCCCAGTACCGGCGGCTTGATGAGGTGAACGAGCGAGCTCCCTCAGTCGTTGAAATCTAACGACTGCAATGTTTCTGCAGTAGGAAACTTTGCTGATTTCAAATAGGAAAAGGGAGTTTTAAGAACCCAGTGAGAAATTTGGAAAAATGAGGAGGCTCAGAAGTAGGATCGTGTAAATACGGGTCGAAAACCCGATACGGATCTATACAGAAGCTAGAAAGAAATGGTAGAAGATAAACCAAAATGGCAAAACAATTCCTAAAATAAGCAGAAAAGAAATCAAAAGCGACTAGCTTGACCAGATGCCCTTTTAATACTGGCAACTTACTGGTCTGCGGGAAAAAGTTAATCATATTCGCTAAACTTCGAAGGCAGGTCTTTTGCTAGAATTGGAAAGCATTGGGAACCGATCAAACGAAAATTGAATGGCTATAGAAACATAAAATGTTTGACGAAAGCTTTTTGTCAGGAACTGCAGAAAATAGGGTGTCTTAATGACAGGATGCATTACAATTGCATGTGATGCAGAACTTTTACAGGGTAAATATCAGTGCCAAAGAGCAAGACGTACTGAATCGAGTAAAGTGCCAGGTTATTTTTTACTTCTTAATAATGGTTTACTAGGGCGTCTGAACAAGACTACATTTTTTCTAGTGTTAACCTTAAGAACGCCTTCTAGGAAATCCCACTAGGTGGGAATTTGAGAGATAAGACAGCCCTTACGGTAATGCCTTTCGAACCTTGCAATGCTCCGCAGACTCTTGTATGAGGTGTCCTCCTGATTTGCGCAGGCAGGTTTTGTATGCTTCAATGATCTTCTAACAGCTTCTGATCTATTACTATTGAGCAGAGTGACAGAGTGATAGAGAAGAGTGTTTCGATGAACGCCCTATTGTATTTATTTTCTAAAAGCTTAATAGAGCATAGCTTAATTACAGTATCACAGGTTTGGGAAATTCAAGCAGTATACGTTTCCCATTTACCATAATCACGGAACACAAGTATGAAGTGGTTAATGGGACAAAGGGAGCTTTTTGGGCATCTCGCTCGCTGGATTTTTAAACTACAAGGTAATAATTTCAGGTGGAGACGTTATAACAGTACATTATGCCTAACAATGCTGTTTACTATTTTTTATTTCCTGGATTTCCTCCATTTCTTGGATCCAATCTAATCCCAATATCCAATCCAAATTTCGAATGAGTAGTGGAAGAATCCTTCCCAAACCTGATTTCAACAGATGTTTTTTCTTGGAAAATATCGGTCCCTATAGGCCACTTATTTTTATCCTCTTAGCCCGAGTTTATACGCAACCTAGTTCATAACAACTAGGAGTATGTAAAACTCTAGACGTTCCGCGAATGTATTACCATTGGTCAAAAATGACACGGGATCTTCATAATTTTGCAATGCGGCTGACAAGGATCGTTACAGCATCCTAAACTATCAAACGTAAAATCACTGAACAAACAGGTTAACTTATTCGAAATCTGGTCAGCTGGAAAAGCAACATTCGGGAAATAAAGCATCAAGCTGGTGAGCAATAACCATCGTAAGAGGAAAAGTTGTTGCTGCTAAAGTGATGATGAACAAAAAAGATCGCTTGCATCAATGTAAATGTATATTCATGCGCCTAAAAAGTGACCAACAAGGTATGATCACTTAAGTGCTTTTTATATAGTTAAACGCCCATATTAAACCGAATTTTATCTTAAAAATACTCTTTGGAGCCAAAAATTACTTTTATATTTTCTAATGACCAGTAAGTACTGCTCTAAAATTTAAATGAGGTCAAAATTGTACTTGACAACGACATATGTTGGAACTAACAGGTTTCAAAAGACCAATATCCCAAGCGAAAATTGCTGACGTGATGTCAGCATATAAAAAGTATCTTCTTTCGTTTTTTTCCCAAATTCCGAACTGGAATTACTCCCACTAGGTGAAATTTTATAAAGGTGTTTACCTTGTTGCAAAGTAATACCAGTCACATTTTTTCTGTAAACACCTTACTAGATTTAGCTCTGACGATGAAGCCTTGCCAGTTTCGGAAGTTTAGCATTGTCAAACCCTCCAACCAACCATTCAATCAAAATCATCATCTGCTAAGTATTATACAGATCATACTGTAATTCGCTTAAGTTTTTCTTATAAAATTATTTTGATTGAATTTTTATTTTTTTTATTTGGTTTGGGTTTGTTGGGTTACGTCTACATATATAACAACTATGTATTGTCACGCGATTTTCATGTTTCATATCGTATCATTAAATTTAATTAATTGATATACTTTTATCGGTTTTTGATTGGAAAATTAATCATATATAAATATATATGTAATTAATAGCTGTAATTTGGATATATACAAATTAGTTTTTGTGTGTCTCGAATGAGCGTCTCAGCCGCGAAATCATTCCTCACGAAATTTGTACCCTTTATAATTTTAATTGTACCTTCTCATCAAAAGTTCATTAAAATTTCGATTTTGATCTACATCAAAATGAGAAGAATTATGTCAAGAACAAAATAAATCAAGCACCGTAAAATGGTTTTAAATTTTCTATCTTTTACAAGAAATATCCTTCGTTAAAAATTATTCGTATAAAATCGAGTTTGCTTTGAAATGTTTGTTTGTTTATCGAAATGTCATGATCAAACATACATTTTTTCGAAGTGAACATATTTTGTGATTGTTCTGTATAAATACGCAAATAGTTTATATGTCGAATATTTAAGTTAAATAACACTGTGATGGTTTTTCAAGTGAAATATTTCATTTTGACAAAAAATAACACCAAAAAATATTGATTGGAGATCAAAGAATATGGAAGCCACAAGAGTGGCTGAAATACCTGAATAGCATGACATAAAACTTTAAAACCTTCTAAGCAGAACTTTTGCAAAACCAAAATCAATAATAATACTTTATGAAGTGGACAAGCAAGCCATTCAAATTGCCGAAGCAGTGGTATTAGTAAGTGATTTATTAGCACTAAGGTATGATAGGTTGGATAATGTTTCAACGGTTAACGAAGCTGCAATAGTTTTTAATAGCCAATATGATGAACCACCGTTATGCATTTGCTATCTTCAGTTAGAATTTAGGAAACATAATGTATACCTGATTTTATTTCCGAAGGATCAGAAAGGATGAAGCGCGAAAATTGGTATTACACAAAATAAAAAAGCGACCCAAGTAATATATAAAGGGATATTAGTATCATGTTTTGTCGGTTAATGAAGGGTTTTCTCAGTTGCAAAAACAGGATGTTCCGCTCAACAGGACCTTTTTGTTACTATGACCAGCAATCCAAAGTGGAAATAAATCATGCAAATTATTTAGCACACAAAACATGAAGCATTAGCCAAACTTAGTAGCTATAGATTTTTTCGGCTAGAGTTAAATAATTTGGTAGCGGACATTCTGGGAAAATCTTTTGTTCGTGCTGGCTTCATGCTGATTTTTTCTGAGAAAGACATCTTCAAAGTTGTTAATGCTGATATACCTGATTTGAAGATTCAGTCATCAATAGTGAACGCTTTCAATCAATTTATAAACATGGAAAAAATTGGTCTTTGTTATGTGATACAAACCGTTCAATAAGGCCTTTGACTTAGTTCAACCAATGTAAAAGCTAGATTCTAGTATGGACGATTAAATGAGGTGACCACTCCAAAAATGATGAAAAAAATCCATAAAATGATAGGCATTTCAAAAAGTGCAATACATCGCATATTGATTAATATTAATCAATATGCGATGTATTTGCCTTGATTACCGTTTCAATCGCGTGTTTGGCAAAATTTCCCAGCAATAAAGCCAAATTGCGTTGATTTATTTCAATGGATTATACAAAGATCCATCACTTTATCTCGTAAGACGAAAACACATTCAAAACGGAGTGAATCGGCTCCATAAGAAGGTATAGTCAGTTTCATCTGCAGGTAAACGCATGGCATCCGTTCTTTGAAACGTGCGTGGGATAATTTTCATTGATTATCTCAAGAAAGGAGAAACAATCAACGAATGACGTTTGAATTGCTTCCTCATATACCCTTCACCAGATTTGGTCCTCAGATTGTTTCCTGCTTCCAAACTTAAAAAAACGGCTAGGTGGTAAAACATTTGTCAACAATGAAGAGGTGAAGTTTACAATTGAAGGCTTTTTTGAGGAGCTCGAAGATTCTAACTACAAACGAGGTATCGAAGCTAATCCCAAATCGAAGCTTTTTTCCCAAATTTTCTTTTATTTTCTATCTTGTATAGGACCACCTTCGTATTTTTTGTATAAGAAATGTATCTGTAGCTCGTAATCTAGCAAATATTTCAGCAACTATGCCCCAATCTAGTTGTATACGATAAGCTGCTTTTAAATGCCGTCTTAATCTACGGCTAAATTTCCTTTGCAACTAATTTATTTAGGGCTTTAACCTTGTTAAAAAATGTAAAATGTGTTCAGTTTTCGGATTTTTGAATTGCGTTTAATATCTATTAGCTACATCTGTCTTAGGGCTGCATGTAATCCATTTTGAAATAATTCAAAATTTCGTTAATTTTTTAGAACGTAACCGTAATAAAATTATGTGGGATGGGCGTACCGGTTGCTAGCTCACTCTCGAGATATTAACATTAAACCACAACCAGTTGCATTCCTTCGAATTTTAATTTGACACCTGATTGCTGTACTTAAACCTAGCCTAGTTACTTATTTATCAGGTTCCACCTTATGAAACATTTGACTTATAGCAGGCTACCTCGTTCTTAACGTTTGCTTTAAAAAATATTCAGTTTACTGTTTGAAATCTTAAGACTCGTAAGCCTTGCTGACACATACAATCTGATGAAAACACTTAACACTTAACACAAACAAACAGTTTTACTGTAAGTAAATTCACGTAGATTAGCAGACGCAGCCAGCTAGTGCGTATATATAGGAAAATAAATTAAAATGTGTAGTTACCTCTTTTCCCGCTTTTGTTACGGTCCGTCCACTTAATTCTGCGGTACCTTCATCATCATCGTCTTCATCACTGTCGTCCTCTTCGTCCGAAGAGTACTTTGATTTTTCCGGTTTCGATTCATCTAAATCTGGATGTATATAAAATATAAATAAAAATAGAAAAATGATCTATTAATATATTTTCATTTGAAATAACTTCTTAAAATTTTTATAATCGAAATACAGTTATATACCATTTTCTTTATCTTTCGATATAATTATTTGTTGCACATTTTTATTTATATCATCATGGTCATCGTTGTCGGCTGAATCGTCATAATTTGCCACCGTTTGATTTATTTGATTGTCCTGAATTATTTCAGGTATTGGTGATTTACTTGGTGTTACTGGTGGTGGAACTTTCTTATCAAATTTCGCTGGCATTAATGGACTTGTAATATCATTTAATTTACTATTATTGTCCTATAAACCAACGATTCGATCCAATAAAAACAAAAAAAAAACAAGAAATTAAAATACGTTAAATAACTGTATAATATGCTGAAATTATAACTGAATATTTTTTTTGTTTTTTTTTTTTTGTTTTTTTCAAAAATATACACTTCTATCCACTTCCTAATAAACTTTGTTACTATTTTTGAATGACAAAATTTTTTTTTTTTTTATTTATTTATTTTTAATTTTTTATTTTTTATTTTTGGTTTTATTACAGCTCTCGTGAGATTGTGTGCAAAATACAAAAACAAAATTCATAATAATAATAATAAAATATTAGAAAAATAAATAACGAAAATTGTATTTTCCCTGATGTGTGTGAAAATGGAAAATGAATTTCGTTAAAACAACAACTTTATATACAAATATGATACACATACTGATAACTGTGGTATATAAATAACAAAAGGTGTTCGTGTGCGTGAGTTTAATGTATATGCAGATTGCCTTAACAATTTATTGGATTATATTGTATTGAAATAAGGTCAAGAACTAAAACGAAATTTATATACGGTATGCCTTAAACAAAACTGACATGAAGCGTCTGTTCGTCAGGAGATTCGGAAATAAAACCTGGTAGTAGGAATGAAATGGGTTCTTATGGGGAAGAAACCCAAGTAAAAAATCATGAATGAAGCAACGATAAAATTACGGTGCAGGGATTTGGAACTCCAGTACCGGTGGCTTTAGAGGCTTAATGTACAATGTTTAGCTCGTTTAGTTCAGTAATTAGCAGGAGCGGCCAAATTTGGGTTAAGTTCTGGGACTTGGTCTTCAACTGTTTAGGTAGACCCATTCAAGAAAAGTGAAACTAGGTAAATGACTTATCGTCTTTCTAAATGAGCAGAAGGTAAAAGAAGGCAAACGAAATGAGTTCGAACGTCTGAGTGTTTCGAAATTATCTTCATCCTCTTTATGATGGTTCGGTAGATTAAACTATCCTATAATAAGGTGAAAAAGAAGTTTGATGGAGAAAGCACACACTCCAGCGGTTCGAGACCTCTTGTTAGTGTGAAACTAGCAGGCATTTCGAGTAATCAAGATAAAGGGATAAACGAACCCCTGGATGCTTCTAATGCAGTTTAAAGGAAGAGAGATTCACCGCACAGATTAGCCGTCGTATAGTTAAGCAAAAATAAACGTATTACAACAAATGCGCGTATTCTGACAAATATGGAGCCGGCTTTAAAACCAAAAAGGGAACTGAATAAAAAAGCTGTTGGGGATGAAAAACTTGCACCAAAAAAGTGGAAAAGAAATCAAAAACGACCATCTCGACCGGATGCGCTTTTAATTAAAGAAAAAAAAACTGTATGGTATGCTGAACTGCTAAAGGGATTGAAGGTGGTCTCAGAACTTACTGGTCTGGCGGAAAAACTTATTAATATTCACTAAACTACGAACGAAGAGCTTTTGCTAGAGTACTGGGAACCAACCGCAAATAATCGTTTTCCCAATTGGAGAAAAGTATATCGACCAACGATACGAACAGCGAAATTAAGTTACATAACTAAGTTCCAATAATTACGCAGTTCTGCCAAAACAATCCTAGACCACAATCATCGGCAACTAGACAACCCTCAAAACATGATCAAATCAACACTGCAAGGGCTCAGACAAACTCACTCGTTTCATTCGTTGTCAACAAAAATGGTGTCACCGTCTTCCATATTTTGCAATGTCTCTCTACTGTCAAGTGCAAATTAATCAAGGCATCAGAAGTTCCCAAGATATCAGAAGCTGTTGGCAATCAACATCATTTTTTAAATCCCTAAAAAGTGTACATATGTCTAGTAAGTGCAAAACACGAAAAAATGCTGTTCCTGTGATTTCTGCAGACACTGCAATAACAGCTTCACAGTCTAGTGAAAAGTCTAATAGGTTGGAAAACCATTTATATACGGGGTATTTTGGAGCCCGTGATTTTTTGGATTTTGAGCCAAAGTTGGACTAGCTTCACGTCACAACTTAAGATAATAAAGAATGACCAATATTATCTCAGGTATTGGCACTATATCAGTATATCATTGGCATCATAATTTCTGGAATATGTGGCCCTAAGGTTATTTGCAAAATGTGCTCCCAAATGTTGATAACAATCGTTAGTATCTCTGTTTAATTGTCGTTACACTATGCCAAGCCTTAAACGAGATTTGATGGTGTTGCTTCAAAAATGCTTGCAAGAAAACATCTGCTAGACCCAAAGTCTTAAATATAGTTTTGAAGATAGATCCAGGGATAAACAGATTAGTTTCAGTTAGTGACAACACAGCTAGTCGATTTAATGTACCAACTAACCAAGCGAAGTGGCTAAATTTTTGTAAGATGAGGTTAAAGGACTAAGAGACACCGTCCTGACAAACCGAAGACAACATAAATTAATCATGCAAAATCCACCAGAAACTATGCTATTTGGCTTTTGTTATTTGGATGCTTTTGCCCAAACGTTATTATAACACAAGGTTCTAGGTTACTTAACATAGAACAAGCATGTTTTATTTCAGAAGAAAGCGTGGGAGAAACATTGAATAAATCCAAAAACAGAATTGTCAAGGTCTTTTCCACTATATAAAGGAGCATAAGGTCCTTGGTTATAAGTTTCTTCACTTTATTAGAACTAAACAAAGTAAAAAATATTGAGCAAATTTAAGCAACTCACATATTATGATAGCGGATTTTGACAAATGTTGTGTGGTAAAAAAGAAACAGGAAGGCGAAGAATTTAATCAATTTTAGATGATGTGGGAAATGAGCAAAATCATGTGGATTCGGTAAGCAGGAAAATGGACTTACTAAATTTTCAAATTATAAAATGTTCAACTTCAAGAACAATTAATCAAAACAGGAGTTCCTTAGTTACAAAAAACTATAGTACCGTGCCAATCAAAAAAACAAAATAAGGCTCATACATAAAACAATTCACAACATGGAAGTGGTGTTATCTAAAGGCGAGCAAATAAAGTTCGGTGGAATGCTATAGCTGGTCAATATTACGTAAAGTGACATATTCCTAATTCATCCATTTCCAAACTAAAAAGCAATTAATCTAGGCATTGTGTTGATGGAACCTAAAAACATGCATTTTTGCTAAAATCGACTTACCTTGTCGTAAAATCCAATGGGGTTACAAAAGGTAATGTAATAACACGTTGGGGTCACCAATATAGCTATTAAAACTTGGATGTTGTGCAGCAATGCTCAGTTTTAAAATGAATGCTACAAGGCTAGCTACAAGGCCAAACAGCCATTTTTTAATCTATATAATGGAAAAAACGTTTTCACGAAAAACCAAGGAGCAATTGCAAAATTAATCAGCAGATTTTTAAAAATTAAGAAACTCAACTTTAACTGCTAAATTATCCAAGTGTGCATTTTTTTAAAAGTATTAACTTATTAAGTAACTGAAATTTGTAATTGATGCGGATTGGCTGCATAAATAGCATTTGACAGAATTTAAAGAATGATATCATCTGACGCAGTTTTAGCTCATTACAATCCGCAGCTACTATTAGTGATTAAAATATATGCTTCTGAATTGAGCATATGACCTAGAACTTTGTAAATAAAAATTATACTGAAAATTATACTTAGTGTCCATTTTTGTCGTTCAGTCGTCTGCAAAGATTGGCGATATATTTCGAAAATATCAATTTTGAAATAAAGCATATATCAGGTAAAAGCAATGGTTGTGAAGATGCATTATCTCAAATGTCAAACTCCACGCAAAGAAGAGGATAAAAACGAATATTCTTATTTGAATTTTGTTAAAAAATGGATTTGAACGGCCAACCAAAGCCAAAGAAGTAACAAATTATTCAGCTCGTGATCCGGCACTTAAGCAGTTAAATCGTTTCATTAAAAATGTTTGGCAGAAATTAAAAAATTGCAAAACTGAATTAAACTATTCATATATAGACAAAAAAGATTGTTTGAATTTAAAGGATGATGTTTTAATGTGGGGACATAGAGCCGCAATTTCACAGGTTTTTCTCAGGGTATTGTTCGATGAGGTAAAGTAAAGTTAAAATTGATAGTGAAATCATTTTTTGGTGGCTAAATATTTATTTTGATATCGAAAGATTGGTTAGGAAGTGTGCTGTCTGTAGGTTAACCCAAATCAATATTTCCAAGGTTAATTCGACAGTGGCCGGCCGTCTACCGTTTGAGAGGGTTCACATTGAATTTTTTAGGCAAGTGCATAATGCACTTACATTTTGATCTTTGTCTATAAATATTCAAATTTGATGGAAGTTTTCCAAACAAATGAGATAACCTCTTCCAAGTCATCTGTTTTTTTAGAAAAATATTTTTTCGAACTGAACCTTAGAAACTGAAAAATTTAAATTGAGGGATTTGAACTATATAAAAAAAATTTAAAAATAACAAATGGGTCAAATGCAGTATAGCTGAAATTTTGAGTGTTACATGCAAGAAAACACACAGGATGCCATGTCCTTGAGAAAGACACGTGGTAGTTTCAAGATATATTTTCCATCCATATTTAACGAAGGAAAACATACACCAAATCATGCAAAATCCACCCGAACGTTATTATATCACAAGGTTCCAGGTTACTTAACATGGAACAAGTATGTATTACAGAAGAAAGCATGCGGGACAAACATCTTAGCATCGAAAGCCATCTTTTTTGAAGCGAAACAATGGACCCTTTAGTATAAAACATTTTCTATCATATTTTAAAATTAGAATGAAATTATTAAATGATATTTAACCCACTCATAATTTAATACATGTATTTTAATCTCCACATAAAATGAAACTGTATATGTATATAATATTCGTTTAATACAATTCGAATGAACTCTATAGACAGTACACCCGCGCTCGTACACCCATATCGCGCAAATCTTATTTAATCGAATTTTCGAAAATAATTTTTTTTTCTGTTGTCTTATAGAATCGATTTCAATTATTTTTTTTTTTTAACATCGTATTTTAAAAATAATTAAATTGTTCATACCTTGGGTTTTAAACTTTCAACGAGAACGCTTATTGATTTTCCTGCTTTTCGTATTAAATGTACAGCTTGCTGATGTGTTGACGTACTCAAATCTATATCATCGATGGCAACAATACGATCGCCAATTTTTAATTGTTTTGATAAATCAGCTGGACTATTTGGTATTATATCTTTGACAAAAACTCCGGTTATCCATACATCATCGGCTACATTCACTTTACCACCAACGATACTTATGCCAAACGATTGGCTGGCATCACGTTCCAATTGTATTATTTTTTGATTTGATGAATCTGTGCGCTCGTTTAAATTATATAATTTAGAAAAAAAAATTAAAAATGTAAATACTATTAATTATACTAGTACATAAAATAGTAAAATCGTTAAAATAGAACCATTTTATACATTTACAACTACTATGGTTTCTAGTTCGATAGTTGTTGTATAAATATAAAGTACAAAACCACTTAATGATAATTATAACTTGGATATATAAGAAGTTGTATAAATTTTACATTTTCTTTAATTACCACACAATAATTTTTTATATCCTTCCTCTTCAATATTATCACGGTGCTATAAAAATAATAATAAAAAAATTTCTCACCTAATCGTTGAACAGAATCACCACCACCACCATCTCCACGACATGTAACCGTCATATTTTGTCTGAACAAAACAAAAAAAAAAAACATAAAACATCATTTAAAATTATCTCATTGGCAATTATTAATTTATGATTATATATAGTAACTCATCAACAACATAATCATAATACTAAATAAGCGTTACATAATACAAACTCGACAAAACACTATGTACTACTAAATCAAATCAAAATCAAATCAAAGTAAACATTTTTCAAATGGCGACACATTAAATTAAATCAAGTTTTCTTAGAAATAAAATAACAAAAACCACGAAACAAATGAATTTTTCTTAAAATTTGCACGCTGACTTTGTTTTATAAAGAAAAAAAAACTCACTTCTCACTTTTCTAAATTACGTATCGCTTGCGCTTCTCGTTTTGTTTTTCACAATTCAAATTCTAAATCAAAACTAAAATGTATGTGATAGGTTTTGCTTAGTTTTTTTTTATTTGTTTCTGAACATAGAAAACAATTGAAATTCAATAAAACAAAATTGAATAGAAATAAACGAGGCCATGTGAATCCTGTGTAGTGAGAATAATATTATAAAAGAACAGTTATACTATGATGGAGTAGAAGCCATTATAATGTTTTTTGTATGTTATTGTGCCTTTACTACATTTACATTGTTTGTGTCTTTTTTTTAAATTTTTGTTAACTGTTTATTTCTTTTTATCTAAACAGTACGGTATAGTAAAATCCAGACAGCTAAGAGTTCTCAGATTCTAGGTATATATAGTAATTATAATAATAATCAGATTTTACTGGCAGGCCATTGCTGGCGTGTCGAATCAACAATCCAGGTTCAACGGTTTCGGTCCCAAATTTTATTTTTGCATTGTTCTTAATAATCAAATGGTGGGTCTCAGAGTTCGAAGCCCCATCCGTTTAGGATCGGCTCCAGAATGTAAAATGGCGCAATCCATGAGTTCATGAACGAGATCAGGAATTTTCCTTAAATTCGCGATGTTGTTGTTGAAGAGAACTTGGTCACCTGGTTCTGAGAACCTGGTTGAGATTATGATGTGATTAAAGAATTTCTTCAATTCGTACACCAGAGCTAACTGAAAAAACTTCCGAAAGGTTGTTCTCGACTTTGACACATCATCTACAGCATTTGACTCATGTTGAAATCAGAGAAATGCGAAGATTCGCTTACCGTTTCTCCTAGCGACAATAATAATAATAAAATAATTTTAAAGGAAGTAAAATAACGGAATCACGTATGTGCGAGCTTTTAAATGATATTGGCCGTGGCGCCAATGTTCATATGATAGTATGGATAGGTAATGTAGGGCTTATTCATCACGAAGTAACAAGAGGAGCATTTAAAACTCCGCAATCGATACATCATATACTTACTTGCTAGTAGGTAGGCAAATAGAACAATGAAAAACTATGCCAGAAGTAAAACATAACCTATAATTTAGTGGTTATTTATTTTTTGACGCGTATTTTATTTTGAATGTGTATATTTAATTATAAATTTACACTATCAAAAAATAATGCACAACAGTTATCTTTTTTATTAAAACTAAAAACAATTTTGTATTTTATTTGACATTTGCAACACAAACAAACATTTTTTCACAACTAAACAAATATCGAAAAAAATCTAAAAATCTATTTTCCATATAAAATATCTCTCGAAAATAATCGCCAAACCCATCTATTGTACGTAGAAAAAGATGTGCAAGCGATAACGCTTATTGCTTTTTAGGCGAAGAAATTTTTGGTCTGAAGTGCAAAAGCATAAAATTAGCGAAGTAAGTAATCGATAAATCCACAAAGCATTTTGTGCCAACAACAAATTTAATAGAAAAATTACCGAACCAACTCCTGTAGTTAGCGTAATGGTAATTGTAAGGAACCATTCCAAACTAAGAAAATGAATAGATCCAACAGATAACAATAATCTGAAACGAAGACATTAGCCACTGAAGATCCTGGAATACATAGCAGCTAAAATAAAAGGTGCCGAATTTTGTACTAAACTGAATTGCAACAAAGGGTTTTTGCAGATAAATACACGCCTTTTGTCTGAATTATCATCAGCGCCTGAAATTTTCAAGCAAGCCTGGTATTAAACAAAGAAAAATTTCTGGGTCCTAATTTATCGGAAAACGAATTGCAGGCGGATAGAGATAAAATCGAAGCAATTAATAAACTTGATGTGTTCAAATAATTTTAGGCACTGTGAATTATCTAAATAAATTGATACCGTATTTGTCAGATCTGATGGAACCATTGAGGTGTAATACACGATGGATTTGAAAAGATCAGCAACAAAAATCGTTTGAGAATATAAAAGAAGAAGTACCGTACAGTTTTTCAGGATTTTTTGATTTTGAAAATTTGAAGTCGGATATGTCAAATGAAGTCATCAAAATATTGTAAAAATGGTTTGCAACGCATGGGGTGCAACAAATATTCGAATCAACGACAACGGCCCACATCACAAGCATCGTGGAAATTTAAAAAATAAAATCGAGGGCTGCGTGCCATGCTCAAGGTAAATCGTAAAATTCGGTAAATTATGATTTTAGTACAAAGTACTAAACTTTCATGTTGTGCCAAACTTTAAGTAAATATTTAGGTTTGGAGGGTTAAAATCACTGGTTTTTAGGTAACAAATGAAACGTCAAATTTTCTTTTGGTTTCTTCGTATTTAGTGCGATTTTGTTGCGCCAATTTATTTTGTCAAAATAGAAATATTTTGGTAACAAAATATTGAGATCTCCAACAATTAAAAAAGCCAATTTGATAGGAAATATTATTCCGTATGGTGAATACCAAGTAAATATAGTGAAAATAAAACTAACTCAAGTATAGAGAGTGAGAACAAAGAAATGATGTAAAGCTGAATAACTATAAAGTTATCTTATTAAAGAGAGAAAATGAAAACCTGAAACAGATCATTTAAGCTATACTTAGCATCGACTACTACACATGTTAAGAAGAAATCGAAAGATAAATTTGTCGAGATAATAAATCTGAAATTGATCCTCAGTGGACCCTTGTGACAAAAAAAAAACAAGAAAAACTGTAACAATAAACAAGGAAGTTACAGGCAAAGATGAACTACCCAGGAAAACTACTTGAGCACAGAAAAAAACAAGCCAACTGTTATGGATACGACAAAAATTTCATTCTTTGGATCATAGGGCAAAATGATAGCTTTTTCTCTTCTCTCATTCTCATTCGTTTTTGTTAAATTTTTTTATAACTGTTATTATTAGTTTGCTTTCTTAAAAAAAATACAGTTTTTATTAATTCCATTTCGGAAGTTGATGTGTTTAAAATAAAGTAAAATAAATTAATAAAATAAATATAAAATTGTTTATCATAAAAATTGGTCAATCGAGCCCGGATAATAATAATACACTTCTTATTATTTAAGGTATGTCCCTAAAAATTGGCCCTTCAAAGCCATTTTGACTCAGTATATGAGATAAAAACTAAGCGTTCAAAAAATTCAAAGCGATCGATTGTCAGCGATCACAAAATTAGACAAATTACAATTCAATCGGGGATAGAAGCTTTACAGAACGAAAAGGAACCTCTTCAGAACGAGAAATAAATAAATAAAAAACTTATCGAACTACAAAACGAACTTGATATCGAACTTGAAAGATCATCGAGGAAGACGACAGCTGTAGTACAGCATATGACTTACAATCGTACAACTGTAATACAATAATGGTTAGTAGTTGGATTAAAGGCCAGCAAGAATATCATCGAAAGCTAGATGGGGAAAAATAAAAAATGTTTTTCCGGGAATCAAACCAATTGTCGAATTTTCGGGTAATACAGTTCACCCCAGACAACAATCTGAAGTCGACAATGTGAATGTCAATAACCACAGACAATACGAGCGATTCAATGGTGCGAATCTTGTCTATTTCAACCAAGAAGCAAACCGACATGACAGCTTAACGAAAAAATGTATCGCCCGACAGGCAATTAACCGTGATTTATCAATATTTAGTGGAGAATTTAACAACTCCGCAATAATTTTACCAGAAAGCCTCAACGAGATATTAATAATAATACGAAATCGGTTCGGACGGTCCGATTTTATTGTGAACCACTTGCTGGATAAACTGTCAGATCTTCCGGTTGTCAAAGAAGACAGGCCAGAAACCATGGTCGATTTCTACGATTTTTTGACAAGTTTAATTTCGACATTAAAAATTCTACAAGAGGATGACCATCTGCGAAACCCAGTACTGTTTCGTGACATTTTATTAAAGGTCCCAACTTGACTGTTTTGATAAAGACCCGGCAAAAGTAAAAATTTTAGAATTCTTGAGTTGGATGGAAGAAAACAGGTCGAAGTTGACAAGCACCAAGGGTTCATTCAAGAAAGATATGACGTATACCAACGTTAACGATAACGCCCAGAAGCCATGCCAGTTCTGCAATTCAGCTGTTCATTCATTGAGTGATTGTGTTAAATTCCAAAAGACTGACGTAAACCAAAAATGGGACTTTGTTACAAAGAGTCCACACTGTTTTTCATGTCTCAGTCCGGGACGTATGCTGAAGTTTTGCAAACAGCGAAAAAGTTGCAGTATGAAGAATTGCAGACACATCAACCGATTGTTAAACGACGCTCCGAAAGTCTGACTAATCGATGAAGACATCGCAAACGAATTGGGATTGAACGACCCTATTCAGACAAACAACCAAGTTAAGCAGCAGGATGATTCGAAAACAGTGAGAGTGTCAATTAGTGAAAATTACGACTAAGCAAAGCCTTACGCCATACGACCCGTGAATATGATGAAGGGCCTTTCGCTGGCCTAAACAAACCGTCGAATTCGACAAAATTATGAAATATTTTAAATACTCGCCCAACGTGACAAAACTTTCGTTCAACCACGGGAAACCAGTAATTTTAATGGGACAGGATAATTGGACTGTGACTGTCGATCGTAAAATTATCTATGGTCCCTGGAATGGTCCTGCCATCAGTAAAACATTATTGGGTTGGGTGGCCTTGGAAATATTGATGATATGGGCAACAACAAAAAATATACTTGTGATGTTTTCCAGACCAAAAATATACCCAAACAAATAGAGATGACATCAACGTTTTATACGAAAGATTCAAGTGTGAACTTTAATGAAAAGACGACCATCCAAATCTCTCAGAAAGTAAAACCGTAGCGATTTCCCGTTTACATTGTTTGGAGCGTAAAATGGACAGACATTTAAATTATGCTGCTTTGTATTCCGAAAAGATCAACGAGTAGATTGACAAAGGCTATTTGAGGAAAATATCCTCAATCGACATCAACCATTAAAATTCAAAATCATGGTATTTGCCTCACTTTGGAGTGATAAATCCGAACAAACCAAACAAACTACGAATCATTTTTGACGCTGCATCCAAATCCAATGGGAAATGCCTAAATGATGGACCTGACTTGTATAATTCACTACCAAATATCTTGATTAATTTCCGCATTCATTTGTCGCTGACATCAAAGAAATGTTTCTACAAGTCAAAGTTTGGAGCGAAAACCGACAAACCCAGCGATTATTATGGAGAGGAATGGATCGACATCGACAGCCTGACGTTTTTGAGATTCAGGTGGGTGTTTGTCGGTTCCACATTTGGTTCGTGTTTGGCTCAAGAAGTCAAAAATTAAAACGCCAGAGAGTTTATGTCGGAATATCCAGAGGCTACACGTCTCGACATTATTAAGAATCATTACATGGATGATTATTTGGGGGGGCGCAAACGATAAACAACCGGCGAGTCAACTAATTCAAGACGTTATTGCTGTTCATAAGAAATGCAACTTTACGATCTGCGATTGAGTTTCCGATTCATCAGCTGTTTTGGAAATCATGGACAGCAATTTGCGTGCCAACATCGTTGAACCGACAAATAAAAGGAATTTTAGGAATGTGGTGGGACTTCAAAGCCGACAAATTTGTGTATCTCCTAAACTTCAATTAAATGCAACCATTCATCATCGATTTGTCAAGATGACAAACGAAACGAGACGTATTGCAAATAATCATGTCCGTCTTCGACCCGCTGGGACTCCTGTCGAATATTCTGATAGGCGAGAAAATACTCATGTAAAAAATATGGGAAAGTGCTATCAATTGGGACGACGAGATCACCCGGGGTCAGTAAGAGTCGTGGAAAACTTGGAACATAAATTTACAAAGGGTGAAGACTCTACAAATTCCTCGGAGATACACGTCACTCTCGATAAGCGATAGTCAAATCGAACTTCATATTTTTTGTGATGCGTCTGCAGACGCATTTGCTGTTGTTGCATTTTTGCGGTTCAAAATTTAGCCCCTTGGGACAACTTCCGTATATAATGGATACGGATAAAATCATTCGTTTGAATGGTCGCCTGAACAATACGAACCTTAAAAACGACAAGAAGAATCTGATTATTTTGGACCCGAACCATTCCATTACGAAATTGATCATTAAATGGTATTATAAAAAAAACCATATGGGAACCGACACAGTTACCTGCAGTATCCGGGAAAGATTTTGGTTTCCTCGATTAAGAAATACCCTAAAGAAAATCTTCCGTGAATGTCAACATTGCAAAAACAAAAATGCATTTCCACAAGTTCCAGTTATTAGACAACTGCCTATATGTCGATTGAAACCAACCGCCAGGCCGTTTATCAAATGCGGTGTTGATTATTATGAGAGGCACAGATGGGTTAAAGAATATTTATCGTACATCATCATTTCCAACAAATGGACAAATGAGTCACCAAATAATGATATTGGAGACCTTGTGATCGTGATGGATCCTGAAAATCCTCCAAATTGTTGACCAAAGGGAATTGTCCTCCGCCAAAGATGGACGGGTTCGAATTGTTGACATCAAGACAGGCGTGAATTACAGGAGGGCGAATGTTATGGATTCGACATTATGGATTCGACCAAAATTCCATTTTATGGATCTTGGGAAGAAGGGTACTACCACTTCTTAAGCTTACGTTTTGCAATAAAGAAAATATCCATAAAAATATAATATTTTAGCAATTCAAAACATGAGAGTCAGAAAAGATCGAATGAAGAAGAATACTTCAAAGATAGTTTAACAATCGAAAAAAGCAATGACATAGCAATTTTGGCAGTTGAAAGCAATGTAACGCAAACTACATAAAAAATCTACAAACATCGATTAATCCATAAGTTAGCAACTTGATGAAAAAATTAAGAATTAAGCTCAAGTTATGACAGAATGTTAATTGTAATCAACTCTAAACAAGTTCCTTGTGTAAGAACACTAAAACCTTTAGTGACATATTAAAGAGTGACGCTAGATGCCAAAATAAAATAGATAGAACCCGTTAAAAAAACGTAACATATTTTAATGTATCAAAATGGCCACCGTAATTTTTTTAAATGTCGATATACAGAGAGATTAATTTTCAATATTTAGATAGAAAACTTAAACCAATTTATATTGAAATGGAGTTGCATAATAAGATTTAAATACCCTTTAAAATTTTACAGTTATATTTAATTTCCATTCGTAGGCAGAAAAATGGGTTCGTAATGATTTGAAAAATTTGGCCTGATTATTATCTTGATACGTTTTAAATGTTACACTCAATCTCTATTGTTTTTATGATCAATAATTCTTCTACTTATAAATTGGCCGAAATTCACTGTCTAGTACTGTAAATATATGTACATATATGAATGTCCCGTTTAACGCCATTGAATAATAATAAATTGAGAAATAAATACATACCGGAATTTTTTTTATGCGGAAACTTACAAATATCTCGGAAAATAAGCACTCTACAATAAAAATGTCCATAATTAAAATTTAATCATTCCGAGATGGAAATACATTAGTTCTAAAATTAGTGGGGGCGGGGGGGTAACTTTCAAATCAAAATAGGAACCCCTATTTTTTATGGCAGTATTTTATTATTATTATTTTTTTTAATTTAACATTTTCGCACTTAACAGTTTTCTCATGAGTGCTGTACTTTTTGAAATATTTACAAAAATCGAAAAACTCCTTTTGGAAGCACCCGGTTAGGCGATTTTAGCCAAAGCTAACTAACTTCCTTACTTATTTTTAGCCGGAGAATCCGCACCTGCAATAAAAATTAGAGGTTCCTATTTTCATTTCTAAGTATGGCCCACCTGCAAGGAGGGGAAGGGGGGTATTAATTGTATCCCTGATGTGTTTCCCCCTTTGGAATGGTAAAATTATGATCATGTAAATTTTTTTCGTAGAGTGCCTATTTTCCGAGATATTTGAAAGTTTCAAATATATTGAAAAAAAAAAAAACACCCGGTATTATAACAATTTCTAACATCCACTTGTTGTGTATTCTGTTGTTTTGTTCAAAAACAAAAACAAAAAATTAACGACAAAAAAATTTGTTAGTTATTTACTTAACTCTAGTTTTTCATGTGACCTAACAGTAGTACTCGTATTTACATATATACAATATGTTCATTTTAAATTCAATTGTTTTTGGTTGTTATTGTTGTTGGAATAGTCGAGTTAATTAAAAATTCGATTTTTCTCGACGTCGTTGTTGTCCCAGGCTTGTGTGTTGACTAATAGAAAATTTACAGAATTATATATATATATATATATATATATATATATATATATATATATATATATATAAATATATATATATATATATATATATATATATATATATATATATATATATATATATATATATATATATCGTCGCTGTAGAGTTATTTTTGTCCATTTTTAGTCAAATTGAATTATATATGCAAATCTCCTAAATTGACGATGGGGAATTCGAATTTGTAGGTTAAAATCGTCTATCTCTGCTGGTTCTGGAGATATTGTCCGATGATTTTGTCTAATTCAGACAAAAAAATTAAATTGTCTATGTCAATTAGAAATACGTGTACTCAAATTTTTTTAATTGTTGTTGTAGGTACAGATTTATCTTTATCCTTAATAGCACACCATTATCTCTATCTCCTTTTTATCTGAGTCTAAATAACATTATCTTCTATTATTATTTTTATTATTTGAGTTCTTATACAAGTAGTGCTGTTATGAAGAAAATAAAACGTGCGTTTCATATTAAATGTTTGATTTGTTTTAATTTTAATAATAATATTAAACGCATATTTAATTTTCTTTAGAACAGAACTAATTATATAAGAACTCAAAATTCTGTACTAAAACTTTTATTACTTGATGTTATATTAGTTTTACGCTATAACTAGATAAATTTCTTATCTAATTAATATTTACTTGCAAGTAAAAATATGACGGTAAATAACAAGAAAATGTAATCTAAAATTTATTTTGTAAATTTCCCATACAAATATGACATTTCTCGTATTGTTTATCCTTAACATACAACTGGTATTCATCGGAAGAACTAATTGAGTTTGGTTATATTTTTCAATAAAAATTAATTTTAATAAATAATTTTTACGAAAAAATTCATTTGAATTATTATTTGTATCTATTCTAAAACTGTATGCCTCCGGTCGATTTTTTTTATCTAAATTGTCAACTTTTAATTTCAATCTTACATTTCGCTATTACTCACTTGGTGGCAGACGACAAGACTCAATGAGTTTGCCTTGACATCGTACGAAAATATAAATAAGCCACTGTAATTATTTTTTTTAGTGTTGTATTTTGTAATAGTTTACAGTAACGGTAAATTTAAAAAAATGTTTATTTAAATGTATGCTGTGTGCCTTAATTGACTAAACTAACTAAACTAAATTATAACGAGTTAGTTCATGCTACATCAAGATAGATGGAACTATCACAAAAATCACTTATTGTGCATCAACTTGAAACTAAACCTAAACCAAAAAGTATTATAGTTTATTTGTAATTTAAAACTATTATAATTATTTTATACTTTTTGGGAAAAGTCACCGAAAAGATACATCGAAAATGTAGTTTTTAGCTACCACCTATTAGGCGATAGCGGATGCCTAAACAATTTGAACAATTTAGTTTCAAAAGTCGGTTAAGGCACACAGCATTTTAATATAAAATTAATTTTTTTATTTTGTTAATTTCTTTCGGAAAACCGAAATGCCACAAATTTATAAATTTGAAAAGCAGGCACATTATATATTTTACACTAGCACCATCTAAGAATAATTAGCAAAACTATACATTAAATTAGAAAAGACAAACATTTAGACAAAAAAATCGGCCGGAGGCACACAGTCAAATTTTGTGTCCCTTAATCGCCTTTTAAAATTAAACTTTTCAAATTGTTCAAGCTTACGCTATTGCTTCATAGGTTTCAAGTGGATTTAGACAAAAATAATTCTACAGCGACGATATATATATATTATATATATATATATATATATATATATATATATATATATATATATATATATATATATAAATATATATATATATATATATATATATATATATATATATATATATATATATATATATATATATATATATATATATATACATATATATTTCGACGATATGGCTCATCACAGTTTCATTTCGTGTACAACAATAGATGATTAAATTAGACAATTGACAAGATTCTTTTATTTTTTGCTCATTTTAGTTTTTTGCGCTAGCCATTTTGTCGTTATGCTTATATATAGCTACATAATATATATTCGTACATAAATTTTATTGTTCGAATAGAATGAATTAAAGCAGTTGGGATTAGTTTTTGTGAACGATATTTTATGCGGGGATATAAAATCGTATATACCCAACCCTCATCATCGTCTTAGATTTAAACATTTTTTTTTTGTTTTATTAAAAAAGAAAATATTTAGATTAGAATAAAAAGAAACGCTTTAATTAAAATATTAATTGGCTTTAGTATATCTAACTGAACAGTATTGATTTCTATGTGTTTTGGGGTATAAATTTAAATTTGAAATCAATGGATGGTAAAAAGAGGTACAAGAGCTGCCTAAAATAATAAGTTTTTCACCAAACTATAAGACAGCTTCGTCACGCAATTAATTGATGTCTGCAAGAGCCTCGTTTTATAAGTAAGTTAATTTAAAGTTGTTATTGCTTTAACGGTTATTAACCACTGTTTTCGGGAGGCACCTGGATAGAATACCACCACAGTATCCTTGGGTTTGTTGTCTTTTTGTGAAACAGAAGGTTCGTACACTCCTGGCTCAAACTATGACGGAAAATCATCTCGGGGATACTCAAAATTTCGGTTATCCGTGCTGCCCAGACGAGTCTAGGTATTGCGAAAATTAAATTCAAAACTGGTTGGTTCGAATTTGTAGACGAAAAAACATGAATGGTGGAAGGCTGAAGTTTAAAGAGTACACCAACCGACTGATAACCGTAATTCATGGAACTTCTATAAAGGAGTCGAACCAAACTAAATATAGCTACAAATAATGGATAACCAAGAGAGCGAATACATATTATTACACAGCTGCCGTGATGGTAAGCGAGAATTAAACAGTCTTTATTTAACCTAACAAAATTTTTAACCTTCCGCCTGGATATAAGAAAGTTAGACCGAACAGGGATCTTGTTATCCTTCCATAATTTATAGCATAGTATATAAAATACATAGTAGTACTATCATAAGAAAAAAATTACTAATTAAAGTGCCAGATGTCGGGTCGATAGAATAAAAACAAATATATGACATTTAGGCGATTATACATATAAAAATATTTTGTTTATTTTAAAACGATACAAGTAGCGACATCTAACACGTCCAACGGCTAACATACCATGGTAGTACTAAGTGTATTTATACTATGCACTAAGCCAGACCGGAGTAGACCGCCTTGTTTTAACCACATTTATGATAGGTACATAACTGTCAAATAATTAAAACGGATAAAGAATCAAACTTCAATTCCTAGTTAAGACTACGATAATCTCGCGTGATTCTAGTACATTTGTGAGGCCGAAACTAATTGATTTTCATTTCAACATATCAACTAAAATCATCAGCAATTATAAACTGCTGATAATTAGGTTTATGGGCTGAAAAGAGTTTCTCTATGTAATTCACATTGCAACCAGGAGCTTATTTTCATTAGACGACACCTCAATGAATAAAACATTTATAGAATCAATAACGAATTTATCAATTATTCTCCACTTCATATTATCAATTGCATATATTGCAACACCAGCATGACTTTTGCGATCTTTTTTGACTAAAGTGAAACCAGAAATATGAACGGACTTAAGTCACAACAAATTCCTATGTTAAATTTTGGTAATGTACGGCTTTTTTCTGAATCTTCGTCATTAACCTTAGAACCTAACCTAACCTAGGTTATTAACTCGGTAATATTAAGATGATTTGATAGCGTAATTTGCTGTTTTAACAGAAAATGATATATGGCGCATAATATAAGGCCATAAACGCAACGATGACTATACTCGCCGAGTTCTCTTTAACCACGATTACCAGAATTTGATGAAAATTTCTAATGTTGTTCATAAAATAAAAGGACATGGTGTACGCTGGTATAGACAGGCAGTATCGGGTGTTGATATCGAATGTTTTTTACTTTTGAGTTCACATAATGCCATTGACGAGGCTCAGTTAAATTTCTGTTTTCAGTAATTCGATTAGCTATATACATACGTTTTTTGCTCTTAAATATCTCCACGTGCGCCCTATTGTTGAAAAAGACTGCAGTCAACCGATGGTCACTACTTGTTGTATGTCTTTAATGCCGTTTTAATGTGATAACCTTTTATAATTCACCATGTTCAAAAAAATTAATGAAATTATCCCTTTAACTCGAGCGCTAACTCGTTAAATATAAGGCATTAATTTATATTAAATATTTGGTTGCGTAGGTTGATCCTTAATCGCAAGGCATCATTTGCAATACTATCACATTGAGTTCAATAAGAGGCGAGAAAAGTAGGATTATCAAATTATGTCAAGTTTTGAACAGTTCGCCTGAATGTCTTTCTAATTGTTATATTATATATATTTTGTTTTCAAATTAATGACGCTTTTATAACAATGCATACATTGGGGCTAATTACATAAAAATATGCGTAAAATAAAAAAAACATATAAAAAGTAGTTCATGTTGTTTGTAATAGATGACACTTATTTGTAATATATATTATTTGTAATAGATGTCAGCAACAATAAGCAACAACCTTGCTTATGAACCAGGCTCTCCTCCCATACGTAAATAACCACCAGTACTTAACGCCATATATCAGCGTCGACTCTGACATATCCCTTGTTCTCTGTGCTGATTTCACTATCGACGTAATCACTAAATGTTGGCAAATGATTAAGGACACCTTCAACTTAAATTGCGTCTTTGATACAAGGATAACCGCTCAAAAGCTATCCTTCATATCGTATTTCTCGTACCACCATCTAATTTTTATTCTTTTGTACACCGCCGATGTTTGGATCTTTGGTGTCGCCTGACTGGCTTGTTTTCCTTTACTTTCATGGTTTTTTCCTTTATCTCCAATTTAGGAGCATAGACTATTACTTTCAGTTCCTCCCAAATGTTTTACCGGGATGTTTTGCTTCGGCTATCACCGTTCGTTTCCACTCTTCTCTTCTTTTTCCTTACGGATTCCATTCGATTGACTTTCGAGTTATATCATTGGTACCTTTTGTTAGTTGGACATACACTCCATTTGGTTTGCAGAAGTGCCTCATTTGTGATTGTGTTTGACCATAAGCATTTTATTAGACGTAAGATTTCTCTCTGTTGGCGTGAGTTTTCACGTTTTACAGCCGTCCAGCATGACTGCTTTCACACAGGTGTTGAACATTTGTATCTTTTTAGTTTTTGACAGGACGAATGCATTTCAGATCTTGTGAAGCACATTGAATATATTTCTTGCTTTGTTGATGCAAAGCTGATGTCCTCTTCAGTTTGCTACAGTGCAACCAAGGTATACGAATTTGCCAATATCCTCGATGGTTTTTGATGATGAGTATGTGTTCGTGTTTAGTCTCAAAGCCTTAGTCTAAGTGGTTGAGTCGCTTTATTGGGTTTCACTGAATGCCAATGTGTAGTGGAAAGAGAACACATCATCCTTGTCTGACCTTGTCGAGAGTGTTGTAATATTTGTCACTCTACTTCCCTTATATTGAGCTCTGGCATCCCAGTACTTTTCCCTAACGAGTTCAATTATCTTTCTCGGAATGCCAAATTAAAACGAGATAAGGTACAAAACGAGATATGGTACAAAACTGGATATTTCAAAACAGTATATTTCGACATGTGTTTTAAACTTAAAATGATTTTTTAGGAAAGTTCTGGAATATGGCCAATTGGGGAGGAACTCGGTGAGTTCTTATCTGATTTTGATGAAATTCGATATGTAAGATATAAATGGGATTTTAAAATGATTTTTTGGTTAAGTTCTGGAATTTGACCAATTAGGAAGGAACTCGACGAGTTCTTAACCGATTATATATGTAGGATGAAAATATGTAGGGTGAAAATGTGATTTTAAAATGATTTTTTCAAGTCAATGATTATTTTAATAAGATGAGAAAAGCAGCAATTAAAAAAACCATTAAGTGAAGGAAAATTCTATCTCTCTGCTTAAAATTATTCAAGTATGAAACCTTATTGGCCATATTCCAGAGGTTTTCCCAAAAAAGGTTTTAAAATCAAATTTAATTATACAATTAAAAAAAAAACATGAAGTGAAGGGAAATTCTATTTCTCTCCTTAGAAATATTCAAGTATGGGACCTTACTGGCCTTATTTCAGAACTTTCCTAAAAAATCATTTTAAGTTTAAAACACATGTCGAAAATATCCTGTTTTGAAATATCCAGTTTTGTACCATATCTCGTTTTGTACCTTATCTCGTTTTGTCAAATCTTATTTTAAAATATCCAGTTTTAAAATGTCCAGTTGTGAGCGGTTCCCCAAATTCACAGAGCTCCATATTGCGAAGAGTAGATATTGTGGTTTGTTCAATTCGTTTGATTGTTCGATTAGGATAAAATTTCTTCGGAATTGTCATAGTCAAGCCCTCTTTCCATTTTTATGGAATTCTATCAGTATTCCCTGCTTCTGCCAATAGTGGAGTTAGAGTTTCAGCCATCACAGATGCGTCGCCATTTAGTAATTTTGCTGGAATACTATCCATTCTGGTTGCTTTTTTTCCTTTAGATTCTTAATAGCACTTTTAACTTTCCGTTCCGTTGTTGGATGGTATTTATGGTTTTGTTATAGTTACCATCGGGGAACCCATCATTTTGTTCACCATCTGTTCCGATATCCTTAAAGAACTCTTTCCATTTATTTAGCTGTTGATTTTATGAAGTTTCTCTTGCCCAGATGAATCATTTATTGATGGTACGTTTGTGAATTTTCCGGTGACACTTCTTACACATGTTGCTTATGCAGTCTCGAGAATATCTTCAGTGTATTTCGTTCGGTCATTTCTGGCCATTTTCTTTATTTGCTTTGCAGTTGCTTCATATTTTGATTTTCCGCCGTATTTGCATGACAGAAGTGTAACTTTAGTAGGTGACTTATTAAATTGTCTTCCACTTATCTCTAATCCATGATGTAGTTTTGGTAGCCAAGCATATGTGTAGCAGTCTTAACGTAGGCTTCTGCTATTTGTTACCATTTCTGATAGATTAAGTTGGACCAGATCTTTGACAGTGCCTTTGGTGTCAGTATTTTTCAATCTCTTTAGTGTTGAAATTTTTCCGGCTGATCTTTACGCGCTTGACTGCTGCTGGTTTGACTTTAAATCTTACTATTACCAGTTGGTAATCTCTGTGTACGTCTGCTTCTTTCATTGCTCTAACATCTTGTAAGGAGGATAGGAATTTCTTGTTAACCATTACACGATTAATTTGATTTTTAGTTCTTCCATCTGGTGTAGTCTAAGTGTATTTATGTATATTCTTGTGTGGGAACTTGCGGCTTCCTATAAATAGCTGATTTGCGAAACAGTATTCGATAACTGTCTTGTAATCGAGAGTAATCTTGCATTTATTATTCTGCTACTTATAGGTTTCTATTCGAGTAGTGCTTTCTTTCTTTTAGGAGTTGCTAATATTCCTACTCCTTGTTCATGTGTGCCTTGTCTGTCAGAATACATCAAATAGGTGTCTGTGTAATGTCTCCTCTATTTTTTCCAATATCTCGATATTATATCGCTTCATATCCTTCTGTACTTGTGCTAACCTTGACGTTTTCGTTAGAGTTATTATGTTCCAGTTCCCAATTCGTGTCCGTTTACGATAGCCAATGGTCGATATTTGCCAAGTTAGGCATTGTTTGCACGATGATTTTGCTGTATGAAATCAATTGTCTGATCTTTCGGTTTGAGGCAACACCTGCGCAGCTGGTCAATAGTGACAAGCGCTGGTTTTTCTCGTAACTGTTCTTATTTTTTTATTTATTGGATGCCGAAACATTATGTCGGATTAGTGAGACCCTAGGATCATTTTTATTTAAATGTTTCTTAGCATCATTTTTAATTTTTGTGTAAGTCCATAGAATATTATTACACCGTTAATGTGAATGTACGTTACGCCTAAATGTCATATATTTATCCTAAATTTTGACGATATTCTATCGCCCCGACATCTGGAACATCAATGGGTAAACTGGTTTTTCTTATGATGGTAGTACTATGTGTATTTATATTATGCATTATCATATGGTAAATGAGCTGTCATGAACATAGGAGTATATTGCATTGAGAGTTGATCATAGAAGATCATTGATGAAAAATTTAAAAAACGTCGAAGAAAGGAAGGATCCCTCTGCGACACCATCGCTTAAAAAATGTGGAATGGAAGCGACTTATATCACCACTTGAATTTTGCGGCAAAGTATACAATTCTTAATGCATAAAATTAAAGAACCGTAAAGGCCAACTGCCCTCAATTTGCACAGCTTGATTTTTATCAGTTGGTAATTGATTATGCGGGCTCAAGTACTTTGGAAAGCATCGTGACGATAGCGATTGGACGATAATTCAGTGAGTCCGATTTGCTGCCCTTTTTTAGCACAGGATATATGTTAGCAGTTTTCTGATGTAGGGAAAATTATTAGAAAACATAGATCGGTGGAACAAACATGATAGTGTCTTAGACAGAGTGATACAAAAATATTTGAGAACAATTAAGGGTTTAAATTTGACTCGATCCATGCGCAGTTATGGGTAAAATGAATCTCTTTGGCAAGTATCGTGTTGTGAACTTCTTTCAACGAATTGAATTTCAACACCGTGGCAGTCCACATGAGCACATCCTTTTGTGGCTCGAGTGTGATTATCGATATAAAGAGACCGTTATAGGGATATACGGTACAGATCGTACGAGATCGATGGTATTGTGAACCACAAACGAGTGATAGTGGCGTTATTTCTACCATTTCGAGGCAGTCGACATACGATGCCAGAGACCGATACCATGGATAATTGACCATTGATATCGAACGTATGGTCGAGGAACTTCGGCAAACGGGCGAACAGTTTAACGACGAAGAACCATTGGGTGCTCGCAATCACCTCGAAGAGTTTGTGAAAATTATATTACAGCTATAGGTGCCGAAGAGAATGCAGATGATTTCGATGCTGCAACTATATGGTGACATCCTACTTGACGAAAGCGTGTAGTAGATCTCCAGCGCGCATGACCATGTGGTGCCGCGCTCTGGCAATCGTTAAACTGAAGAATCACACCGAAGCATCACAAAATGAGCGACGTCTAGTTGGGTGTACTGTCTGGACTGTCTTATAAGATCTCGTTTTCAGTAAGTTACCTTTACGTCATTACGATTAACATTGACGTTGGGAATGGTATAGTGAACGGCGCGATTGGTGTGTTAAAGAATATAGAGCAGTGAAGACGATTACTTTGCAGAGTTAGAAGAACAGAACAAACCGTCAAGGCGTCTCCTACAGTTAGACATAAGAGATGAATATCAGCGACTGTACAAACATCCGCAGTCACACAAGTAAAAAAGTTTTGTTATTTTGTTCCTGATCAGGATTGTTTTATACTTATCACCGCCATTAATGCACAAAACTTGGTCACGCATTCAGAAGACATCTCGTTAATGTCTCGCAAAACCGCATCAAAACTTTTTCAACAACGCTAGGTAATCTCGATGTATCCTGTATGTCATTTCCTTCCTAAAACATTGTACGTATTTTCGTCATATGTCCGTACACGTGGTACAGATAGCCAATTTTGCTTAGTAACTCCGTTGAATTGGGTTTTCGTTTCCTGTGAACTTCTTCAGGTTTTTGAATAAATGTTCCGTGTTCCATGGTGCTGTTGCCCTTTAAGCATAAAAATTTTAAAGTAATAAATTTTGAACAACAATTTGTGATTCATCAACCACATTCATCAATAAAATCCAATAGAAATTGATTAAAATTTTTTTCAATTAAAAAGAAATCAACAAAAAAAAATTCTTCGATAGAAATCAATGAGACATTGAAAAATGTTTCCTTTTCATTAACAAAACAAAAGAATTTTGAAGTTCATTGGCAGACTATAGTAATTTAATACGGATTGATTAACCTTGACATTGAACCTTGCTTGACTTTAGCAGTATTTTAAAGTTAGTAAAGAAATTACGTAACTTATGTTGAATTTAAAATATTGCATGAGTGCCAAAAGTACCTTTAACCTATGTATACATATTTTTTTTACTGTTAAGTGCTCATCAAACATTTTTCGATAATGTACCGAACTTGAAGAACAGCACAAATCTAATATTAATGACGTTATACATTCTTGTAAATTTATTATTTAAAAAGTTTTTGATTCTAAAGTGTATTATATAACACACCATGACGTTTTACCTCCCCCCCCCCCAAACACCGTATGTTATACACATACTTGTTTTCTACTTTTAAAATAATTTTCGGAGAATTATTAACATTTTGGATTTTACCACCGCAGACATACCCAGAAATTTTTGTCACTTCTTCCTCAACACTCGTACATTTTGTAAACTAAACTACTAAAATAATAATGATAACAAATTTGTTGTACAGGCCATTGCAGGTCCTAACCGTATCCACAGCATTTAATGATCACTGCCTAAGTCTTTTACGAGGTATGCGAGTGCCCCCCGATAACCGGGGCTAAATCATGACTAAATCATGTGTGTGGACTATATACCACATGTTATACAATTCTAGGAATTTTAAAGTTTTGTTTTGTTGAACTTATAAAGGACATAAATAGTTAAATGCAAAAGAAGGGACATCGAATTTTGAAAACTTAAGTAAAAAAAATGTTCTTGTTATATTTGATAGTAGAGTTATGAAACATATAGTTTGGTTGATCATAGATGACAAGTCAGGAAGAAGGGAAAATTGAGCACGCCCTAAATCACACATTTTTGCAGTTCCTTATACCCACCCTTGTGTAGAGATACAGTATGGCATCTGGAGCGCATAAAACTAACTGCATTTCTGGATGAGAGATCTCTGGATTATTATAAAAATCAAGTGCAGCAATTACCTAGAATCTCAGTAGAAGGCCCCGAATTAATGTACCATAAATCTTTTCTTTCTTTCTCAATACAGCAATGATGATATAACTGCGGTCCGCCTTGAAGCAGAACAGAAATAGGTTGGTAATACTGGAAGCACCGAAAATAACGAAAAAAGTATGCCATTGTTTAATTACTTCCTAGAAACGAACCTCAATCTATATAATATCGCGCGATGGCTTACATTTATCACAAAAAAAAAGGAAGGTTATGGAAGTGACACGAAAACTTCAGTGACCGTTGAGGATTTCGATTAAATGATGGATATTATCACAAACATTTGCAATCGATCCCTTAATTCAACTCGCCTTGCGATAAAGCATAAAAAGAAGCGGAAACCATCAAATGATAAAGCTAACAGCTAAAAGATTTATCAATCATCAAAATCTGACCACTATTCCGTGTTTTATCGCACAATTTATGCATATTGATAATTTTGTGGGCCCTTGCCTGATTTTTTTGCTCAAAAATAATTTATGAAAATGAACGAATATTTTGCTGCAATATGTATGCTGATATTGAGAGCTTTTGATTAAAGTATCACTCATCAAAATCGGACCACTATTCCGTGTTTTATCGCACAATTTATGCATATTGATAATTTTGTGGGCTAACCCATTGCCTGATTTTTTGCTCAAAAATAATTTATGAAAATGAACGAATATTTTGCTGCAATATTTATGCTGATATCGAGAGCTTTTGATTAAAGTATCACTCATCAAAATCTGACCACTATTCCGTGTTTTATCGCACAATTTATGCATATTGATAATTTTGTGGGCTAACCCCTTACCTGATTTTTTTGCTCAAAAATAATTTATGAAAATGAACGAATATTTTGCTGCAATATTTATGCTGATATCGAGAGCTTTTGATTAAAGTATCACTCATTAAAATCTGACCACTATTTCGTGTTTTACCGCACAATTTATGCATATTGATAATTTTGTGGGCTAACCCCTTGCCTGATTTTTTGCTCAAAAATAATTTATGAAAATGAACGAATATTTTGCTGCAATATTTATGCTGATATCGAGAGCTTTTGATTAAAGTATCACTCATCAAAATCTGACCACTATTCTGTGTTTTATCGCACAATTTTTGCATATTGATAATTTTATGGGCTAACCCCTTACCTGATTTTTTGCTCAAAAATAATTTATGAAAATGAACGAATATTTTGCTGCAATATTTATGCTGATATCGAGAGCTTTTGATTAAAGTATCACTCATCAAAATCGGACCACTATTCCGTGTTTTATCGCACAATTTATGCATATTGATAATTTTGTGGGCTAACCCATTGCCTGATTTTTTGCTCAAAAATAATTTATGAAAATGAACGAATATTTTGCTGCAATATTTATGCTGATATCGAGAGCTTTTGATTGAAGTATCACTCATCAAAATCTGACCACTATTCCGTGTTTTATCGCACAATTTATGCATATTGATAATTTTGTGGGCTAACCCCTTACCTGATTTTTTTGCTCAAAAATAATTTATGAAAATGAACGAATATTTTGCTGTAATATTTATGCTGATATCGAGAGCTTTTGATTAAAGTATCACTCATCAAAATCTGACCACTATTCCGTGTTTTATCGCACAATTTTTGCATATTGATAATTTTGTGGGCTAACCCCTTGCCTGATTTTTATGCTCAAAAATAATTTATGAAAATGAACGAATACTTTGCTGCAATATTTATGCTGATATCGAGAGCTTTTGATTAAAGTATCACTCATCAAAATCTGACCACTATTCCGTGTTTTATCGCACAATTTTTGCATATTGATAATTTTGAGGGCTAACCCCTTGCCTGATTTTTTTGCTCAAAAATAAATTATGAAAATAAACGAATATTTTGCTGCAATATTTATGCTGATATCAAGAGCTTTTGATTAAAGTATCACTCATCAAAATCTGACCACTATTCCGTGTTTTATCGCACAATTTTTGCATATTGATAATTTTGTGGGCTAACCCCTTGCCTGATTTTTTTGCTCAAAAATAATTTATTAAAATGAACGAATATTTTGCTGCAATATTTATGCTGATATCGAGAGCTTTTGATTAAAGTATCACTCATCAAAATCTGACAACTATTCCGTGTTTTATCGCACAATTTTTGCATATTGATAATTTTGTGGGCTAACCCCTTGCCTGATTTTTTTGCTCAAAAATAATTTATGAAAATGAACGAATATTTTGCTGCAATATTTATGCTGATATCGAGAGCTTTTGATTAAAGTATCACTCATCAAAATCTGACTACTATTTCGTGTTTTACCGCACAATTTATGCATATTGATAATTTTGTGGGCTAACCCCTTACCTGATTTTTTGCTCAAAAATAATTTATGAAAATGAACGAATATTTTGCTGCAATATTTATGTTGATATCGAGAGCTTTTGATTAAAGTATCACTCATCAAAATCTGACTACTATTTCGTGTTTTACCGCACAATTTTTGCATATTGATAATTTTGAGGGCTAACCCCTTGCCTGATTTTTTTGCTCAAAAATAAATTATGAAAATAAACGAATATTTTGCTGCAATATTTATGCTGATATCAAGAGCTTTTGATTAAAGTATCACTCATCAAAATCTGACCACTATTCCGTGTTTTATCGCACAATTTTTGCATATTGATAATTTTGTGGGCTAACCCCTTGCCTGATTTTTTTGCTCAAAAATAATTTATTAAAATGAACGAATATTTTGCTGCAATATTTATGCTGATATCGAGAGCTTTTGATTAAAGTATCACTCATCAAAATCTGACAACTATTCCGTGTTTTATCGCACAATTTTTGCATATTGATAATTTTGTGGGCTAACCCCTTGCCTGATTTTTTTGCTCAAAAATAATTTATGAAAATGAACGAATATTTTGCTGCAATATTTATGCTGATATCGAGAGCTTTTGATTAAAGTATCACTCATCAAAATCTGACTACTATTTCGTGTTTTACCGCACAATTTATGCATATTGATAATTTTGTGGGCTAACCCCTTGCCTGATTGTTTGCTCAAAAATAAATTTATGAAAATAAACGAATATTTTGCTGCAATATTTATGCTGATATCGAGAGCTTTTGATTAAAGTATCACTCATCAAAATCTGACCACTATTCCGTGTTTTATTGCACAATTTATGCATATTGATAATTTTGTGGGCTAACCCCTTGCCTGATTTTTATGCTCAAAAATAATTTATGAAAATGAACGAATATTTTGCTGCAATATTTATGATGATGGCGAGAGCTTTTGATTAAAGTATCACTCATCAAAATGTGACCACTATTCCGTGTTTTATCGCACAATTTTTGCATATTGATAATTTTGTGGGCTAACCCCTTGCCTGATTTTTATGCTCAAAAATAATTTATGAAAATGAACGAATACTTTGCTGCAATATTTATGCTGATATCGAGAGCTTTTGATTAAAGTATCACTCATCAAAATCTGACCACTATTCCGTGTTTTATTGCACAATTTATGCATATTGATAATTTTGTGGGCTAACCCCTTGCCTGATTTTTATGCTCAAAAATAATTTATGAAAATGAACGAATATTTTGCTGCAATATTTATGATGATGGCGAGAGCTTTTGATTAAAGTATCACTCATCAAAATGTGACCACTATTCCGTGTTTTATCGCACAATTTTTGCATATTGATAATTTTGTGGGCTAACCCCTTGCCTGATTTTTATGCTCAAAAATAATTTATGAAAATGAACGAATACTTTGCTGCAATATTTATGCTGATATCGAGAGCTTTTGATTAAAGTATCACTCATCAAAATCTGACCACTATTCCGTGTTTTATTGCACAATTTATGCATATTGATAATTTTGTGGGCTAACCCCTTGCCTGATTGTTTGCTCAAAAATAAATTTATGAAAATAAACGAATATTTTGCTGCAATATTTATGCTGATATCGAGAGCTTTTGATTAAAGTATCACTCATCAAAATCTGACCACTATTCCGTGTTTTATTGCACAATTTATGCATATTGATAATTTTGTGGGCTAACCCCTTGCCTGATTTTTATGCTCAAAAATAATTTATGAAAATGAACGAATATTTTGCTGCAATATTTATGATGATGGCGAGAGCTTTTGATTAAAGTATCACTCATCAAAATGTGACCACTATTCCGTGTTTTATCGCACAATTTTTGCATATTGATAATTTTGTGGGCTAACCCCTTGCCTGATTTTTATGCTCAAAAATAATTTATGAAAATGAACGAATACTTTGCTGCAATATTTATGCTGATATCGAGAGCTTTTGATTAAAGTATCACTCATCAAAATCTGACCACTATTCCGTGTTTTATTGCACAATTTATGCATATTGATAATTTTGTGGGCTAACCCCTTGCCTGATTTTTATGCTCAAAAATAATTTATGAAAATGAACGAATATTTTGCTGCAATATTTATGATGATGGCGAGAGCTTTTGATTAAAGTATCACTCATCAAAATCTGACCACTATTTCGTGTTTTATCGCACAATTGATGCATATTGATAATTTTGTGGGCTAACCCCTTGCCTGATTTTTTTGGTCAAAAATAATTTATGAAAATGAACGAATATTTTGCTGCAATATTTATGCTGATATCGAGAGCTTTTGATTAAAGTATCACTCATTAAAATCTGACCACTATTTCGTGTTTTACCGCACAATTTATGCATATTGATAATTTTGTGGGCTAACCCCTTGCCTGATTTTTTGCTCAAAAATAATTTATGAAAATGAACGAATATTTTGCTGCAATATTTATGCTGATATCGAGAGCTTTTGATTAAAGTATCACTCATCAAAATCTGACCACTATTCCGTGTTTTATCGCACAATTTTTGCATATTTATAATTTTGTGGGCTAACCCCTTACCTGATTTTTTGCTCAAAAATAATTTATGAAAATGAACGAATATTTTGCTGCAATATTTATGCTGATATCGAGAGCTTTTGATTAAAGTATCACTCATCAAAATCTGACCACTATTTCGTGTTTTATCGCACAATTGATGCATATTGATAATTTTGTGGGCTAACCCCTAGCCTGATTTTTTTGCTCAAAAATAATTTATGAAAATGAACGAATATTTTGCTGCAATATTTATGCTGATATCGAGAGCTTTTGATTAAAGTATCACTCATCAAAATCTGACCACTATTCCGTGTTTTATCGCACAATTTTTGCATATTGATAATTTTGTGGGCTAACCCCTTACCTGATTTTTTGCTCAAAAATAATTTATGAAAATGAACGAATATTTTGCTGTAATATTTATGCTGATATCGAGAGCTTTTGATTAAAGTATCACTCATCAAAATCTGACCACTATTTCTTGTTTTATCGCACAATTGATGCATATTGATAATTTTGTGGGCTAACCCCTTGCCTGATTTTTTTGCTCAAAAATAATTTATGAAAATGAACGAATATTTTGCTGCAATATTTATGCTGATATCGAGAGCTTTTGATTAAAGTATCACTCATTAAAATCTGACCACTATTTCGTGTTTTACCGCACAATTTATGCATATTGATAATTTTGTGGGCTAACCCCTTGCCTGATTTTTTGCTCAAAAATAATTTATGAAAATGAACGAATATTTTGCTGCAATATTTATGCTGATATCGAGAGCTTTTGATTAAAGTATCACTCATCAAAATCTGACCACTATTCCGTGTTTTATCGCACAATTTTTGCATATTGATAATTTTGTGGGATAATTTTGTGGGCCTGATTTTTTGCTCAAAAATAATTTATGAAAATGAACGAATATTTTGCTGCAATATTTATGCTGATATCGAGAGCTTTTGATTAAAGTATCACTCATCAAAATCTGACCACTATTTCGTGTTTTATCGCACAATTGATGCATATTGATAATTTTGTGGGCTAACCCCTTGCCTGATTTTTTTGCTCAAAAATAATTTATGAAAATGAACGAATATTTTGCTGCAATATTTATGCTGATATCGAGAGCTTTTGATTAAAGTATCACTCATCAAAATCTGACCACTATTCCGTGTTTTATCGCACAATTTTTGCATATTGATAATTTTGTGGGCTAACCCCTTACCTGATTTTTTGCTCAAAAATAATTTATGAAAATGAACGAATATTTTGCTGCAATATTTATGCTGATATCGAGAGCTTTTGATTAAAGTATCACTCATCAAAATCTGACCACTATTCCGTGTTTTATCGCACAATTTTTGCATATTGATAATTTTGTGGGCTAACCCCTTACCTGATTTTTTGCTCAAAAATAATTTATGAAAATGAACGAATATTTTGCTGCAATATTTATGCTGATATCGAGAGCTTTTGATTAAAGTATCACTCATCAAAATCTGACCACTATTTCGTGTTTTATCGCACAATTGATGCATTTGATAATTTTGTGGGTTAACCCCTTGCCTGATTTTTTTGCTCAAAAATAATTTATGGAAATGAACGAATATTTTGCTGCAATATTTATGCTGATATCGAGAGCTTTTGATTAAAGTATCACTCATCAAAATCTGACCACTATTCCGTGTTTTATCGCACAATTTTTGCATATTGATAATTTTGTGGGCTAACCCCTTGCCTGATTTTTTTGCTCAAAAATAATTTATGAAAATGAACGAATATTTTGCTGCAATATTTATGCTGATATCGAGAGCTTTTGATTAAAGTATCACTCATCAAAATCTGACCACTATTTCGTGGTTTTACCGCACAATTTATGCATATTGATAATTTTGTGGGCTAACCCCTTACCTGATTTTTTGCTCAAAAATAATTTATGAAAATGAACGAATATTTTGCTGCAATATTTATGCTGATATCGAGAGCTTTTGATTAAAGTATCACTCATCAAAATCTGACCACTATTCCGTGTTTTATCGCACAATTTTTGCATATTGATAATTTTGTGGGCCCTTGCTTGATTTTTTTGCTCAAAAATAATTTATGAAAATGAACGAATATTTTGCTGCAATATTTATGCTGATATCGAGAGCTTTTGATTAAAGTATCACTCATCAAAATCTGACCACTATTTCGTGTTTTATCGCACAATTGATGCATATTGATAATTTTGTGGGCTAACCCCTTGCCTGATTTTTTTGCTCAAAAATAATTTATGAAAATGAACGAATATTTTGCTGCAATATTTATGCTGATATCGAGAGCTTTTGATTAAAGTATCACTCATTAAAATCTGACCACTATTTCGTGTTTTACCGCACAATTTATGCATATTGATAATTTTGTGGGTTAACCCCTTGCCTGATTTTTTTGCTCAAAAATAATTTATGAAAATGAACGAATATTTTGCTGCAATATTTATGCTGATATCGAGAGCTTTTGATTAAAGTATCACTCATCAAAATCTGACCACTATTCCGTGTTTTATCGCACAATTTTTGCATATTGATAATTTTGTGGGCTAACCCCTTACCTGATTTTTTGCTCAAAAATAATTTATGAAAATGAACGAATATTTTGCTGTAATATTTATGCTGATATCGAGAGCTTTTGATTAAAGTATCACTCATCAAAATCTGACCACTATTTCTTGTTTTATCGCACAATTGATGCATATTGATAATTTTGTGGGCTAACCCCTTGCCTGATTTTTTTGCTCAAAAATAATTTATGAAAATGAACGAATATTTTGCTGCAATATTTATGCTGATATCGAGAGCTTTTGATTAAAGTATCACTCATTAAAATCTGACCACTATTTCGTGTTTTACCGCACAATTTATGCATATTGATAATTTTGTGGGCTAACCCCTTGCCTGATTTTTTGCTCAAAAATAATTTATGAAAATGAACGAATATTTTGCTGCAATATTTATGCTGATATCGAGAGCTTTTGATTAAAGTATCACTCATCAAAATCTGACCACTATTCCGTGTTTTATCGCACAATTTTTGCATATTGATAATTTTGTGGGATAATTTTGTGGGCCTGATTTTTTGCTCAAAAATAATTTATGAAAATGAACGAATATTTTGCTGCAATATTTATGCTGATATCGAGAGCTTTTGATTAAAGTATCACTCATCAAAATCTGACCACTATTTCGTGTTTTATCGCACAATTGATGCATATTGATAATTTTGTGGGCTAACCCCTTGCCTGATTTTTTTGCTCAAAAATAATTTATGAAAATGAACGAATATTTTGCTGCAATATTTATGCTGATATCGAGAGCTTTTGATTAAAGTATCACTCATCAAAATCTGACCACTATTCCGTGTTTTATCGCACAATTTTTGCATATTGATAATTTTGTGGGCTAACCCCTTACCTGATTTTTTGCTCAAAAATAATTTATGAAAATGAACGAATATTTTGCTGCAATATTTATGCTGATATCGAGAGCTTTTGATTAAAGTATCACTCATCAAAATCTGACCACTATTCCGTGTTTTATCGCACAATTTTTGCATATTGATAATTTTGTGGGCTAACCCCTTACCTGATTTTTTGCTCAAAAATAATTTATGAAAATGAACGAATATTTTGCTGCAATATTTATGCTGATATCGAGAGCTTTTGATTAAAGTATCACTCATCAAAATCTGACCACTATTTCGTGTTTTATCGCACAATTGATGCATTTGATAATTTTGTGGGTTAACCCCTTGCCTGATTTTTTTGCTCAAAAATAATTTATGGAAATGAACGAATATTTTGCTGCAATATTTATGCTGATATCGAGAGCTTTTGATTAAAGTATCACTCATCAAAATCTGACCACTATTCCGTGTTTTATCGCACAATTTTTGCATATTGATAATTTTGTGGGCTAACCCCTTGCCTGATTTTTTTGCTCAAAAATAATTTATGAAAATGAACGAATATTTTGCTGCAATATTTATGCTGATATCGAGAGCTTTTGATTAAAGTATCACTCATCAAAATCTGACCACTATTTCGTGGTTTTACCGCACAATTTATGCATATTGATAATTTTGTGGGCTAACCCCTTACCTGATTTTTTGCTCAAAAATAATTTATGAAAATGAACGAATATTTTGCTGCAATATTTATGCTGATATCGAGAGCTTTTGATTAAAGTATCACTCATCAAAATCTGACCACTATTCCGTGTTTTATCGCACAATTTTTGCATATTGATAATTTTGTGGGCCCTTGCTTGATTTTTTTGCTCAAAAATAATTTATGAAAATGAACGAATATTTTGCTGCAATATTTATGCTGATATCGAGAGCTTTTGATTAAAGTATCACTCATCAAAATCTGACCACTATTTCGTGTTTTATCGCACAATTGATGCATATTGATAATTTTGTGGGCTAACCCCTTGCCTGATTTTTTTGCTCAAAAATAATTTATGAAAATGAACGAATATTTTGCTGCAATATTTATGCTGATATCGAGAGCTTTTGATTAAAGTATCACTCATTAAAATCTGACCACTATTCCGTGTTTTATCGCACAATTTATGCATATTGATAATTTTGTTGGCTAACCCCTTACCTGATTTTTTGCTCAAAAATAATTTATGAAAATGAACGAATATTTTGCTGCAATATTTATGCTGATATCGAGAGCTTTTGATTAAAGTATCACTCATCAAAATGTGACCACTATTCCGTGTTTTATCGCACAATTTATGCATATTGATAATTTTGTGGGCTAACCCCTTGCCTGATTTTTATGCTCAAAAATAATTTATGAAAATGAACGAATATTTTGCTGCAATATTTATGATGATGGCGAGAGCTTTTGATTAAAGTATCACTCATCAAAATCTGACCACTATTTCGTGTTTTACCGCACAATTTATGCATATTGATAATTTTGTGGGCTAACCCCTTGCCTGATTGTTTGCTCAAAAATAAATTTATGAAAATAAACGAATATTTTGCTGCAATATTTATGCTGATATCAAGAGCTTTTGATTAAAGTATCACTCATCAAAATCTGACCACTATTCCGTGTTTTATCGCACAATTTATGCATATTGATAATTTTGTGGGCTAACCCCTTGCTTGATTTTTTTGCTCAAAAATAATTAATGAAAATGAACGAATACTTTGCTGCAATATTTATGCTGATATCGAGAGCTTTTGATTAAAGTATCACTCATCAAAATCTGACCACTATTCCGTGTTTTATCGCACAATTTTTGCATATTGATAATTTTGTGGGCTAACCCCTTGCCTGATTTTTTTGCTCAAAAATAATTTATGAAAATGAACGAATATTTTGCTGCAATATTTATGCTGATATCGAGAGCTTTTGATTAAAGTATCACTCATCAAAATCTGACCACTATTTCGTGGTTTTACCGCACAATTTATGCATATTGATAATTTTGTGGGCTAACCCCTTACCTGATTTTTTGCTCAAAAATAATTTATGAAAATGAACGAATATTTTGCTGCAATATTTATGCTGATATCGAGAGCTTTTGATTAAAGTATCACTCATCAAAATCTGACCACTATTCCGTGTTTTATCGCACAATTTTTGCATATTGATAATTTTGTGGGCCCTTGCTTGATTTTTTTGCTCAAAAATAATTTATGAAAATGAATGAATATTTTGCTGCAATATTTATGCTGATATCGAGAGCTTTTGATTAAAGTATCACTCATCAAAATCTGACCACTATTTCGTGTTTTATCGCACAATTGATGCATATTGATAATTTTGTGGGCTAACCCCTTGCCTGATTTTTTTGCTCAAAAATAATTTATGAAAATGAACGAATACTTTGGTGCAATATTTATGCTGATATCGAGAGCTTTTGATTAAAGTATCACTCATTAAAATCTGACCACTATTTCGTGTTTTATCGCACAATTTATGCATATTGATAATTTTGTGGGTTAACCCCTTGCCTGATTTTTATGCTCAAAAATAATTTATGAAAATGAACGAATATTTTGCTGCAATATTTATGATGATGGCGAGAGCTTTTGATTAAAGTATCACTCATCAAAATGTGACCACTATTCCGTGTTTTATCGCACAATTTATGCATATTGATAATTTTGTGGGCTAACCCTTTGCTTGATTTTTATGCTCAAAAATAATTTATGAAAATGAACGAATACTTTGGTGCAATATTTATGCTGATATCGAGAGCTTTTGATTAAAGTATCACTCATCAAAATCTGACCACTATTCCGTGTTTTATCGCACAATTTTTGCATATTGATAATTTTGTGGGCTAACCCCTTGCCTGATTTTTTTGCTCAAAAATAATTTATGAAAATGAACGAATATTTTGCTGCAATATTTATGCTGATATCGAGAGCTTTTGATTAAAGTATCACTCATCAAAATCTGACCACTATTCCGTGTTTTATCGCACAATTTATGCATATTGATAATTTTGTGGGCTAACCACTTGCCTGATTTTTATGTTCAAAAATAATTTATGAAAATGAACGAATATTTTGCTGCAATATTTATGCTGATATCAAGAGCTTTTGATTAAAGTATCACTCATCAAAATCTGACCACTATTCCGTGTTTTATCGCACAATTTATGCATATTGATAATTTTGTGGGCTAACCCCTTGCCTGATTTTTTTGCTCAAAAATAATTTATGAAAATGAACGAATATTTTGCTGCAATATTTATGCTGATATCGAGAGCTTTTGATTAAAGTATCACTCATCAAAATCTGACCACTATTCCGTGTTTTATCGCACAATTTTTGCATATTGATAATTTTGTGGGCTAACCACTTGCCTGATTTTTATGTTCAAAAATAATTTATGAAAATGAACGAATACTTTGCTGCAATATTTATGCTGATATCGAGAGCTTTTGATTAAAGTATCACTCATCAAAATCTGACCACTATTCCGTGTTTTATCGCATAATTGATGCATATTGATAATTTTGTGGGCTAACCCCTTGCCTGATTTTTTTGCTCAAAAATAATTTTTGAAAATGAACGAATATTTTACTGCAATATTTATGATGATGACGAGAGCTTTTGATTAAAGTATCACTCATCAAAATGTGACCACTATTTCGTGTTTTACCGCACAATTTATGCATATTGATAATTTTGTGGGCTAACCACTTGCCTGATTTTTATGTTCAAAAATAATTTATGAAAATGAACGAATATTTTGCTGCAATATTTATGCTGATATCGAGAGCTTTTGATTAAAGTATCACTCATCAAAATCTGACCACTATTCCGTGTTTTATCGCACAATTTTTGCATATTGATAATTTTGTGGGCTAACCCCTTGCCTGATTTTTTTGCTCAAAAATAATTTATGAAAATGAACGAATATTTTGCTGCAATATTTATGCTGATATCGAGAGCTTTTGATTAAAGTATCACTCATCAAAATGTGACCACTATTCCGTGTTTTATCGCACAATTTATGCATATTGATAATTTTGTGGGCTAACCACTTGCCTGATTTTTATGTTCAAAAATAATTTATGAAAATGAACGAATATTTTGCTGCAATATTTATGCTGATATCAAGAGCTTTTGATTAAAGTATCACTCATCAAAATCGGACCACTATTCCGTGTTTTATCGCACAATTTATGCATATTGATAATTTTGTGGGCTAACCCCTTGCCTGATTTTTTTGCTCAAAAATAATTTATGAAAATGAACGAATACTTTGGTGCAATATTTATGCTGATATCGAGAGCTTTTGATTAAAGTATCACTCATCAAAATCTGACCACTATTCCGTGTTTTATCGCACAATTTTTGCATATTGATAATTTTGTGGGCTAACCCCTTGCCTGATTTTTTTGCTCAAAAATAATTTATGAAAATGAACGAATATTTTGCTGCAATATTTATGCTGATATCGAGAGCTTTTGATTAAAGTATCACTCATCAAAATCTGACCACTATTCCGTGTTTTATCGCACAATTTTTGCATATTGATAATTTTGTGGGCTAACCCCTTGCCTGATTTTTTTGCTCAAAAATAATTTATGAAAATGAACGAATATTTTGCTGCAATATTTATGCTGATATCGAGAGCTTTTGATTAAAGTATCACTCATCAAAATGTGACCACTATTCCGTGTTTTATCGCACAATTTATGCATATTGATAATTTTGTGGGCTAACCCCTTGCTTGATTTTTTTGCTCAAAAATAATTTATGAAAATGAACGAATACTTTGGTGCAATATTTATGCTGATATCGAGAGCTTTTGATTAAAGTATCACTCATCAAAATCTGACCACTATTCCGTGTTTTATCGCACAATTTTTGCATATTGATAATTTTGTGGGCTAACCCCTTGCCTGATTTTTTTGCTCAAAAATAATTTATGAAAATGAACGAATATTTTGCTGCAATATTTATGCTGATATCGAGAGCTTTTGATTAAAGTATCACTCATCAAAATCTGACCACTATTCCGTGTTTTATCGCACAATTTTTGCATATTGATAATTTTGTGGGCTAACCCCTTGCCTGATTTTTTTGCTCAAAAATAATTTATGAAAATGAACGAATATTTTGCTGCAATATTTATGCTGATATCGAGAGCTTTTGATTAAAGTATCACTCATCAAAATGTGACCACTATTCCGTGTTTTATCGCACAATTTATGCATATTGATAATTTTGTGGGCTAACCCCTTGCTTGATTTTTTTGCTCAAAAATAATTTATGAAAATGAACGAATACTTTGGTGCAATATTTATGCTGATATCGAGAGCTTTTGATTAAAGTATCACTCATCAAAATCTGACCACTATTCCGTGTTTTATCGCACAATTTTTGCATATTGATAATTTTGTGGGCTAACCCCTTGCCTGATTTTTTTGCTCAAAAATAATTTATGAAAATGAACGAATATTTTGCTGCAATATTTATGCTGATATCGAGAGCTTTTGATTAAAGTATCACTCATCAAAATCTGACCACTATTCCGTGTTTTATCGCACAATTTTTGCATATTGATAATTTTGTGGGCTAACCCCTTGCCTGATTTTTTTGCTCAAAAATAATTTATGAAAATGAACGAATATTTTGCTGCAATATTTATGCTGATATCGAGAGCTTTTGATTAAAGTATCACTCATCAAAATGTGACCACTATTCCGTGTTTTATCGCACAATTTATGCATATTGATAATTTTGTGGGCTAACCCCTTGCTTGATTTTTTTGCTCAAAAATAATTTATGAAAATGAACGAATACTTTGGTGCAATATTTATGCTGATATCGAGAGCTTTTGATTAAAGTATCACTCATCAAAATCTGACCACTATTCCGTGTTTTATCGCACAATTTTTGCATATTGATAATTTTGTGGGCTAACCCCTTGCCTGATTTTTTTGCTCAAAAATAATTTATGAAAATGAACGAATATTTTGCTGCAATATTTATGCTGATATCAAGAGCTTTTGATTAAAGTATCACTCATCAAAATCTGACCACTATTCCGTGTTTTATCGCACAATTTATGCATATTGATAATTTTGTGGGCTAACCCCTTGCCTGATTTTTTTGCTCAAAAATAATTTATGAAAATGAACGAATACTTTGGTGCAAAATTTATGCTGATATCGAGAGCTTTTGATTAAAGTATCACTCATCAAAATCTGACCACTATTCCGTGTTTTATCGCACAATTTTTGCATATTGATAATTTTGTGGGCTAACCCCTTGCCTGATTTTTTTGCTCAAAAATAATTTATGAAAATGAACGAATATTTTGCTGCAATATTTATGCTGATATCGAGAGCTTTTGATTAAAGTATCACTCATCAAAATGTGACCACTATTCCGTGTTTTATCGCACAATTTATGCATATTGATAATTTTGTGGGCTAACCCCTTGCTTGATTTTTTTGCTCAAAAATAATTTATGAAAATGAACGAATACTTTGGTGCAATATTTATGCTGATATCGAGAGCTTTTGATTAAAGTATCACTCATCAAAATCTGACCACTATTCCGTGTTTTATCGCACAATTTTTGCATATTGATAATTTTGTGGGCTAACCCCTTGCCTGATTTTTTTGCTCAAAAATAATTTATGAAAATGAACGAATATTTTGCTGCAATATTTATGCTGATATCGAGAGCTTTTGATTAAAGTATCACTCATCAAAATCTGACCACTATTCCGTGTTTTATCGCACAATTTATGCATATTGATAATTTTGTGGGACCACTTGCCTGATTTTTATGTTCAAAAATAATTTATGAAAATGAACGAATATTTTGCTGCAATATTTATGCTGATATCAAGAGCTTTTGATTAAAGTATCACTCATCAAAATCTGACCACTATTCCGTGTTTTATCGCACAATTTATGCATATTGATAATTTTGTGGGCTAACCCCTTGCCTGATTTTTTTGCTCAAAAATAATTTATGAAAATGAACGAATATTTTGCTGCAATATTTATGCTGATATCGAGAGCTTTTGATTAAAGTATCACTCATTAAAATCTGACCACTATTTCGTGTTTTATCGCACAATTTATGCATATTGATAATTTTGTGGGTTAACCCCTTGCCTGATTTTTATGCTCAAAAATAATTTATGAAAATGAACGAATATTTTGCTGCAATATTTATGATGATGGCGAGAGCTTTTGATTAAAGTATCACTCATCAAAATGTGACCACTATTCCGTGTTTTATCGCACAATTTATGCATATTGATAATTTTGTGGGCTAACCCCTTGCTTGATTTTTTTGCTCAAAAATAATTTATGAAAATGAACGAATACTTTGGTGCAATATTTATGCTGATATCGAGAGCTTTTGATTAAAGTATCACTCATCAAAATCTGACCACTATTCCGTGTTTTATCGCACAATTTATGCATATTGATAATTTTGTGGGCTAACCCCTTGCCTGATTTTTTTGCTCAAAAATAATTTATGAAAATGAACGAATATTTTGCTGCAATATTTATGCTGATATCGAGAGCTTTTGATTAAAGTATCACTCATCAAAATCTGACCACTATTCCGTGTTTTATCGCACAATTTTTGCATATTGATAATTTTGTGGGCTAACCCCTTGCCTGATTTTTTTGCTCAAAAATAATTTATGAAAATGAACGAATATTTTGCTGCAATATTTATGCTGATATCGAGAGCTTTTGATTAAAGTATCACTCATCAAAATGTGACCACTATTCCGTGTTTTATCGCACAATTTATGCATATTGATAATTTTGTGGGCTAACCCCTTGCTTGATTTTTTTGCTCAAAAATAATTTATGAAAATGAACGAATACTTTGGTGCAATATTTATGCTGATATCGAGAGCTTTTGATTAAAGTATCACTCATCAAAATCTGACCACTATTCCGTGTTTTATCGCACAATTTTTGCATATTGATAATTTTGTGGGCTAACCCCTTGCCTGATTTTTTTGCTCAAAAATAATTTATGAAAATGAACGAATATTTTGCTGCAATATTTATGCTGATATCGAGAGCTTTTGATTAAAGTATCACTCATCAAAATGTGACCACTATTCCGTGTTTTATCGCACAATTTATGCATATTGATAATTTTGTGGGCTAACCCCTTGCCTGATTTTTATGTTCAAAAATAATTTATGAAAATGAACGAATATTTTGCTGCAATATTTATGCTGATATCAAGAGCTTTTGATTAAAGTATCACTCATCAAAATCTGACCACTATTCCGTGTTTTATCGCACAATTTATGCATATTGATAATTTTGTGGGCTAACCCCTTGCCTGATTTTTTCGCTCAAAAATAATTTATGAAAATGAACGAATATTTTGCTGCAATATTTATGCTGATATCGAGAGCTTTTGATTAAAGTATCACTCATTAAAATCTGACCACTATTTCGTGTTTTATCGCACAATTTATGCATATTGATAATTTTGTGGGTTAACCCCTTGCCTGATTTTTATGCTCAAAAATAATTTATGAAAATGAACGAATATTTTGCTGCAATATTTATGATGATGGCGAGAGCTTTTGATTAAAGTATCACTCATCAAAATGTGACCACTATTCCGTGTTTTATCGCACAATTTATGCATATTGATAATTTTGTGGGCTAACCCCTTGCTTGATTTTTTTGCTCAAAAATAATTTATGAAAATGAACGAATACTTTGGTTCAATATTTATGCTGATATCGAGAGCTTTTGATTAAAGTATCACTCATCAAAATCTGACCACTATTCCGTGTTTTATCGCCTGATTTTTATGTTCAAAAATAATTTATGAAAATGAACGAATATTTTGCTGCAATATTTATGCTGATATCAAGAGCTTTTGATTAAAGTATCACTCATCAAAATCTGACCACTATTCCGTGTTTTATCGCACAATTTATGCATATTGATAATTTTGTGGGCTAACCCCTTGCCTGATTTTTTTGCTCAAAAATAATTTATGAAAATGAACGAATATTTTGCTGCAATATTTATGCTGATATCGAGAGCTTTTGATTAAAGTATCACTCATCAAAATGTGACCACTATTTCGTGTTTTACCGCACAATTTATGCATATTGATAATTTTGTGGGCTAACCACTTGCCTGATTTTTATGTTCAAAAATAATTTATGAAAATGAACGAATATTTTGCTGCAATATTTATGCTGATATCGAGAGCTTTTGATTAAAGTATCACTCATCAAAATCTGACCACTATTCCGTGTTTTATCGCACAATTTTTGCATATTGATAATTTTGTGGGCTAACCCCTTGCCTGATTTTTTTGCTCAAAAATAATTTATGAAAATGAACGAATATTTTGCTGCAATATTTATGCTGATATCGAGAGCTTTTGATTAAAGTATCACTCATCAAAATGTGACCACTATTCCGTGTTTTATCGCACAATTTATGCATATTGATAATTTTGTGGGCTAACCACTTGCCTGATTTTTATGTTCAAAAATAATTTATGAAAATGAACGAATATTTTGCTGCAATATTTATGCTGATATCAAGAGCTTTTGATTAAAGTATCACTCATCAAAATCTGACCACTATTCCGTGTTTTATCGCACAATTTATGCATATTGATAATTTTGTGGGCTAACCCCTTGCCTGATTTTTTTGCTCAAAAATAATTTATGAAAATGAACGAATACTTTGGTGCAATATTTATGCTGATATCGAGAGCTTTTGATTAAAGTATCACTCATCAAAATCTGACCACTATTCCGTGTTTTATCGCACAATTTTTGCATATTGATAATTTTGTGGGCTAACCCCTTGCCTGATTTTTTTGCTCAAAAATAATTTATGAAAATGAACGAATATTTTGCTGCAATATTTATGCTGATATCGAGAGCTTTTGATTAAAGTATCACTCATCAAAATGTGACCACTATTCCGTGTTTTATCGCACAATTTATGCATATTGATAATTTTGTGGGCTAACCACTTGCCTGATTTTTATGTTCAAAAATAATTTATGAAAATGAACGAATACTTTGCTGCAATATTTATGCTGATATCGAGAGCTTTTGATTAAAGTATCACTCATCAAAATCTGACCACTATTCCGTGTTTTATCGCATAATTGATGCATATTGATAATTTTGTGGGCTAACCCCTTGCCTGATTTTTATGCTCAAAAATAATTTTTGAAAATGAACGAATATTTTACTGCAATATTTATGATGATGGCGAGAGCTTTTGATTAAAGTATCACTCATCAAAATCTGACCACTATTCCGTGTTTTATCGCACAATTTTTGCATATTGATAATTTTGTGGGCTAACCCCTTGCCTGATTTTTTTGCTCAAAAATAATTTATGAAAATGAACGAATATTTTGCTGCAATATTTATGCTGATATCGAGAGCTTTTGATTAAAGTATCACTCATCAAAATGTGACCACTATTCCGTGTTTTATCGCACAATTTATGCATATTGATAATTTTGTGGGCTAACCACTTGCCTGATTTTTATGTTCAAAAATAATTTATGAAAATGAACGAATACTTTGGTGCAATATTTATGCTGATATCGAGAGCTTTTGATTAAAGTATCACTCATCAAAATCTGACCACTATTCCGTGTTTTATCGCACAATTTTTGCATATTGATAATTTTGTGGGCTAACCCCTTGCCTGATTTTTTTGCTCAAAAATAATTTATGAAAATGAACGAATATTTTGCTGCAATATTTATGCTGATATCGAGAGCTTTTGATTAAAGTATCACTCATCAAAATCTGACCACTATTCCGTGTTTTATCGCACAATTTTTGCATATTGATAATTTTGTGGGCTAACCACTTGCCTGATTTTTATGTTCAAAAATAATTTATGAAAATGAACGAATACTTTGCTGCAATATTTATGCTGATATCGAGAGCTTTTGATTAAAGTATCACTCATCAAAATCTGACCACTATTCCGTGTTTTATCGCATAATTGATGCATATTGATAATTTTGTGGGCTAACCCCTTGCCTGATTTTTATGCTCAAAAATAATTTTTGAAAATGAACGAATATTTTACTGCAATATTTATGATGATGGCGAGAGCTTTTGATTAAAGTATCACTCATCAAAATCTGACCACTATTCCGTGTTTTATCGCACAATTTTTGCATATTGATAATTTTGTGGGCTAACCCCTTGCCTGATTTTTTTGCTCAAAAATAATTTATGAAAATGAACGAATATTTTGCTGCAATATTTATGCTGATATCGAGAGCTTTTGATTAAAGTATCACTCATCAAAATCTGACCACTATTCCGTGTTTTATCGCACAATTTTTGCATATTGATAATTTTGTGGGCTAACCACTTGCCTGATTTTTATGTTCAAAAATAATTTATGAAAATGAACGAATATTTTGCTGCAATATTTATGCTGATATCGAGAGGTTTTGATTAAAGTATCCACTATTCCGTATACGGAATACGGTCCACTATTCCGTGTTTTATCGCACAATTTATGCATATTGATAATTTTGTGGGCTAACCCCTTGCTTGATTTTTTTGCTCAAAAATAATTTATGAAAATGAACGAATACTTTGGTGCAATATTTATGCTGATATCGAGAGCTTTTGATTAAAGTATCACTCATCAAAATCTGACCACTATTCCGTGTTTTATCGCACAATTTTTGCATATTGATAATTTTGTGGGCTAACCCCTTGCCTGATTTTTTTGCTCAAAAATAATTTATGAAAATGAACGAATATTTTGCTGCAATATTTATGCTGATATCGAGAGCTTTTGATTAAAGTATCACTCATCAAAATCTGACCACTATTCCGTGTTTTATCGCACAATTTATGCATATTGATAATTTTGTGGGCTAACCACTTGCCTGATTTTTATGTTCAAAAATAATTTATGAAAATGAACGAATATTTTGCTGCAATATTTATGCTGATATCAAGAGCTTTTGATTAAAGTATCACTCATCAAAATCTGACCACTATTCCGTGTTTTATCGCACAATTTATGCATATTGATAATTTTGTGGGCTAACCCCTTGCCTGATTTTTTTGCTCAAAAATAATTTATGAAAATGAACGAATATTTTGCTGCAATATTTATGCTGATATCGAGAGCTTTTGATTAAAGTATCACTCATTAAAATCTGACCACTATTTCGTGTTTTATCGCACAATTTATGCATATTGATAATTTTGTGGGTTAACCCCTTGCCTGATTTTTATGCTCAAAAATAATTTATGAAAATGAACGAATATTTTGCTGCAATATTTATGATGATGGCGAGAGCTTTTGATTAAAGTATCACTCATCAAAATGTGACCACTATTCCGTGTTTTATCGCACAATTTATGCATATTGATAATTTTGTGGGCTAACCCCTTGCTTGATTTTTTTGCTCAAAAATAATTTATGAAAATGAACGAATACTTTGGTGCAATATTTATGCTGATATCGAGAGCTTTTGATTAAAGTATCACTCATCAAAATCTGACCACTATTCCGTGTTTTATCGCACAATTTTTGCATATTGATAATTTTGTGGGCTAACCCCTTGCCTGATTTTTTTGCTCAAAAATAATTTATGAAAATGAACGAATATTTTGCTGCAATATTTATGCTGATATCGAGAGCTTTTGATTAAAGTATCACTCATCAAAATCTGACCACTATTCCGTGTTTTATCGCACAATTTTTGCATATTGATAATTTTGTGGGCTAACCCCTTGCCTGATTTTTTTGCTCAAAAATAATTTATGAAAATGAACGAATATTTTGCTGCAATATTTATGCTGATATCGAGAGCTTTTGATTAAAGTATCACTCATCAAAATGTGACCACTATTCCGTGTTTTATCGCACAATTTATGCATATTGATAATTTTGTGGGCTAACCCCTTGCTTGATTTTTTTGCTCAAAAATAATTTATGAAAATGAACGAATACTTTGGTGCAATATTTATGCTGATATCGAGAGCTTTTGATTAAAGTATCACTCATCAAAATCTGACCACTATTCCGTGTTTTATCGCACAATTTTTGCATATTGATAATTTTGTGGGCTAACCCCTTGCCTGATTTTTTTGCTCAAAAATAATTTATGAAAATGAACGAATATTTTGCTGCAATATTTATGCTGATATCGAGAGCTTTTGATTAAAGTATCACTCATCAAAATCTGACCACTATTCCGTGTTTTATCGCACAATTTTTGCATATTGATAATTTTGTGGGCTAACCCCTTGCCTGATTTTTTTGCTCAAAAATAATTTATGAAAATGAACGAATATTTTGCTGCAATATTTATGCTGATATCGAGAGCTTTTGATTAAAGTATCACTCATCAAAATGTGACCACTATTCCGTGTTTTATCGCACAATTTATGCATATTGATAATTTTGTGGGCTAACCCCTTGCTTGATTTTTTTGCTCAAAAATAATTTATGAAAATGAACGAATACTTTGGTGCAATATTTATGCTGATATCGAGAGCTTTTGATTAAAGTATCACTCATCAAAATCTGACCACTATTCCGTGTTTTATCGCACAATTTTTGCATATTGATAATTTTGTGGGCTAACCCCTTGCCTGATTTTTTTGCTCAAAAATAATTTATGAAAATGAACGAATATTTTGCTGCAATATTTATGCTGATATCGAGAGCTTTTGATTAAAGTATCACTCATCAAAATCTGACCACTATTCCGTGTTTTATCGCACAATTTTTGCATATTGATAATTTTGTGGGCTAACCCCTTGCCTGATTTTTTTGCTCAAAAATAATTTATGAAAATGAACGAATATTTTGCTGCAATATTTATGCTGATATCGAGAGCTTTTGATTAAAGTATCACTCATCAAAATGTGACCACTATTCCGTGTTTTATCGCACAATTTATGCATATTGATAATTTTGTGGGCTAACCCCTTGCTTGATTTTTTTGCTCAAAAATAATTTATGAAAATGAACGAATACTTTGGTGCAATATTTATGCTGATATCGAGAGCTTTTGATTAAAGTATCACTCATCAAAATCTGACCACTATTCCGTGTTTTATCGCACAATTTTTGCATATTGATAATTTTGTGGGCTAACCCCTTGCCTGATTTTTTTGCTCAAAAATAATTTATGAAAATGAACGAATATTTTGCTGCAATATTTATGCTGATATCAAGAGCTTTTGATTAAAGTATCACTCATCAAAATCTGACCACTATTCCGTGTTTTATCGCACAATTTATGCATATTGATAATTTTGTGGGCTAACCCCTTGCCTGATTTTTTTGCTCAAAAATAATTTATGAAAATGAACGAATACTTTGGTGCAAAATTTATGCTGATATCGAGAGCTTTTGATTAAAGTATCACTCATCAAAATCTGACCACTATTCCGTGTTTTATCGCACAATTTTTGCATATTGATAATTTTGTGGGCTAACCCCTTGCCTGATTTTTTTGCTCAAAAATAATTTATGAAAATGAACGAATATTTTGCTGCAATATTTATGCTGATATCGAGAGCTTTTGATTAAAGTATCACTCATCAAAATGTGACCACTATTCCGTGTTTTATCGCACAATTTATGCATATTGATAATTTTGTGGGCTAACCCCTTGCTTGATTTTTTTGCTCAAAAATAATTTATGAAAATGAACGAATACTTTGGTGCAATATTTATGCTGATATCGAGAGCTTTTGATTAAAGTATCACTCATCAAAATCTGACCACTATTCCGTGTTTTATCGCACAATTTTTGCATATTGATAATTTTGTGGGCTAACCCCTTGCCTGATTTTTTTGCTCAAAAATAATTTATGAAAATGAACGAATATTTTGCTGCAATATTTATGCTGATATCGAGAGCTTTTGATTAAAGTATCACTCATCAAAATCTGACCACTATTCCGTGTTTTATCGCACAATTTATGCATATTGATAATTTTGTGGGACCACTTGCCTGATTTTTATGTTCAAAAATAATTTATGAAAATGAACGAATATTTTGCTGCAATATTTATGCTGATATCAAGAGCTTTTGATTAAAGTATCACTCATCAAAATCTGACCACTATTCCGTGTTTTATCGCACAATTTATGCATATTGATAATTTTGTGGGCTAACCCCTTGCCTGATTTTTTTGCTCAAAAATAATTTATGAAAATGAACGAATATTTTGCTGCAATATTTATGCTGATATCGAGAGCTTTTGATTAAAGTATCACTCATTAAAATCTGACCACTATTTCGTGTTTTATCGCACAATTTATGCATATTGATAATTTTGTGGGTTAACCCCTTGCCTGATTTTTATGCTCAAAAATAATTTATGAAAATGAACGAATATTTTGCTGCAATATTTATGATGATGGCGAGAGCTTTTGATTAAAGTATCACTCATCAAAATGTGACCACTATTCCGTGTTTTATCGCACAATTTATGCATATTGATAATTTTGTGGGCTAACCCCTTGCTTGATTTTTTTGCTCAAAAATAATTTATGAAAATGAACGAATACTTTGGTGCAATATTTATGCTGATATCGAGAGCTTTTGATTAAAGTATCACTCATCAAAATCTGACCACTATTCCGTGTTTTATCGCACAATTTATGCATATTGATAATTTTGTGGGCTAACCCCTTGCCTGATTTTTTTGCTCAAAAATAATTTATGAAAATGAACGAATATTTTGCTGCAATATTTATGCTGATATCGAGAGCTTTTGATTAAAGTATCACTCATCAAAATCTGACCACTATTCCGTGTTTTATCGCACAATTTTTGCATATTGATAATTTTGTGGGCTAACCCCTTGCCTGATTTTTTTGCTCAAAAATAATTTATGAAAATGAACGAATATTTTGCTGCAATATTTATGCTGATATCGAGAGCTTTTGATTAAAGTATCACTCATCAAAATGTGACCACTATTCCGTGTTTTATCGCACAATTTATGCATATTGATAATTTTGTGGGCTAACCCCTTGCTTGATTTTTTTGCTCAAAAATAATTTATGAAAATGAACGAATACTTTGGTGCAATATTTATGCTGATATCGAGAGCTTTTGATTAAAGTATCACTCATCAAAATCTGACCACTATTCCGTGTTTTATCGCACAATTTTTGCATATTGATAATTTTGTGGGCTAACCCCTTGCCTGATTTTTTTGCTCAAAAATAATTTATGAAAATGAACGAATATTTTGCTGCAATATTTATGCTGATATCGAGAGCTTTTGATTAAAGTATCACTCATCAAAATGTGACCACTATTCCGTGTTTTATCGCACAATTTATGCATATTGATAATTTTGTGGGCTAACCACTTGCCTGATTTTTATGTTCAAAAATAATTTATGAAAATGAACGAATATTTTGCTGCAATATTTATGCTGATATCAAGAGCTTTTGATTAAAGTATCACTCATCAAAATCTGACCACTATTCCGTGTTTTATCGCACAATTTATGCATATTGATAATTTTGTGGGCTAACCCCTTGCCTGATTTTTTTGCTCAAAAATAATTTATGAAAATGAACGAATATTTTGCTGCAATATTTATGCTGATATCGAGAGCTTTTGATTAAAGTATCACTCATTAAAATCTGACCACTATTTCGTGTTTTATCGCACAATTTATGCATATTGATAATTTTGTGGGTTAACCCCTTGCCTGATTTTTATGCTCAAAAATAATTTATGAAAATGAACGAATATTTTGCTGCAATATTTATGATGATGGCGAGAGCTTTTGATTAAAGTATCACTCATCAAAATGTGACCACTATTCCGTGTTTTATCGCACAATTTATGCATATTGATAATTTTGTGGGCTAACCCCTTGCTTGATTTTTTTGCTCAAAAATAATTTATGAAAATGAACGAATACTTTGGTTCAATATTTATGCTGATATCGAGAGCTTTTGATTAAAGTATCACTCATCAAAATCTGACCACTATTCCGTGTTTTATCGCCTGATTTTTATGTTCAAAAATAATTTATGAAAATGAACGAATATTTTGCTGCAATATTTATGCTGATATCAAGAGCTTTTGATTAAAGTATCACTCATCAAAATCTGACCACTATTCCGTGTTTTATCGCACAATTTATGCATATTGATAATTTTGTGGGCTAACCCCTTGCCTGATTTTTTTGCTCAAAAATAATTTATGAAAATGAACGAATATTTTGCTGCAATATTTATGCTGATATCGAGAGCTTTTGATTAAAGTATCACTCATCAAAATGTGACCACTATTTCGTGTTTTACCGCACAATTTATGCATATTGATAATTTTGTGGGCTAACCACTTGCCTGATTTTTATGTTCAAAAATAATTTATGAAAATGAACGAATATTTTGCTGCAATATTTATGCTGATATCGAGAGCTTTTGATTAAAGTATCACTCATCAAAATCTGACCACTATTCCGTGTTTTATCGCACAATTTTTGCATATTGATAATTTTGTGGGCTAACCCCTTGCCTGATTTTTTTGCTCAAAAATAATTTATGAAAATGAACGAATATTTTGCTGCAATATTTATGCTGATATCGAGAGCTTTTGATTAAAGTATCACTCATCAAAATGTGACCACTATTCCGTGTTTTATCGCACAATTTATGCATATTGATAATTTTGTGGGCTAACCACTTGCCTGATTTTTATGTTCAAAAATAATTTATGAAAATGAACGAATATTTTGCTGCAATATTTATGCTGATATCAAGAGCTTTTGATTAAAGTATCACTCATCAAAATCTGACCACTATTCCGTGTTTTATCGCACAATTTATGCATATTGATAATTTTGTGGGCTAACCCCTTGCCTGATTTTTTTGCTCAAAAATAATTTATGAAAATGAACGAATACTTTGGTGCAATATTTATGCTGATATCGAGAGCTTTTGATTAAAGTATCACTCATCAAAATCTGACCACTATTCCGTGTTTTATCGCACAATTTTTGCATATTGATAATTTTGTGGGCTAACCCCTTGCCTGATTTTTTTGCTCAAAAATAATTTATGAAAATGAACGAATATTTTGCTGCAATATTTATGCTGATATCGAGAGCTTTTGATTAAAGTATCACTCATCAAAATGTGACCACTATTCCGTGTTTTATCGCACAATTTATGCATATTGATAATTTTGTGGGCTAACCACTTGCCTGATTTTTATGTTCAAAAATAATTTATGAAAATGAACGAATACTTTGCTGCAATATTTATGCTGATATCGAGAGCTTTTGATTAAAGTATCACTCATCAAAATCTGACCACTATTCCGTGTTTTATCGCATAATTGATGCATATTGATAATTTTGTGGGCTAACCCCTTGCCTGATTTTTATGCTCAAAAATAATTTTTGAAAATGAACGAATATTTTACTGCAATATTTATGATGATGGCGAGAGCTTTTGATTAAAGTATCACTCATCAAAATCTGACCACTATTCCGTGTTTTATCGCACAATTTTTGCATATTGATAATTTTGTGGGCTAACCCCTTGCCTGATTTTTTTGCTCAAAAATAATTTATGAAAATGAACGAATATTTTGCTGCAATATTTATGCTGATATCGAGAGCTTTTGATTAAAGTATCACTCATCAAAATGTGACCACTATTCCGTGTTTTATCGCACAATTTATGCATATTGATAATTTTGTGGGCTAACCACTTGCCTGATTTTTATGTTCAAAAATAATTTATGAAAATGAACGAATACTTTGGTGCAATATTTATGCTGATATCGAGAGCTTTTGATTAAAGTATCACTCATCAAAATCTGACCACTATTCCGTGTTTTATCGCACAATTTTTGCATATTGATAATTTTGTGGGCTAACCCCTTGCCTGATTTTTTTGCTCAAAAATAATTTATGAAAATGAACGAATATTTTGCTGCAATATTTATGCTGATATCGAGAGCTTTTGATTAAAGTATCACTCATCAAAATCTGACCACTATTCCGTGTTTTATCGCACAATTTTTGCATATTGATAATTTTGTGGGCTAACCACTTGCCTGATTTTTATGTTCAAAAATAATTTATGAAAATGAACGAATACTTTGCTGCAATATTTATGCTGATATCGAGAGCTTTTGATTAAAGTATCACTCATCAAAATCTGACCACTATTCCGTGTTTTATCGCATAATTGATGCATATTGATAATTTTGTGGGCTAACCCCTTGCCTGATTTTTATGCTCAAAAATAATTTTTGAAAATGAACGAATATTTTACTGCAATATTTATGATGATGGCGAGAGCTTTTGATTAAAGTATCACTCATCAAAATCTGACCACTATTCCGTGTTTTATCGCACAATTTTTGCATATTGATAATTTTGTGGGCTAACCCCTTGCCTGATTTTTTTGCTCAAAAATAATTTATGAAAATGAACGAATATTTTGCTGCAATATTTATGCTGATATCGAGAGCTTTTGATTAAAGTATCACTCATCAAAATCTGACCACTATTCCGTGTTTTATCGCACAATTTTTGCATATTGATAATTTTGTGGGCTAACCACTTGCCTGATTTTTATGTTCAACAATAATTTATGAAAATGAACGAATATTTTGCTGCAATATTTATGCTGATATCGAGAGGTTTTGATTAAAGTATCCACTATTCCGTATACGGAATACGGTCCACTATTCCGTATTTTATCGCACAATTTATGCATATTGATAATTTTGTGGGCTAACACACCCCTTGCCTGATTTTGCCAAACTTGTTATGCATTTGGTAAATAACATTTTCACTGCCAGCAAACCTCCCTTAAAGCCTAGAGAGACACGCAAACCCCTACAGGATAGTTAGAAACCCATAAGATGGAATTAAGGTGGACCACCCTTATTAAAGCTAAAAGTACTAAAGAGTCTCAGGACTAGACCTGTATAAGATGGATCTAAGATTATCTCACATCATTACAAGCTCGAAATAAATGGAACACATCGAATTAGAATCTAAAAGTCGACAGTTCTCGTTAAAAAGATAGCCCGTTACTTACCAATCAAGAAAACATTCGAAAACCAATTACCTTTATTCGAGGCAGCCGCTTCGTTTATGTTGACAATATTATTATATATATATTGTCAGTTTGGCGTTCAAATTTTATCATAAAATCAAAGTTATGGATTAACAGCCTATATAAAAGTTGCAAATCATCAGCAAATCAATTGTGATTGCATACATGATCTTTCAATAAGTCCCGATACTAACCCAGAGATGGCGCCTTTAATGAAAAATCTTTATGAATTTTAAAAGGTAGTAAATTTGTTTTTTAATGGGAAAAACACAGTTATTCGGATTCTGTTTCGGCATAATCAACCATTTGTCGGAGGGCACAAATGACGCTAAACGCTCTAGTCGTTCAAATGAAGCAGTGACTTAAGAAAACATCAAGCAATTCCTGAAAATTGTGATGAAGTTCTTCTGCACATGGGAAACTTCCATCATATACGCCAAATCAGATGCAATCCAAACTACAGCGGGTTAACAAGTTTCCGAGTTCTTATCATGCCAATACAAAAAAAAATTACCATTGCGTTCTGTGCAATAAACAATCACATTCCATTATGCGCTGCTTTGCATTCCTGATATTTTGATGGTCGGACCAGTGGTCCAAAAAGAATTAGTATATGTGCTATGTCGTTTTAGGTCACACAAATATTGACAGACGTTTCGAAGATGGGTTCGCTGATGCAAGCAAAACAGCTTATGGTGCAGCAATCTACACAAGATGTTAACAACCGAACGGACGGTTCTTTGGGCAACTTTTATGCTCTAAGTCTAGAGTAGCACCACTACATAAATCTACGATACCACGATTGAAGTTATCAGCGGCATTACTGTTGGCTCAACTAATGTCACAAGTTAGGGACATTATGAAATTTCCTGTCAGTGGTATCATTTATTGGACGGACTCAACAATAGTCCTCCATTGGATTAAAGCGTCTCCATCGCACTTGAAAACCTTTGTGGCAAACAGAGTTGCACAAATACAAGAAGAACCGAATCCTCAACAATGGTATCATATAGAATCAACACAAAATCCAACTGATGTCGTTTCTCGAGGAAAAATGGCAGCTGATTTAATACGATGTGAGTTGTGATTTAATGGACCACAAATGTTACATTTTCTAAAGGCTCCGTGACTGAAAGCGAAGACATCCTTTGGTGCTGACTATAAAGACTGCGAGTATAAAGCAGTCACTGCTTTGACAACTGTATCTACAAGCGCAGATAACTTCTCAAGAATGAAATATACATAAATAATTACCATAAATTGTTAAGAGTGATGGCATATTCTAGCAGATTTATAAACAATAGCCGCAAGAAAAAAGATGGACAAATCACAGGGCCTCTGAATAGCCAAGACTTCAATGAAGGTTTACAAATTACCATTCGTCTAGTTCAAGTGGAATGTTTTTCGAATGATAAAAACAGATTACAATAGAAGGACTTCATCTGTCCTTCAAAACAACTTAGCAGCCTGTCACTTATTCAGCTAGCAGGTTTGGCCAATCCATGGCAGAAAAGTAGCAACTCAGATGTTTCGAGAGTGTATCCGATGTCACCGAGTCAATACAGCTTCAATAGTACAACAAATGGGAAGCTTACCGAAGGAACGAGTTGAAGCAACGCCACCATTCCACTGCGTTGGAATTAATTTTTGTGGTCCATTCTACATTACGCAAAGAATTCATGGTCGAGCAGTGATCAAAACATACCTCTGCATCTTCGTATGTTTCTCAACAAAGGCCGTTCACTTGGAACTTGCTGCAGATCTCAGACGTTTTACTGCTACAAAAGGTTTGTGTAAGAAAGTTTTCTCTGACAATGGGACAAACTTTGTAGGAGCAAATTCTGAGCTAAACTAGTTGTACAAACTTCTTCAAGACTCCAACTTGCAACTTGCTGCAGCAAGGCATACAGAATATGTTTCGCACCACCACGGTCTCCACATTTCGGTGGACTTTATGAAGCTGCCGTCGTGTTATTAATTTCACTCACGTCGTGTTATGGGCAACAAAGTCTTTACATATGAAGAATTAAACACGATATGCAAATAAATGAAAGCCATTTTAAATTCCCGGCCCATCACACCACTCACGTCAGTTCCTGATGGTACAGTTATCTTTACTCCAGCACATTTTTTAACCGGCCGACCACTCACTGCAATAGTCAATTGGTCATAAAAAACGATGGCGCCTCATTCAGCAAATCACTCAGCATTTTTGGACCAGGTGGTCCAAGGAATATCTACAAGAACTTCAGCATCGGTGAAAATGGAAAGATCAGCAACCAAACATAAAAATTGGGCAAATTGTTTTTGTCAAGGATGACAATCTTCCTCCCATGAAATGGCAGATGGGGAAAATTGTAACTGTAAACCCTGAAGCTGATGGATTAATCCGCGTAGTCAGCGTTAAAACCCAAAACAGTGGTGTATCAACGAGTTATCAGTCTTAATTTCTTAGGGCACACAATTGGATTTTAGGGCTTGGATTTTCTAATACATCCTCTCCCAAGCAATTTTACTCAATCGAAAGAAAATTGAGTGGTCGCCCAGAGATTTATAGTAAATATCAAAATTTCATCAAAACAACTTCGGGTAGTCTTCAACGGCTCATTCAAATCAGCATCGAAAATATCGTTGAATGACTTAGATAAGAGTCCTATAGTCCAACAAGATTTATTATCTATAATACTTAGGTTTCGGAAACATCTAGTTGCCTGTACGGCTGATATTGTCAAAATGTATATAGACAAACCCGGATCTTAGGAGGTCGAAATTTATGTAGACACATACATCAAAAATGTATTCCTTGTTTCAAACAGGCCTAAATTGCATCATTAAATTATGGGTGATTTACCCGCTGATCGGATAACTAGGTCTAGACCTTTCTCAGTTGTTGGAATAAACTTCTGTGGATCATTCCAACTAAACGGTCAAAAGTCAGAACCAAAATATACGTATGTTTATTTATTTGCTTCGCAGTCAAGGCTGTTCATTTGGAAATCGAAATCAATTTGTCGTCAGAAGCTTTCCTGGCTTGTTTACGAAGATTTTTCGCAAGGCGTGGCTATATTGTAGTAAAATCTACTCAGATAATGCCAATAATTTTATTGATGCTCGTTCTGAATCAAAGAAAGCAACGAATTCGGCAAATTCAAATTCCCAAATATCAACTTCACAGTCAATCCAAAATGTGTCTTCTTCGCCATCAAAATCATTAGAGGAACCACTAATTCAAGGTATTTCGTTCATATAGTTAGAGGCATGTATTCGTACGTGTTTTTAATGAGTGAGAGCATTATTAGGTTTTTGTTCCGTTTCAGTTTTGTAACCGAAAAATTAGCTAATTGTCTTAAACTTCCATCGCAACGTTCATCAATTCAAATTTACGGCATATCAAATTCAGTAACCGCATAATATAAATACACATATAGTACTATCATGGTATGTTAGCCCATTGACGTGCTAGATGTCGCTACTGTTATCGTTTTAAAATAATTAAAATATTTGTATATATATAATCGCCTAAATGTCATATATTTATTCTAAATGTCTTTTTTTTATGATGGTAGTACTATGTGTAATATTATGGTAACCGCCAGTACTATGACTATGCTGGTAACTATTGAATCTCACCAATTAAAGGTTCATGTTCTAAATAAAATTACTGATCCACAATCAGTGCTAAATGTGGACATAAGTAATTGGAAAATTCCACAAAACATTTCATTACAGATCCAAATTTGAAACAGCCACAAGAAATATAGATATGCTAATTAGAGCTGAGCTATATTGTAAATTATTGTCTGTTGGACAAATACAATTGAGTGAGACATTTCCAGACTTACAAAATACGGAATTGGGTTGGGTTGTCTCTGGTAGTACAACTGCAAATTCCAATTCTAAAGGAATTTTTTATTATTATTATTCAAGATTATTGAGACTTAAAAAAAATTCCAGAGTCTCATTATTTTCTACCACATCATTGTGAGCTCAAGCTCAACTACGAATCTACGCATCAATTTTGACGTTTCAGCTAAAACCAACTCCTACAAGTCATTAAATGAATCACTTATGGTTGAACCTGTAATTCAATCTGACTTGGTTTCAATTTTATTAAGATTTAGACGTTGGGGCGCTGACATCAGTAAAATGTACCGGCAAACAAAAATTTGTCAGAACGATTCACATTATCAATACATCTTCTGGAGAGACAATCCCGAAGATGAACTTCAAATTTATCGTCTAATTACGATCACTTACGGTACTGCGTCAACGCCGTATTTAGTCACGCGTTGTTTGCTCCAGCTGTGCATCGAAGAAGCAAGGTCGTGTAATATGACATGTACGTTGATGATCTGCTAACTTGTACTAATTCTATCAATGAAGCAAAACATCTTCAAAGTGAGGTAACCTTGCTTCTTGCTACGGTTGGAATGGACTTTAAAAAAAAGTTAAAGAAAGCTTTCACGTTCTTAACAACGAAAATTTTATCAAAACCCTGGGTATGATCTAACAACCTGAAAGACTATTTTTGCTATATGGTCAAACTTTCACCGAATCCAAAAAGAATTACCAAGCGTTTAGTGCTCTCCGAAACAGCCAATCTTTTCGATCCTCTTGGATTAGTGGGTCCTGTAAGTGTACTTGCAAAAATATGTATTTAGCAACGTTAGTAACTGAAACAAGACTAAGATGAAGCATTACCAACTTGCTTGTTTGAATCAGTTCCGCGTAAAACGGTGCATTGAAACTTACGATATCACCACCGATATACAAATTCATAGTTTTGATGTCAAAGTTGCGCAATTGATGTCAAAGTAAACGAAATATTTTATTGAACCGATTTTTCGATCGTTTGGCATTGGATAACATCAGCAAGCTCACATTCTAAAGTTTTTGGTTCCAATCAAATAGCTGAGATCCATCGGTTGTCTGATCCCAAGGAATGAAATCATGTTGCCGCAGCGAAAACAATGCAGCAGATATTATTTCGAGGGGTCTGATGCCTGCACAGTTCATAAAGTTTTACCAGAACAACGAAATGCTTTCTGCCTTCTCACATGTGAAAAGGAAGATGTTCTACTAAAACATAAGTCAACGATTTATGTCTCTGCAACGAAGTATGTCATACCTTTGTCGATTTGCAAAAAATTGCCGAAAAATAAAGGAAAACAGTAAATTTGGAGAGCTTGATGTTGAGGAGCTTGCCGAAGGTTATAACGTAATCATAAAGAGCATTCAAGATCAGCAGTTTCAAGCAGAGGTGGTCTCATTATTAGATCACCAAAGTATTCCTCGGACCAGCACATTAAACACATTAAATCCGTTCATTGACACAGGTAGTATTTTGCGAGTAGGAGATCGTCTCAAAAACGCATAAATACCGTACTCCTCAAAATTTCCAATTATATTACCGTTAAATAATAAAACTACACTAACAATTTTTAACCACTATCATTGTCATTATTTACATCCATGTTCACAAGCACTCTTAGCAATGATCAAAGAGAAATATTAGCCAATCTAATATAAAAGGCCACCTAATTTGTCACAATTCATGGGAAACTTACCAAAACAGAGAGTTTCCCCGGCAGATCCCTTTTCTGTTGTAGGAATTGAATTTAATATTTCATATTTCAAGTGTGGCATTTAGGCGTTTAAACATATAAAAATATTTTGATTATTTTACAACGATAGAGACATCTAGCACGTGTATTTATACTATGCTTTCAGCGAATTGTATGAAGGTCTAATCTTCATGAGTGATTTATGGTGGAGGCTATCGAATCAGCCCAAAATTTACAGTGAGAACTTTTAAGCGGGTGCGTCCATATTTCCAAGTGGAGGTTCTTATGAGGAATGAATGTGCTAAATACAATGAGATTATGAGTGATCGCCAAAGTACATCATTTGTTTTTCAATATCAAGCGCTATAGTTTTAGTATATTAAAGCCAGTAATCACTGATCTTACATAGTGCTCCGGTATGGATTCAATCAAATCGTGAATCTTGTAAGGATGCGGCCCAGTGATCCAACCTTCGTTTAGTCGCTTCCTATGAAATGCAAAGGACACTGAGGTAGTTTTCAAAAGATATCATGCTCGTGTAAAAATACTTGAAGAAATAAGTCTCCCGACCACAGGTGCCAATGAAAAAAAAAAATTGTAATATTCAAAAAAATAAAAGTTGATATGAATTAATGACCGCTATTAACAACCATCCAACATACACCCATACATATATAAATACAATTAAAACCTTCTATATTACAAGCCGTTTTCAATTTCTCATGCACGCAATATAAAACTTTCGGTGCATTCCATATAAAAAAAATGTCAATGTTTGTAATATAGACGGTTCTGTAAAAAAAAATTGATCAGGATTTATTTATTAAGGATGAAAAAAAAATCCGATCGATATCCACATAAAAAAAAAACAAAAACAACAAAACACCATAATATATATGAGCACATACCCATCGTTAAAATCACTAACTCGTCTCTTACATCCATCGAACGAATCAATGTTGCCACACTTAAATTTTTTTATAGTTCTATCGATTTTATCGAGACACTTTTGTCCGCACGTCTGCTGCGGTATTGAATGCTGTTGTACCTGGTGCGGTACTGATGATAATTGTTGTGGCATTTTAACTGGACTGCTGCTATTTTGAATCGATGCTGTTAATTTAATCGCAGTCTCATAATTACGTATATTTTTTGATTGGTGCGGCGGCTGTGACATACTCAAACACGAATTAAAATCATTATAGTATTCGACACGTATCAATTCGGCCGTATCATAATTTTTTTTTAATTTTTTTAATTTTGATGGTGTTACTGGTTCGGTACAACTAGACGCTGGTATATCGACCGATTGTCCAGTTACGTGTTGCGGTGTTGATAATTCGGTTGTGTTCGACGATGGCTCTTTTTTTGTTGGATTAAACATTTTTTGTTCAATTGTGCAGGTATTTTGGATTAGCAATTTTTTTGTAAAAATTTTTATCATAAATTTTAATAAATTATCATTTTCGAATAATAGATTATTTTGATTATTCGCATTTGTATTAATAATCGTTTCGGTCATTTCGATTTTGGAAAATCGTTTATTTTATTTTTAGTATTTAAATCATTAAAATTTTTTCTGAAAAATAAATATATATATATTGTACAATAATCAAATATTGTTCATACAAACAAACCATTCGTACCTGTCTACAGTCGTATATTTATATATAATTTAGATATGTACGATATGAAAAATGAAAATTAACGCGCGACATTCGTGCATGTTTACAGTTTAATTAGCTAATTGACATGGAAACAAAAAAAAATTAATTATGCCATTTTGTTCATAATATTTACTGTTCGCCTTTTTACCGTTAAAATGAACAAAATGGACTCATAATTGATTTAAAATTTCTTTTTAATAATTAATTAATTAACGAAATAAAAAAAAAACAACAACAAACAAACAGAAAATTTTTTTACTTAACATTTACATAATATACAGGGTGCGTTTTGTGTTCCTGGTCGATTTTGTTTAACCGCCATTTTATTTTCCCATTTCATAATATAATAATGTCGATTCGATTCGTCAAAAAACACTTTTATAAATAAATAGCTTTTTCTCTCTCATTGTTCGATTTACAGCTAAAATAAGATTGTTTTCTCAAACAATCGAAATCGACAGAAAAACAAATCGAAATCGACATTAGTGAAAATATAGTGTTACGATTTCTCTAGAATTGAAACTAGAGACATCTATTAAGGAACATTAGTACTAGCATAGTTTTTACTAAGAATTGAGCAAATAAAATAGAGTTATGACATCTCGAAAGAAGTAGAATTCGACATCGACGTCGAAATTAATATTCGACGTAATTTTCGTATTTAAACGCGTACAGAGGATATGAGTTATAATTAAAGCACTAAAAAGTTAAGACTTAAGGATTAGTGTCATACCCACTACCAGTGGCAAGCGGCTAATCTAGTAAAATTACAAATATTGTAAGAAGTGAATTATTATTGTTAAAATATAGAATTATTTATTGTGATTAAAATAAAGAATAATTGTGTTATTATTGTTAAAATTATTGTGTGTGTAAGTGTAGTGTTTGTGGACAGTGGTAATCAGTGGAAACTATTCACATTCTGAATAGTGATACGAACCGGTAATAGGCGAAAACGTACAATTGGTGACAGCGGTGGGATTCTGAATATTTAAAGTTATTAACGACAAGTTATCGAATAAACGATTGAGGAAGGAGTTGGCTATCCGTGACAACCAGCCATTCTAAAAATGAATTACAAATAAGACTCCGCAAATCCACGATACATAAAAGATGGATCCGGAGCATCACACGACTAAGATAGAGGAGGCTGATGCTAATGAACAGAACGCAAGAACGAAATGATGGGATAAATAAATTGAAAAATTTCAAGAGGAAATTCGAAAATCCCAAGAAGAAGAAACCAAACGATAAGAAACATTTCTTGATGAGAAACATCAAGAAATGGCCGTTACTCTTGATCATTACGTAGAAAAATTACAAAAGGAATTCAAAACGGTCATCAAAATCTAGATACAAAAATCGAACGAGTCGAACAGAAATTGCTTCGTCTCAAAAAAGAGCTACTTGACGTCAAAGTAAATGGAATAACATTGCAAGAAGTCTAATCAGTCAAATAAAAGCCTTCAACCTTTGATGGAACCTTTGATGGATCGTTTGACATATTTAAACTTCAGTTTGAAACAGCAGCCACCATAAATTGTTGGAGTGAAAAAAGTCACATCGCATGACTGATTGCAGTATTAAAAGGAACTTTAACTAACTCTATAGACTCTATAGATCGTTCCAGAAAATGAGCGTGATGATTACGGTAAAGTATTGCAAATGTTGGAGCATAAACGAGAACTCTACAGAATGCAGCTAAAAGTTCGAAATCGAAAAAGTGACAAAAAGAGCCAACACCCAGTCAACAATAAAATTTAAAGATGTCAACCGAAAGGCCAAATGCTGGTGTTGTGATAAAACGGGCTACATCTTAAGAGGTTGTAATAGCAAATGGAAGCCAGCCAGTACGAAGGTTAAGGTTACAAACGACTACTGGTTAAAGTGTGGTAATGAAAGGTAAGAAATGAGTTTGGTTACGGATTGGGAATATACCAAGTTTCACCATTAAGTGTTGACAGCCTCATGTAATATTGGGCATGGATTTCATAAGGGGGGCGGATTCATTTTGGATGTTGGTCAAGGTGTTTTAAGAAGAGGACTATAATCGGAAAAGACCAAAGAACAACGACAGCGGAAAACAGTCGAAGATCTAACGCAGAAATGGATGAAATACCTAACACCGAAATAGAAACAGGTAGTGAAAGCGTTACGGGAAAAATAGTTATCTCTTAACTATTATCTGAGATAGTTATCTCTTACCAAGAATCGATGACACATTGGATATTGGGAGTTAGAATTCGTAGATGAGAATAAAGAAAAGACAGCGTCCAGTGTAGAATTTCGAGTCAGTTGTATTCCAGGAGATGTATTAAATGCCGGGCATAATTAAAACACGAACGACACCTATGCATTCACAATCAGACGGTACGGTGGAGCGATTTAATGCCACGTTCGAGACAACGTACATCGCAAAGACTGTGGAGAAATACCAGCGCAACTGGGATCGAACAATTCTTCTGTTCCTAATGGCCTATCGGTCGGCGGACTATACAATAGGAATTACAGCAGCAAAGATAATTTTTGGTAGTAATGTACGGCTGCCAGGGAACTTAAAGTTTGGAATCGTTTAGAAAAGTAAAACACATATCGACCCAATCAGGCTGCTTCAAATAAGTAATAATAACGGATTTTACGCCGTTGAGCTTGTTTTGATATATATATATATATATATATATATATATATATATATATATATATATATATATATATATATATATATATATATATTCTATAGTCAGCTTCAGCATATTCGGCCCTCATAAAAAAATCCTAAACTAAAGTGAAATTACTAAGTAAATTTTGGGGTGCAAGAGGCAGAAATAGGTCAAGCAAACATTGCTTGGGTTTTTTAAATTTGGGTGACTGCTTGGTGAAAAAGTAAAAATGGAATGGATTGAGAAACCTTCCCACCTTGCAAACAAATAAAAACTGTGTGAAAGTGAGAACCAAATGCCTAAACGCTAAAAAAAAAGATTTTTTGAGGAGCTGGTTAGAAAACATCAACGACTATGTACTAAACGGAACCTCCTCAGCATATATGCAACCACCCTCAGAGATGATATAATGATGCACTGATAACAAATAAAACTGACGTTGTCTCGGTATGGCAATCCTACTTTCAAAACCTACTAAAAAGGAATGTCGATGCAACTCTGAGCAGAACCATAGAACCGCCAAGCGTTGAAAATGTCGTTGAACACCTCACAGTAGAAGGGGTATACGAGGCAGCTATCGATAAGTTAAAGAATGCGAAAGCCCCGGGTTTCAATGGAATTTAATTCTAGCAATTTGGGATCAACAGCACCCACATGCCGGCTACATAAAAATAGATGGGGTCTAAATCATGGAAAGCCTTCTTAAATACTTCAAATAAAGTATTTGCTAACTTTGAACTAGCCGGACTCATCCCTTTCAGTGAAGCGATAAATGAAGATTATCAGTGTACATTTCAAACCAACCGTTCAATCACTGATCAAATCTTTACGATCAGGATGATACTACAGCCCTTCATCGAGACGACTCGAATTAAAAATCAATAATCACAAAGTTCTTTTCAACATCTAGAAGCATCTCCACGACGAATTATAGAACTGTTGCGCATGAATACAGTTACATGAAAAACTTTCGTGAACTTTAACCTTGAAAAAAAATTTTCAGGTAGATATAAATCCCAAAATACTGGTGATTAAAAAATTTTCTACTTACAGCTACAACTTTTGCCATCATAACATCTATCGCGATCAAGCAAACTCGCGCTTTAAAAAGCACTAACACTATCTGTGCTAACCTATGGAAGTGAAAGCTGGACCCTGACTTAAAATTACTGCAATAATCTCTCTACATTCGAGAGGAAGGTGATCTTCGTGACATATAGAATGTCAGAACTGGAGGCAACGTGCGATGGAATGATATGAATAGAGGTGGCCTAAGCGATATAAGGATGTAAAGTCAGACAGAAAGGAAGGAAAATAAAGAAAAACTGCGGTCAACAATAAAGCCAACATACACCAGACAAGCTTGATGCAGTGAGGCAAAGTATTTTTTAGATGCTCGGGTACCTCGCATACGCCATCCACAAGAATTGAGAACAACTCCATCACGTTTGCTAAAAATTCGCAAAAAAGCTGCAGGAAAATGACATTGAACGATGGCAAGATTGTAGTGCTCAAGAACAGTTTTAAACGGCCCTGGTCCATACCTTGCACTTTGGTGTATCATATACTCATTTTAAATATCTTTGTTCCGTGATATCCTGTTTCAGGACTTTTTCTAATGTTTAGTCTTTTTTGATGAATTGTTGGACTCTAGAGGTAAAACACTTAATTTATGGTAATGGGTCTTTTGAGTACATCAACGTTACTTTCTTTTACGATAACTACTCTCGTTAGGTTATCTTTATCTGGTTGTAGCTCAATAATCCTTTCTAAAGGGCAGTTTATTTTAAAACTGTCATGTTCTTAAAATAATATCCTTTTATTCTGCTTGTTTGCTGGTCCGTTGATTTATTTGTTGCAATCCAGTTATTTAGTAAATTGACCAATGCTTCCAGAAATCTTGAAGCATCTTTTGGAGTAACCTTCACCGACGATTGGTAGACATTTTTTGTTCAACAAATTTGATTTTGGACTTTTAATTAGCAAATCACTAATTAAAGGGTCCTAAAGTTGTTAGTGAAATTAGGTCAGATTCAATTTATGTGAGGGGTTGAGAATGAAGCCATGCTTTGCAATCTGCAATATAACTGTTTATAGTTCTTCATAAATCATAAGTAAGAGCTATGCTGGTTTTCAGAGTCCTCCGAAATGTTAAGAAGATGTTGGTATAAAATGCGATTCGATACCAATGTCAAGATCCGTTGTCGTGAGTCTTTTTGAGATAATGCCATAAAGGATATAGTAGTCAAATCGCTGTCAAGTGCACTAGGAAGTAATATTTCTGTAGTTGCAAGGAAATATTCTTTAAATGACGTATTAGCACGTCCTTTCGAGCGTCTCACTGAGATGGTGCTAGCGTAGTATATCCTTTCGTTAGAAAATAATGTCATGGCGTGACTTGTTCTTTAAGTAAACTTGCCATTAGCTGATGTTTTATTGAATCATTGAATCGTTTGTTACTTCTGCCGTTTATGAATCAATTTTTGTTTCTAAGATGTGACAGAGTGTTAATAATTCAAATAATGAATTAATCAAAGGAAGTTGCTATTTGTTATTACCGAGCCTTCTTTACTTTCTTTTTTGACGTAAGGAGCTTCTGACATTGATTTGATGGCATTGAAGGCGAATGTATTTTTGTTTATTACCAATTTTCTTGGGCGTTTTGGTGGTATCATTCGCAGGATTGGCGGAATGGGTGGTTCGTTGGTAGGGTATTGGAACGTATTGGGTTCAGAGTGAAGCCATGCAGAACGCCCGATAGAGTATCGAGCGTTCCTGAAGAGTCACCAATTGTGTGGACATGGAGAAAACACCTATGCGAAAAGGTTGGATTGTGAGTTTGTTATTATATTATTATATTATTATATTATTATATTATTATATTATTATATTATTATATTATTATATTATTATATTATTATATTATTATATTATTATATTATTATATTATTATATTATTATATTATTATATTATTATATTATTATATTATTATATTATTATATTATTATATTATTATATTATTATATTATTATATTATTATATTATTATATTATTATATTATTATATTATTATATTATTATATTATTATATTATTATATTATTATATTATTATATTATTATATTATTATATTATTATATTATTATATTATTATATTATTATATTATTATATTATTATATTATTATATTATTATATTATTATATTATTATATTATTATATTATTATATTATTATATTATTATATTATTATATTATTATATTATTATATTATTATATTATTATATTATTATATTATTATATTATTATATTATTATATTATTATATTATTATATTATTATATTATTATATTATTATATTATTATATTATTATATTATTATATTATTATATTATTATATTATTATATTATTATATTATTATATTATTATATTATTATATTATTATATTATTATATTATTATATTATTATATTATTATATTATTATATTATTATATTATTATATTATTATATTATTATATTATTATATTATTATATTATTATATTATTATATTATTATATTATTATATTATTATATTATTATATTATTATATTATTATATTATTATATTATTATATTATTATATTATTATATTATTATATTATTATATTATTATATTATTATATTATTATATTATTATATTATTATATTATTATATTATTATATTATTATATTATTATATTATTATATTATTATATTATTATATTATTATATTATTATATTATTATATTATTATATTATTATATTATTATATTATTATATTATTATATTATTATATTATTATATTATTATATTATTATATTACTATATTATTATATTATTATATTATTATATTATTATATTATTATATTATTATATTATTATATTATTATATTATTATATTATTATATTATTATATTATTATATTATTATATTATTATATTATTATATTATTATATTATTATATTATTATATTATTATATTATTATATTATTATATTATTATATTATTATATTATTATATTATTATATTATTATATTATTATATTATTATATTATTATATTATTATATTATTATATTATTATATTATTATATTATTATATTATTATATTATTATATTATTATATTATTATATTATTATATTATTATATTATTATATTATTATATTATTATATTATTATATTATTATATTATTATATTATTATATTATTATATTATTATATTATTATATTATTATATTATTATATTATTATATTATTATATTATTATATTGTTATATTATTATATTATTATATTATTATATTATTATATTATTATATTATTATATTATTATATTATTATATTATTATATTATTATATTATTATATTATTATATTATTATATTATTATATTATTATATTATTATATTATTATATTATTATATTATTATATTATTATATTATTATATTATTATATTATTATATTATTATATTATTATATTATTATATTATTATATTATTATATTATTATATTATTATATTATTATATTATTATATTATTATATTATTATATTATTATATTATTATATTATTATATTATTATATTATTATATTATTATATTATTATATTATTATATTATTATATTATTATATTATTATATTATTATATTATTATATTATTATATTATTATATTATTATGTTATTATATTATTATATTATTATATTATTATATTATTATATTATTATATTATTATATTATTATATTATTATATTATTATATTATTATATTATTATATTATTATATTATTATATTATTATATTATTATATTATTATATTATTATATTATTATATTATTATATTATTATATTATTATATTATTATATTATTATATTATTATATTATTATATTATTATATTATTATATTATTATATTATTATATTATTATATTATTATATTATTATATTATTATATTATTATATTATTATATTATTATATTATTATATTATTATATTATTATATTATTATATTATTATATTATTATATTATTATATTATTATATTATTATATTATTATATTATTATATTATTATATTATTATATTATTATATTATTATATTATTATATTATTATATTATTATATTATTATATTATTATATTATTATATTATTATATTATTATATTATTATATTATTATATTATTATATTATTATATTATTATATTATTATATTATTATATTATTATATTATTATATTATTATATTATTATATTATTATATTATTATATTATTATATTATTATATTATTATATTATTATATTATTATATTATTATATTATTATATTATTATATTATTATATTATTATATTATTATATTATTATATTATTATATTATTATATTATTATATTATTATATTATTATATTATTATATTATTATATTATTATATTATTATATTATTATATTATTATATTATTATATTATTATATTATTATATTATTATATTATTATATTATTATATTATTATATTATTATATTATTATATTATTATATTATTATATTATTATATTATTATATTATTATATTATTATATTATTATATTATTATATTATTATATTATTATATTATTATATTATTATATTATTATATTATTATATTATTATATTATTATATTATTATATTATTATATTATTATATTATTATATTATTATATTATTATATTATTATATTATTATATTATTATATTATTATATTATTATATTATTATATTATTATATTATTATATTATTATATTATTATATTATTATATTATTATATTATTATATTATTATATTATTATATTATTATATTATTATATTATTATATTATTATATTATTATATTATTATATTATTATATTATTATATTATTATATTATTATATTATTATATTATTATATTATTATATTATTATATTATTATATTATTATATTATTATATTATTATATTATTATATTATTATATTATTATATTATTATATTATTATATTATTATATTATTATATTATTATATTATTATATTATTATATTATTATATTATTATATTATTATATTATTATATTATTATATTATTATATTATTATATTATTATATTATTATATTATTATATTATTATATTATTATATTATTATATTATTATATTATTATATTATTATATTATTATATTATTTATGATTATATGATTCAGTCCTGGTGACTACTATCTGGTGAATTGAGTCAATGAAGTCTAAAGAAATTTTGATTCCAACAGGACGGTGTTCCATCATACACATCTGGTCCTAGGATACAAATTTTGAGAAAAATTCTTCCCGACCGATTAATGTCAAAAGGTAGTGATATCGACTAGCCACCACGATCCCCTGATTTGACCCATCCCGAGTTTTTTTAATGGGTGCAATTGAAGGACAAGATGTACACCACAAAATCGATCACAAACTCGAAGCTTAAGGACAAAGAAAAGCAATCAATAAAATAGTAATTTTAAAATTGCATTTCATTTAAAAAATTATTAAAAAATAAACATCGACCTGGAACATATAATGCACCCTGTACTTAAATACAAATATGTTTAAACAAATATTTAGTAGCTGTGTATATATATACACATTCATACATACACACATCCCATCTCAAAGATATAATTGGAAAATACCTTTTCACTTTATTTAGATATTTTTCGTTTTCCCAAAATTGAAAGGGTACTGTTTTCTTTTTCTTTCTTTTTTTTTTTTGTTTTTGCAAAATAAATGAATGAACGTAAATATAAAAAATAAAATTTAATTACGTAAAGATGTCGCTTGTACACGAATTGATGATAAAATATTTGATGAGAAAATATGTGCGGATTTTTTAGGTTACGGTCATTAATTGTTTTATTATCATAATCGCAAGGGTTAATATTTAATTTTTTTTGGGGCGGTTTAAATAATTAATTAATTGTGTTTAACAATAATTTTAGCTGGATGCGACCGGTACGCCGGGCAAATCTACATATATAGTACCACAATTTACTGTAATTTTTATTTATAACTGTTGGCATATTATAAATATATATATTATTACCATCATAAGAAAAAAACAGTTTACCCATTGATGTTCCGGATGTCGGATCGATAGAATATCGTCATAATTTAGAATAAATATATGACATTTAGGCGATTATACACAAAAATATTTTGATTATTTTAAAACGATACCAGTAGCGACATCACGTCAATGGCCATAGTAGTACATACCATAGTAGTATTATGTGTATTTATATTATGCTGTTGGTTATAGGTTGGATATTGTGTCAGATGTTAAATCAAGTATTTGTTATTTATTTTAAAAATATTTATGCTTATTTACACTCCTCAAAGACCACTATTACGTGTTTTTTTTACAAAATTTATACACATGGATAATTTTAATGGCCAGATTTTTATGCTCGAAAATAATTTGTGAAAATGTATGAATATTTTGCTGTAGTATTTTACATAGAGACCTTAAAGTGAGTTTTGTTTCAATTGAAGACGAGATAATTGCAGTATGAGCCGAAAGAGGACTCCAGCAACATGTGAAACTTTATGAAATGTTAGAACAAACAGTCGGCGACATGGCCTGTATGCAAACTGTTTTTTATTAATTTATTACCATTTATTGCATCAGCAAAAGGATATAACGAGATAAAAAGGATGTTGTATTATATACAATATAATATGGATATGTTATCTAAACCCAGACCTTATATCCGCCGTATAATAAATTCTAAACCAAATGTGTGTGAATGTGTGTGTGTGTGTGTATTTGTGTGTAAGGATGTGTGTAAAATGTAAACATAATAAATCAAAGCATAAACGATGAAGATATTAAATTGTTCTTTTACAGTTTGCGCTCTTTCTTCGCACAAGCACTTTGTTTCATAAATAAACTATGTAGAAGAGCTTTATTTATTTTATTTTTTCCAAACTACTTCAAATAAATCGATCGATACGTTTTTTTTTGTCCTTCAAAATACCCAAACTCCTTTTGTCAAGCAACGTAAATGACGAACAAAGTACAGAGAATAAATGTATTAGTACACAGAGATATGTAAGGCTTGGTACATATGACGTCGAGAAATAATACTATGGTATTGAGTTGACGTTTGTACGGTTTGATTTTGCTCAAAAAAGTGTCATGGATGGTCTCAGAAGATGCCGAACTTCAGGGAAATAATTAAGTACAAGCTTTTCTAGCTATTGGGTTTTATTCCCTAACCTTAAAAAAGGAGATTGCTTAAAATACGAAAACTATCGCGACATAGCTCTTCTTTGCACAGCTTACAAATTACTGGTTTACTTAATAGATATAGATTTCCAGCTAGCATATGACTCAATCCATCAGGTTGGCCATGTAATTAGACTGACAGGCAATGGTGTTAAAGAACTACTGGGATCTTTTTGCACGATTGCTGGCTTCCATTGGTCTCAATATCAATGAGTCCAAAACAAAATAGTCACTGGTTGTAGAGACCAAACGCAATAGAGTTTATTAGTGGTGCCCAAACATTTGATAGACTGCAAATTTCGGATACCTAATGTCTTTTATCACTTGCATGATAATTGTATGGGAGAGAATACAAAAGTGCGTTTTGTCGCCAGTAACCGTGCTCTATATGCCTTACGTCCACTGCTATAGTCTAGTTCCTTGCAAATGCCGTCAATATAAAGTTGAACAAAGTGTTGATCAGACCCGTTGTCATGTATAAGTGTGATAAGTGAACCCTGACGAATAAGTATGAGAGATGATTCGAATGACATTTGAAAGAAGAGTCATGCGCATTTTTTTAGTATTTCGGCTGGGTGGAAGACAAATAAAGCATTGTCGTTAGAATTATAAAAGTTCTACCCCTGAACAATAGACCCCTAACCAAATTAGAAAGGAGTAAATGGAAGACTCGGATTTATCGGTAATAATAAAATACAAGGAAGAAAAGCGCCAACCAACATGGATTGAAATTGCAGACAAATGTTCAGTAGCGAAAGCATATTGGGTTAAGTGGGATAAAATAAATAGTTAAATGCCGTACTGAAGGAATACATCACAAAGGTCGTGCAGAAAAACCAGCGCTACTAGAACGATTCTCCCATATCCAGTAGTATACGTGAACAATACGAAGGCAGAATTTTACGAAGAACATCAGTTTGTGCGAGGGAAGATATGACTTTCGCCAGTGATAAAATGAAGTCTTGATAAGACGAAAGAGCCAACAACAGAGGATTTAAAAAAAGGGGCAATTGGTTTGGCTTCGTGGAGCATTCCTAAAATTCTGTTCCACAATATCTCGGGAACGATAACTCTAATACAATCCGTGAATAGCAGTATTACGTCATTATGATCCGCAAAAGCATTTTGTCTAATACAATTCGGTATCATTGATTCTTGTAGTTTCTTCGTATCTATGGGCCACCCTTCCTTAATAAATCTTAAAACTTCGAGTAGAACATTATCTTTTCTAGTATACTTTGCAATGGTTACAGCATCGATTGGGAATAAAGAAACTTCAACTTCATAAATTTCGTTTAGCCTAAATCCGGCCTCTTGGGATTTGTCGAATTCGACATCAGGACCCGCAGGCAATCGAGGAAGAGCATCTGCATTGCTTTGTTTCGTAGTTGGTTTATACCTAATTGTATAGGTATACGCCATCAATGTGATTGCCCATCTCTGCAATCTGTTAGCTGTCATGACTGGCAAATTCTTTACTTGGTTGAAAAGAAAAAGCAATGGTTTGTGATCGGTAACTAATCGGACAGCCTTCCGTAAAGGTATTGACGAAACTTGGTAACTCCAAAAATGATGGAAAGTCCCTGTTTTTTAATTTGGCTATATTTTCGTTGTGCTTCGTTCGACGTTTTTTGATGCAAACGCAATCGGTTTTTCTGAATTATCCGGAAATACATGTGAGATGACGGCTCCAATACCATGACTCGAAGCGTCCGTAGCAAGAACTATTTTGAGGTTTTCCGAATAGTGAATTAGCCTGGTGGCATCAATAATTTGTTGTTTTATTTTATTAATTGACTCTTCCTGGGGTTGCTTCCATGTAAATTCTACATTTTTTTTTCTAAGCTCATTTAGTGGAGCTGTGATTTGAGCAAGATTATTAAAAAATTTATTATAATACTGCACCTTGCCTAAAAAAGCTTGTACGTCTTTTAGGTTTCTAGGTGTTGGCATGTTTTGTTTCAAAATTACCGTTTGTTGCGTAGATTCGAAAACCTATGCAATTTGTATAACTTCATCTAATGATGGGTTTGTTTTGTTTAAAACAATATTTTTTAAATCTTTTTTCCCATACATTTTGTTCAGGTTATGAAATGTTTCGATACCAACCCATGCTAGAAAATACGATCGTTTTTTGTTCTCTCGTTCTACATTATTAGCACAAAAATACTGTCCTAATTTCGCTACATAATCCTCAAAATTTTCTTTGTCCTTCTCGAATGCTCGAAACGGTGCAATTGAAACTGCACTTTTTTAACACTATCTTTTCTGTTTTCTTTTAATGTTTGCTCTAACCATTTCTGCTGATTATTTAACATATCAATTCAAACCTGTTGTATTTTTTTATCAATTCTTTGACTTCCGCTTTTCCATTTTTATTGCAAATAATTAGCAGTATTTCCAATTATAACTCTTCATTTTATTCCCAAAACTCTCGTCGCCACGTTTAAGTTTGGGGTTTTATATTGCTAACTTTATAATAAATAACTTTACTGAATATAATACTGTTTTATTTTAATAATGACTTGACAGCTTGACACTAGTTATTGTAATACAAAAGATTACAAATTTTCTGTGTTTATCTCAATAGATCATGTTTTCCGAAAGAGGCGCCACGATCAAAGTATGTAGTATGCTATGTTTCCCAAAAGAGGCAGCACGATCAAAGTATAAAGTACTTATATTGTTCTTAAAAATATTTTGTTTCAAACGGAAAACATAAAATATTACAAATCAATAGTAATTATAAAATAGCTCAAAATAAGAAAGAAAAAACAGTAAACCTACTCTTATTTGAATAAAATGATAGTCGGCCATGAATTTTTTTCTTATTTTTAATTTGTTGTTGTTCGAGATAATTCCAACAGGAATGATGTTCGTTGGTGTATTTATATGTACTACATATTTGAGTTATTCGCACGTGATAATCACAAATATATTGTTTATATTTTAGACATTTTGACTGACATCTAGCGGCATAAGCAATGCACTAGGACATAAGTGTAAAACATACCACTTTCCATAAGATGGCAGCATTTCCGTTTGTAGTACAATCTTGACTGTCCGACATGATTTATATAGGTACTAAACCCGTTGAACCAAACAAAAACAAAAAGGTAAAAGATTTTATAATGGGTAAACATAGAAAATTATGAAAATAGGTGTATTCCTTTAGTTTGCTCAAATTCGTTCTTTATTTCGGTATACAACATGAAGCAAAAGAACGCAGGCTACATTATCTTGCGGCAAATTAGAAATTGAGCATTATGCTGCAGTTCTTCTACATCCACTCCGTAAATATGTGACTAGGCTCGATGCCCTTGAAAAAATATGACATTAAGTTGGATTGAACAAAAATCTCTACTGGTTTCAATCGATACATGAGAAATTCCGTTGAGTTCAGATTAATACATGAACATGAAAATAGTTCACACGACGACTTTCATCTTTTGGATAGATCAAAAACTATATTTCGGTTTTTGCTGATGCAAAAATGAGTGCGGATATAAGCATTTTAAACGAATGCAGATAATTTTTATTTATTTCTTGCGGATGCGGATCGGATGTGGATACCACAAAACTTAACCGCTCAGGGCTCTAGTATACACAATAAAAAATAAATAAAATTCGACAATTTTATAAAAGAGTTGCAAAAGCTGGCAGTCACTTGTGCAATCGAAGCAGCCAACTATTCGATGGTGAGAGATCGTATATAGTATTTGGCCTAAGGGATCTTCAATAATGAGAAAGGTTCATTAAAGAGGGCGATCCAAATTTGACATGATGTCATTGATATATACCGCATAGAAGAGTGAACATCCAAACAGGCATAGGAAATTCTTAAACGGTCTTCGGAAATAGTTGAACTACGAGGTATGAATATTAATAGAAATTTTACTATTTACGGTGTTGTATAATAAAGATGGATTTAATAAATTGAACTGGACGATGTATCGAAAAAACTTTGTGTATTTAGCTCACCGTTTGGGACTTATAATTTTAAACGATTACTCTTTGGGATCAATATAGCTCCGAAAAATTTTCGAAGGCTAACTGAGAGAAATTTTGGAAATATTCCCGGTACAATGGGACGAGATGAAAAGGAACATGATTACAATTTGGAACAAGTGGTAGCGAGATTCTGATACAGACTATTTAGTCATTATTCGAAATGGATTGAGGTACTGCTGTTTAAAAATAAACGGGCTTCGGAAATTATCATCAATTTAAAAACTATTTTTGCTACTCATATAGAATACCTAAAACCATGATATGTGAAAATATGCCTTTTGAATCACAAGAAATGTTTGAATTCAGCAAAAAATGGGAAAATAAAATCCTCAAGTCTAACTTATCTACAGTTGAAAGGGCAGACTGAAAAATCAGTCCACATAGCAAAAATTCGTATTAAAAAACAATTGAAGATAATGGGAATGTCCAGTATACCTTTTTAGATTATAGGAACCTTCTGCTCGCAAACTTAAATATTTCACCAAGACAATTACTTTTCAGTCGTCGAAAACGCACCAAAGTACCAATGAGAGAAAGTCTGCTTAAACCTAAAATAGAAATAAATATCTTAGAGAAATTAAAATCTAACCAAAAGAAGTGAAAAACTTATAATGATCGACAAACAAAGATAAGGCCAGAATTTCAGGAAGGATAACCTTTAGCATACAGGAGTAATACAATTTGGGAACCTGCTAAAATTATACGGAAACACAATAACCCACGATGATTCTTAATAAAAAATGGAAATGGAAACGGAAACATTTTGAGGCGCAACTCGTACTACTTAAAAAAATCTCACAAATATTCTCAATTTAAAAAAAAATGAAGAAAATACCCAGAGGAATGAAAATAGCTTTGTTGTCGAGTCAGGTACCGACAGGTAACCGTCACCATTTGTTCGTCACCATTTGTCGGTGGTACACAAATTTAAAATATAGTCGTACACACAAAAAAGACGCTAAGCTGAGACTCACGAAAACATCAATCAAAACCTAAAAATCGCGATGAAAGATCGAAAAAATGAAGAGCGTGAGATAGCAGAGATCATACGTGTTTAATAATTTACATGAAAATTTGGCCAAACAAGTCGTTGAAAACGATGGCCAAACTACGCGAATTGGGTTTAGAATTGCTTCCTCATCCATCGTATTCTACAGATCTGGCCCCAGGGGTTACTCAGTGTTTGCAGACGACAAAAAAATATTTCAGGGAAAAAGATTTGGTTCTAATGATGAAATCGTTCTGCACACATGGTATAGAAAAGTTAGAAAAGCGTAGGTTTCATTGTATCGCAATTTGCAGTTGAAGGCGAATACTTCATAGTTTGAAGGCGATTAACATTGATCCCTAAAAAAGGTAGTCTAACGGAGTGCACGAACTGTATCACCCTCATCAATTTAAAAATGAAAATACTCGAAATGATCTTCCTTGCCAGAGTTTCAGCTGCAATCAATGCAAAATTAAGAAACGAACAACCACTGAAATAATCACTGAATAATCACAGAACTTATGAAAATATTGCATCATTAAATGCAAATTTAATGCAAACGATAAGAAATCGTATAGGCCGATTTCTTCTTGATATTTCAAAATTATTTGATAAATGATTACCTCTTCGATAGAACAAGTTAATAGCATAACAGACATACTAGAAGGCACACTTGAAAATAAGCTTTTGACAAAGTTAGGCATCAATCCCCTTCTTAAATCTTGTACCAAAGAATGACATTTCCTTATAACCAGACTTCAAAAATAACAAACGCAGTGAGTTGTAGGACAAAAATTGGTGCATTACCTAATTGAAGAAAAACTGGTTCACTTAAAATTCACAAGCCAGAAAGTTAACTAGGCTCCATAGAACTTAATTCAAATCCGATTCCATATTCAAATAAAGCTAAACGACTCGGAATCAAAATGTTAGCAAAGAAACACAAAACCATTTAAATAAATAAAGAGAAGGCCATCTATTGGTTTGTTTTTTAATCATAGCCTATTGCAAAATTATATTACTATGGCAACGCTTGAAATTTTGACAGCTCCTTAGTCCGATGAGTTGCGGCATGAAAAAATCAAATTTTTGCTTGAAGAGCGTTTCGAAATATTCGTTTCGAATTTTGAAAAAAAATATGGGCCGTGAAAAAGCGCCAGGCAGAACCGCTGTATTGAAATTAGTGAAGAAAGTTAATGAGAAAGGCTTGCTATTGGATAATAAAAATCTCCACGACCTCGGACAGTGCGCGCAATCGAGAATATTACAGCTGTGGCCCATAGTGGAGGACCGAATTCATCGACCACAACTTGAAGCACCAGCCTGATGAGAATAATGCACAAAGACCTCAGATTATTCGCCTACAAGGTCCAGATGACTCAGGCGTTGAAAGCAATTGATTATCGACTTCGAAACCAGTTGCTTGATAATGACGTCGATTTTGGTCAAAAAAATATTTTTTATTGACAAGCAGAACTGCTGGATTTAGGGTTCAGAAAAGCTACACGTAATCGTAGAGAAGCCAATGCATCTACCAAGAGTAATAGTTTGGTGTGGATTTTGGAGTAGTGACATGATTGGCTCAACGCCGAGACCATCAATGGTGACAGTTACAAACGCATGCTAACCAACTTTTCTGGCCTCAAACTTAAGCTATGAATGGTGGAACACCTTTGGTTACAGAAAAATGGTGACAAATGTCATACAAGGCTGCAGACAATCGATTTTTTTGCGCACAAAATTTGGCGACCGAATAATCAGCTGTTTTGGAGATGTCAATTGGCCTACACGGAGGAGCGTAGTATTTTTATATGGGGTTTCGTTAACAATAGATGCCATGCGGATAATCCAGAGACACTTCCAGCTTTAAAACATAACATTGCGACTATTATTCGCGGAATAGGCACCGATAGTCTGAAGTCTGATAGAATATCACAGAAATGGAAAGAAGGCTTGACAACTTCGATCTCTATAAGGAAGATGACGAAACAAAAATAAAATTACTCACAATGATCATCATTGACAGAGTCTCAACTGCAATCAATTCAAAATTTAGAAACGAGCAAGCTGGTTTTAGAGTAGAAAAAAGTTGCACTGATTACATCAATTCAATCCGAATCATCACTGAGCAATGCATGGAATTCTCCCTTATACCTGCTCTTTATTGATTTCAAATGCGCATTTGACTCGATAAAAGCGTTAAATTGACACGGTTGCGCAATAGCAAAACCAGGTGGGACAGAGAAAGAACGACACTTCGTGTTCTCGTGGTTGAAGAAAACTTGGATGTGCCGTGGTCATCGCGTTTAGAGTCATATATCAAGCGCATGACTCCTCTTTGCAATGTCAGCAGGCGTCTTTCATAGTCATCAGACAAAGTCCAACTCTCACACCTATATATATTAACGGGTCTGATCAACAGCTTCTGCAACTTTAGCTTATCGGAATTTGCAAGGTATTTTAGAAACCACTAAGGCCACTTATTAAAAACGACAAAGGAACGTGGGCCAAAAACAACAAGCAAATAGCAACTTCATTTGCGGCTCATCTGGAAGAAACTTTTCAACCATCACCCAACCGAGTAATTGACGCAATGGATAAGGCTGCGGTATTTGGGTCGGACCAGTTCCAAATCCCAGTGAGGGAGGAATATAAGTGAGATTTTTTATGATAAACACAACTATGACCTTCTGTTAGACTGCAGAATCCATGGGCCGAACCATCGACTACGTGAGTATAGTAGGATGGCTGGAGAAATTCAATGTGCGGATGAATATTTAAAGCGAATCTCTGTATTCATGAGTCCTCGATTTATCTGGTGTAAAATAGAACATTAAATTAACCGCAAAAGGGTTAGGAGGGCTTCAGCTTCAAAAATATTCAAGAATTAAAGAAACTATCAGAAGGTATTCCATAAAATATTGAGTAAAATATTGTACATCCTCAACACGTGATAGCTGCCTAATACAGAAAGTACAAGAAGCTGGTACTCCAAAAAGCATATTAAAAGCAACAACGAAACTGCCATTTAGCGAATATTTTGGCACCAAAATGGGGATATACATCATTTATTCACCACAAATGTAAAGTAAGATCACTCCAAAGACGGCCAAAGACCTTTAAAACTGGGCAATTTTAGTGAAATATTTTCAGAAACCGAAACTATACAGATCTTCACGAACGGCTTCAAGCTAGGCGGTAAACTTGGATCCGGACCTTTCTGTTTCTACCTGAGTACTGCAGCATATACCAGCTGAAGTGATAGTGATTGAAAAAGTTTTGACTTGATTGAGGCGTAGTTAAACTGCTTTAAACTCAGCTCGTAGGGAGCTTAAAGAATTGAATTGGTTTCTTTAAAATGCTTGCATTTTCAATATTGAAGAGAACTTAAACTCCTCAAATTGAGGAGAATGGATTCCCATCACTAATTTTTTACGAAAATCCTAGCGCTAGTCTTTTTTCAATGAAAACCTTCAGACTGGATTTTTTACAGATCCTTGGAACATTTCCTTCATAAAACCGATTTTGAAATCTGAGTAAAGAGACCTGAACTATCGTGGTATTACTATTCTGTACGAAATTTCAAAGCTTTTCGAAGCCATGGTGCAGTTCAACTGCAAATTTAGTTCCTTTTTGAGATTTTCTTTCTAGTAGATTTTCTTTCTTAAGAGTATGCCTATCAGGTTTGATAACCGTTGTATGAATTCCATTCAAATAAGCGTGCAGAAATAATTCATTATATATTCACACCAAAAATGATCTTCTTCGCGGAGAGCTGAGTATATATCACCACCTTAAAGTCGAGTTGATTGTAATGACATTTTAGCACGTGTTAAGCTTTATACTCTGCAATGACGATTATGGCCCCGAGATGGGATCTTACAGCGCAAATGGAATATACTAGTATATAGACAGTCAAGTGGCAATCAAATCGCTGGGAAAAGTTTCTCTGGTGTCTAGGGGGCGTCGTAATGAAACGAGATGTATGAGCATTTCAACATCCAGATCATCTAGGTCGCTGGTCACTTGGACGTCAAGTGGAACTGCAGAGTAGATGAATTTGCAGTTATGGAAAAAGGGCAGAAGCTCTTGTCCGGCTTTGGCAGAAAAAACATAAAAACTTTGGTAAATGTGTGATGTTCAACGTTTCAGATCTTGCAGACATCAAAGTCCGGTCTACGTTTGCGATAGCAGTCACTTTACTCATAATATAAATACATATCATAAGAAAAAATCAGATTACCCATTGATATTCCAGATGTCGGGTTGATAGCATATCGTCAAAATTTAGGATAAATATATGACATTTAGGCGATTATACATATACAAATATTTTGATTATTTTAAAACGATACAAGTAGTGACATCTACCACGTCAATGGGCTTACATACCATGGTAGTACTATGTGAATTTATATTATGTTTTAACCCAACCTGGAACCCACAAGGGAAATTGAAATTTGGCAGACCACCAATGACCTGGAAAAGAATTGTGCTAACAGCAGCTAAATAACTTAAAACATGGAAAGAACTGAATAAAGTAAGATGGTCCTGCCCAGTGTCGTCCTCTGCTCTTAAGCATAAACTTAACTCAAATGAAAATAAAAAAATTGCTCTAGTTGTCCAATAAAAAGCAAAAATTTAAATAATTTTTAAATATGAGCAAAATATTGCTCATAATTTTCAGTAATTTATTTGATTAGGTTGTCGTGATATATTTTGCTTTAAAACTTGAACCTATTACAACCGGAGAGTGAGGAAAAAATTTAAGGGGTCATAATCATAGAGAACAGTTCGACTTTTATACTATGATATTTTTTGCTGGTATACAGAATTTAATATTTTTTGCTGATGTCGTATACAGAATTTTTTGGGGTTATATGTGAGTGCCAATTTTCATCTCAATGTAATTTTATTCTGAACGATATTTGCGTTTTGGTTTTTCTTCCGAAAATTATATACCCTGATGATGGATTGTGCTATATATTATTGTATATAAGATATATATATATATATATATATATATATATATATATATATATATATATATATATATATATATATATATATATATATATATTTTGCAAATTTATCAGAATGAAAATAACATAAAACTGATAAGCAAAATTAATGGAGTTAAATAGTACTCACCATTAAAAAAAACCAAAAAAATAAATGTATTCCACACTCAAACTCACACAACCATCTACAGTTACACACACACACACATGCACATATACACATACAACAACAATTTACAAACACTGAACGAAACACAATAAAAAAAATACAATAGCAATAAAAAAAAAGGAAAAACTATGGAAAATTAATAGAAATGAAGAAATAAAAAAAATGTATCCTTGTTTTCTCACAAAATTTTAATTTTTTCATGTTATCCTTGCTTAGTTTTTTTTTTTTTTGGTGAATAAAATAGCGATATATCCTTTTGAAATTTAGAACAAATCAAATAAAATAATATTTACAGTACACAGTATACACACACGCACATCACAAATATATTAAAATACACATTAAAGTTGTCCTTTTGTATTTAGGTTTTTCCTAGTAGAAAAACCAATTATCTTTTGATTACAAATAATACACAACTGTTTTGTGTTATCCTTGTTTAACGTATTTGCGTTTTTAATCACACAAACACTTTAACACACATAATGCATAAATAGAAAATAGGATTTTCACACACACAAACACACATACACGGAAAAAGGAAAGCTTTTTTTTATTTTTATTTTTTTTGTTCCAATAAACGATATGTGAGATAATTTTTTGTAATTTTACTCGAGCTTTTATTTTTTTTGTGCGATTTTGACGTATACTTACAACTGAAAATCTACTACTGAATGGAAAATTACAAAGTAGAATAAAATCAAAATAAGACGAGCAGAAAAAAATGGGGAAATTGAGAAGGATATATTTATATAAATGGATGGTAGCGAAAAGGATGTTAAATAAAAATATCTAGATTTTGTTTTAACTGATGGTCTAAAATTTAGTACAGTTTTGGTTTGAGTAAACGATACACAACTTAAGGTTACTGTACTTAAGGTTTTTAACTTTGCTACGCTTTTTTGTGGTCGTAAATATTTTGAAGCAACAAACTAAGGTTATTTGAAACCTAATTTCACATTAGTTGCTTTCTAATCGACCACCGCAAGTACTTATAAGTACTTAGGTGTGTGTCTTTCCTCGATTTAAGCAAAATAGCAAGAACAGTGAAGAGTATTTAACATTTAGCAAAGACACACACCTAAGTACTTATAAGAATTTACGGTTATCGATTGGAAAGAAACTAAAAATACGAATTGTTATACCTAGAGACATCTATGTAATACTAGCATCAGCAAACAAAAGAAAATCATAGACATATACCGAAAAAAACAAACATTTCAGATACAATGGGTGCATTCAGGTTTCCGAACTGTTGGCAACATGTTGAGTAAAATAAACATTTTGAGATCTAAACGCAAGCGATTAAAAAAAAATGCGAACATAGTTGGCTTAAATGTCATTTTTTCCATCATACCGATTAGTGATGCGGCATCATGTTGGCAGACCTGAATGCGCCCAATGTGTTTTTACTATATAAACGGTGTACTGTTGATTATTGGGACTGTAACGTAATTCCTGAAAGTTTATTAGAAATTAGTTAAGGGAGAATTTTTTTAGCAATAATTTCTAAATTAGACAGTCTATAGCCTAATTATATATTAGTGAAAATCTTTGACAAAAAATTCGAATTTCATCTGACTTGATATGGCTGTAACTCGATTAAAAATCGGCCTAGGATGAATTTTTCATTCATAGAGTAGCTTGGACAATTCTAGCACCCGGATTTACGTCAATCGAATTCATGATTTTTCGAAACAAAATTCAAATTTAGACAGTCTAAAGCCTTGTATATTACGGAAAATCTTTGAGAAAAATTCCGAATTCCATCTGGCTTGATATGGCTGTAACTCGATTAAAAATGGCCTAAGGGTAGGTTTTTTCATCCATAGAGTAGCTTGAAAAATTCTAGCATCCGGACTCAGGTTAATCGAATTCATGATTTTTCAAAACAAAACCCAAATTTTGACAGTCTATAGCCTTGTATATTACGGAAAATTTTTGAACAAAAATTCGAATTTCATCTGACTTGAAATTGCTGTAGCTCGATTAAAAATAGGCTTAGGGTTAATTTTTTCATTCATAGAGTACTTTGGACAATTCTAGCTCCCAGACTTACGTGAATCGAATTTATGATTTTTCGAAACAAAATCCAAATTTAGACAGTCTATAGCCTTGCATATTACGGAAAATCTTTGAAAAAACAAATCGAATTTCATATGACTTGAAATGGCTGTAACTCGATTAAAAATGGCCTTAGGGTGGGTTTTTTCATTCATTCAGTAGCTTGGACAATTCTAGCGCCCGAACTCACGTTAAAAGAATTCATGATTTTTCGAATCAAAACCCAAATTTAGAAACTCTATAGTGTTGTATATTACGGAAAATCTTTGAAAAAAAATTCGAATTTCATATTACTTGAAATGGCTGTAACTCGATTAAAAATGGGCTGAGGGTGAATTTATTCATTCATAAAGTAGCTTGGACAATTCTAGCATCCGGACTTACGTTAATTGAATTCATGATTTTTCGAAACAAAATCCAAATTTTGATAGTCTCTAGCCTTGTATATTACGGAAAATCATTGAAAATTAATTCGAATTTCATCTGGCTTGAGCTACAGCCATAGCTCGATTAAAAATGGGTTTAGGGTAAACTTTTTCATTCATACAGCAACTTGAACAATCCTAGCGCCCGAACTCACGTTAATAGAATTCATGATTTTTCGAAACAAAATCCATCTATAAGACTGTATATTACGGAAAATCTTTGAAAAAAAATTCGAATTTCATCTGACTTGAAATGGCTGTAACTCGATTAAAAATGGGCTGAGGGTGAATTTATTAACTCCTATCAGAATAATTAAAGTAAAGAGAATTAATTTCTTCCTTTGGTTCTCTAGAGCAATGCGAAAAGATAATGCTTAAGATTAAAATCCATAGAACCTGGTTATTTATGAAGCACGGATTGATTGTTGATTTGAATTTTATGATTTACTAAATCATCAGCTCTGATTTTTGTTAAATGTTTTATTACCACTCCGTTTATAGTATGTGATGAAATGGGGTGCTGTAATTAAAAAGTAAAAATTAGAAATTAAGGTAAAACCAAAAACATAATTGGTTTTGAATTAAATGGGCGAGCTCTTAAGCCGCCATCAGACCAATAACAAAATACACAGTTTAATCATTAGAACTCAGTATTGAAAATGAACACCGTATCAACGCTAAGATAAGGGTAAAATCACTTATATTACACTCAAATTCAATCTGACAATCAAATAATAATTATAATATTTAGACTTTGAAGTTTTTATAAAGTATATTTCTGAAGCAAGTAGTTTCCGCCGGCCTACAATCTTATAATTAACTGCTGGAGGCCGAAAGAAACCCCTGCTCCTGCTTATTATTTAAGAACAAAATAAATTCTTTTGTATTTGTCACAAATATGCCAGTTTTGACAGAATGACCTTGAAATGAAAATTTCGTTAGTTCTGTTTCAATTTCTAAACATAAATTAATTTTAACCACTAATTAAAATTTATTTACTATCACTTAAATATTTTTAATTTATTTATTATATTAATTATTATTAGTTATGACATTCACAACACACGTGTAACTGATAACTAATGGCGATTATTGGAATGTTCGACTTTTTTATGTGCTCTGATTTTCAAATGGCTCTACAATTTCGTCCTAAATATAATGTAGTAAAAAAAAAAATAAAAAAAAAATATGTGTACAAAGAATTCTAATTTTCATTAGAATTTCGTTCTCTTTTTTCCAAGTAATAATAATAAAAAAAATTTAAACATGCGCAGTCGTCCATTTTTGATTTTGTTTTTGTTAAATTATTTTTATTCCTGCTCTTTCAGCATTTTTTTTTTACATGTGGCAACTTTTATAATTTTATTATATTTACAAAAAAAAAAAATATACGACAATAGATACTTCGAATTAATAATTATGTTACTAGCAATATAACTTATTTGTAAAACTAATCTAGTTTACCATGCTTTTCGATTAGGATCAATAATGTAATGCCAGATGAAAATTCAAAAACAAAAAAATTTTTGAGTACTTTTTACAAAACTTTTCAAATTATTTTCATTGGATAATTTTAAAATTTGTTTTTTTTCTACCATCCATGTTGCTATAATTAAATTATTAAAACGCATTTATCGTTATTTAATTATAAAAAATTGTCCAGTGTACCTTTTAATAGATAAGGCCTCCATCCTCCGTCCAGTATACTAGATGCCATTATGTGGAAAGGGAATTTTAAAATTCATGATTGTACCATATTAGTTGTCGTTTATTTACAATATTCGCACGGTCAATCAATGCATAAAGGACATAATATAAGAACAAACCATATACGCCACCTTTTATTTTTAAAATATTTTAGGATGAGAGAAATCTTTTTGATGATATTACTCCAACCGTAATTATCGGTTTATTTAAGTAAAACTAATTTCCATATATGTAAAATGACAGTATGAACTGTGGAACACTTTACAAATAATATATCGGGATGTGTTTTTATTAGTTCAGCAATAGAGAACTTTGATATCGTCCTTAGGTTTTTTAATGCCAAAGCCATTTCATTTTGTAAGCACTTTGTTTGAAAGCTCTATGTTGTCGCATCAAATTCCGACCAGAACTCTGTATCATATCGCATTTTTCACATTTACTTAGATTTTTAAACGCCAAGCTCCGATTTGTTTTAACGAGTTTTCCGTGTATTCTTCCCATCAGTTGACGTTACTGTTTGTGGACCTCACCGGGTGGTTGATATGTTAAGCTTACCTCTTTGCTAATTTTTTTACATAATAATTTTTTTGTTCAAATGTTTATATATTTGAAAGCAGTGTTTACACTAATGACCACAGCTTTTAACTGATGTATCATTCATCGCAATCAGGCTACTAAACCGTTTGACCATGGGATTACAATTAATTCTTAACTAAAATTCCTCATCAGATCGAAACTTAGCTTTGGTTTGTACAATATCCAATTCTGAATAATTAAACAAACCACACAACAGTCTGTCGTCGTTACAATTTAGCAGTAAATCGTTAAGTCAGCTATTGTTGCAACACGGCACCAACAGCAGTGCTAGAGGCATCGGTTGTGACACTACGTTTAGCGTCATATATTTGATGTGCCAATAACGCAATGTGAGCTAAAGTGGTTTTTCACTGGTCAAATGCCTGTTGAAATTTATCTGGCCAGAATAAGTTTTTCGGCATTTTGGGCTTCTTTAGTAAAGTTGCCAAATGGGTGTGGATAGAGGCTAAGGTTTCCGCTATCCTAGGAATGAACCTGTAGTAGTAATTTATCATATCGATAAATTGCGGTAATGCCTAATTGTTTGTGGAGCTAGAAGTTCCCGAATGGCGTTAGTTCGTTCAGTGGACGGCAGAATACCATTCGGGATAATTTAGCGACTAAGAAAGTCTTGGGAGCAAGTACCGAAAAGGCATTTCGAACGGTGTATGCTCACCTCGTGCCAAATGGAGTAGTGATTGCCGTCTTGTGATTATCCTCAGTTGCGACTGGAATAAGGTGATAAGCTCGGACCAAGTCGAGCTTCGAGAATATTTTGCAACCTTGTAGGTGCATGGAGAAGTTTTGAATGTGCGGACTAGGACAACGGTCAGGTACCGTTACCATATTCAACCTGTGGTAGTCCCCACATGGTCTCCAGTCTTGATTCTTTATTTTAACTATAAGTGCAGTGGACATGATACTGATGATGCCGATGGCCGACATATTCCCATAGTTGTATCATGTGTTGGAATTCCGTTGTTGCCGCACCCGTTGTAAATCAGGAAGTTCTTGGGCGAAGGAGTGTTTGCTTGTGTCAGTGACACATTGCTCGACAGTTGTGTGCCTAGATTAATCAACTTCTTATTCTTAAGGACGACTAGTAAGCCGTATTTCTTAAGACCATTCTTAAGAAAGTCTGCACCAATGATAGGACGATTCACGTTCGTGATCGTGAATGCGTGCGGAAATTTCCCTCTTAGACCAATATCTACTGGTAGCAATTTGCTTCTATAGGTATTGATAGCTGTACCATCGGCGGCTGACAAAACTAAGTCAGTTTTGACTTGAGCGCCAGTGTCTATCAGGCGGCTAGTGTAATTCGGTCCATAATCAGCCGCGCCAACCGATAGACCTACTAGTTTGGGGAATTGTTATCCCTCAAAGTGGCTTCTTTATTGGAAAAACTGAGTTTCCCGATAGTTTACCTGTGGATTTAGGAAATCACACGGTAACTTACAATTTTCGGCTTTGTGTCCGAATCTTGTGTGGTAATAACACCAAGCTGGTTGCTGGCGAACTTAGCGTCTATCTGATCCTGATGCCCTTGAGCAATTTGTTCGTTGGTGCTCGGACTACCGGTTGTAGTGTTCCCAGTATGTCTAGTTGGCACATGGTCGCGTAGTTTCCTGATCCACAGCTGGGTTATAAGGGACGCATTAAATAATGCACCGTAAAACTTCAAATTGGTCGCCCCCATCTCTGTCTTCTCTAGCAGCGCTTCCAGTTTTTTTTGTCTGAGAGCGCTGTCCGCTCGTGTAGGACAGTTTTTTTGTATGTACCTATCGTTCGCAGGAGCTCCGTCCAGAACGTCGTCTATCATCACTGACTGGTTTGGTGACAAACAATTGATCGCATGTGCAAACTTTTGTTTGTCGCTCGTGACCTTGTTGGCCTTGAATAATATCTCAATCGTCTTGAACCAGGATTCCGGATTAGTAATCCTGGGAGACGTATGCCAGTGGCAAAGATATTAGCCACTCCTTGGTCTTTGTTATCATCATCACTTTTAGACATGTTGCCTATTGTAATTTTTTTTTTAAACATAACAACAAAGAAAATTGTAACCGAGCAATTGGCGCAGTGGTTAAAGCTGCGATGTTTGGGACGGGAGGTACCGGGTTCGAATCCCAACGGGAGAGGGTTGCAAAAGGGATTTTTCATCACTTGATTACGATCGGTGATGACGATGAACACAACTTTGACCCCCCGTTGGAGTGCAGAATTCATGGGCCGAACCATCGTCCATGCCAGTACAGGTTGGCTGGAGCAATGCAATGTGCAGATGGATATTTGAAACGCGAACCTGTATTCGCGCGTCCTCGATTTGGCTAGTAATGGCGTAAAGTAGGACGTTAATTAACCGCGAAAGAGTTGGGTGAGCTTCGGCCCCAAAACAGATTGCATAGAAATAAACAAACAAACAAACAACAAACAAGAAAATTGTAGCAAAATAACAAGACTGCGCGTTGCGTTCGATTGTAAACCACGTGGTTTGCAATGATTGATGTAAAAACGGACGTCGGGGTCACCTATTATAGGATCTTAACTTCTCTTTATATCGTTTTTTTATAATAAATCGTTTCTTTATTTAATTTTAAGCACGCACCTTTATTTATTTAATTAAATAAACACTTACAGTTTTTTGTCAATTATTGCGGATGATAGTGATGTTCGCTTCTTTTGTTTTCGAGATGTTGCTCGGATGAACGTCAAAATGGAGTGGACGAGAATGAATATTATTGCTACGTTCTTGCCTTGTCACTTAAGGTTCGTATCTCTGGATTGTGAATAAGTACCCCAATCTCACTGTTCACTAACAAATTTCACAAAAACTACACAAGTTCCACTTTAAGCACTGTTCACGTTCACAGACAATAATTGCCTCAATAAAACACAATTACTCACAACTTAGTTCTTTTACCAATTCTTTATTTCACAAAAATCACTTAACTAAAATCACTTACTATCACTTACTATCACTTTCTATCACTTTTTATTTTAACCGCTTGTTATCGCTTTCGTAGTTCAAGTACAACTATTTTCGCATACAACATCGATTCGCTTATATACACAAATTAAAATATCTCGAACTTTCTACTTCTATCGAGATGTCACTACTACATTTAATTTGCTCAATTTTTCATACTACCAGTACTATCGATATCTAATAGATGTCTCTAGGGTTAACCTAGAGAAATCTTCATATATTTACACTTATGCTATCGCACACTAGGTGGTACCGTGACATTATTTTAGTTATCATCTCGCCTTTTAACTGACATAGCGCTCCATCTTGTGGTGAACACTACAACTATCGTTGTATCATAAGCGCGCCTGTTGGTACTCGGTGTTATGGCAAACAAATAATTAAGTTAATTATGTTTGCCTTTTTTAATACGGATGAGTATCGTATACTCAACCGCTACAACTTGTTAAAATGTTTATATATTTTATAGCAGTACTTACACTAATGACCAGAGCTTTTGATTGAGGTATCATTTATCACAATCAGGCCACTATTAAGTGTTGTATTGCGTAAACAATCAAATTCGTAAACTTGCAAAGGTTTTTTTTTTTGACTGGAAACTCCGAATCTAGTGTTTTCAAGTGTTGGTAGGCTTAAACTCAGCATGTTAAGAAAACTGTATTAATTTTTTTCAAATTGACGTCAGTAGAAAGATGGGAAGCCGCGCCGTGAACTTGTCCGAGCAATTAATTATGATAGCGCGAGAACGCCTTAGGTGTTCGAACCAATTCTGCGGTCCACTTTGAGTGGTAGTAATAGTGGTTGCTAAATATCGACTATACATTTGTTGAGTAATGACCGCCACCTAAACCAATAGTATGAATTCGACAAAACGAACGAAGGCGAACGATTTTAATTCGAGTGACCCTAAATTAATAATTTTCAAATTTGGCGACTTCGTTGGGTTAAATCATAGATTACAATATAAAAAGATGTTCCAATTAGAATAAAAAATAAAAGTAAGTGACGGGGACATCTAATATGCTGACGAGTACCACTAGTTTGAATTAACATTTAAAAGCATTTTTTGGTTTACTGTACAAAATACAAAAAATATATTTTTTAACTACAAAGAAAAATTTCATTGCATAGAAAGGCTCCTTGGTTTTATTTTTTATTCTTTCATTGTCGAATGCTATAGAACACGTAGAAATTTTTTGCCGATAGTTGTCACTACTAATGACAAAAGAAATTTGAATTTTTTCAAACAAAAACTTTTTAAGGTGTGTGTAGAAAAAATTATTAATAAAAGAAAATAATAAAACAAGCGCATTTATGCTTCAAACATATTGTTCCAACATAGCAAAAATTCCTCTTCCATCTTCAAAGGTGTGGTCTAAACATTTTAGCGAATCGGATTATTTGGAATCTATTTCAAATAGTTAATTTTGTATTTATAATAATTATTAATATAGGCCTTCAAAATTATTAAATAAAATTTGTAGCCCCTCTCAAAGTTTACCACTCTGAAGCCTTGAGCGACCGAAACCTAAGCGTCAGCGTAGTGCATTGAGGAAGATAATACCACCGTTTCTAATCGGGGCATATAGTAATGTTTTAGTTTGATTGGGATATTGTAATAATATTATTATATTTGAGATACCTAGTTCTTCATTACTGGGACTGATTCCGAAGGAGAGCTTTCTCGATACTGAACAGTCAAAACATTTTGACAGATCTGCGCAACCATCAAAGAACATATCACCAAATTTTATTAAACATTATGTTTGGAAATTTGAAAAACGACGACATAAACCATTTTACAGGGCTTAAACGGGAGCGCTTCCAATTTCTCTATATACCGTAATATTTATGAAATCAAATGTATTTGATACATATTGGACCTGTAAAAATCAGTTAGCATTTACATTGATGAAATATTGATGCAGGTTTAATTACCTTTGGATGGGAAAGCTTTATAATCTTTTCAGGCAAGTTATATCTAAAATATTTGTATTCCGGACTAAGATCATATTTTTTTTAGTATTTAACCCTCGGCTTGGTTTACAGCGTAGTTTCTTTTTTCTCCACTCCCGGTCTTGTGTCATTATTTTCAGTTTATATATCCCGAGACTCCTGCGTCCTACTGTAGTTGGCTTATGTATATCGTCCTAGGTCTTCCTGCTCGTCTTTTTCCTTCAATCATGCTCTCGAAGATTACGATGTGTAGCTTCTTCCCATGTCTCAGACCATGGCTCACCATCTTCTATTTTCTTTTCTTAATAGTTCTAAGGATAGAGCGGTCTTCTTCCACAAGCCTCAACACATACTCGTTTATTCTTCTTTCGATATAGCTGATTCTTTCCATTTTCCTCCAACACCACATCTCAAACGTCTCTAGACATCTTCTTTCTATCAAGCTTATTGTCCATGCCTCACACCCATATAGAGCCACACTTCAGACAAATGTTTTAATGAGTTTCTTTTGTATTTTTATGCTTAAATTTTTTGTGGAGTATAGCCCTCTATCTACACGTCTATGGGTATTTCCCCTTGGTTACTCAAGGCCACGACCTTTGTTTTGTTTCTATTAATTTTAAGATGATAATAGACCATGTGAGGACTATCGTAGACTAAATACCGTTACGACAGCGGATCGTTATCCAATTCTTCACATCCAAAATTTCTCTATGCACGCGCATGGATGCAACATATTCTCTAAAATAGACTTGGTTAGAGCGTATCATCTCATACCAGTAGCTCAAGAAGACGTACACAAGACCGCTATCACTACTCCTTTTGGCCTCTTCGAATTCACACGAATGCCATTCGGTCTTCGGAACGCAGCGCAAACGTTCCAACGCTTCATGAACGAAGTCGTCAGAGAATTCGACTTCTTCTTCGTCTATATCGACTACCACTATATTCTAGTGGCATCTAAGGATGAAAAACAACACAAACTACACTTAGAACAACTATCCAAAAAGTTAGTGGAGTTTGATGTACACATTAAAGCAGCAAAATGTTTGTTCGGAGCATCCACCCTAGACTTCCTTAGTCACAACATCACATCAAATTGTGTTCGTCGCTCAGAGGAACGAGTGAACGTCATTAAAAATTTTCCAGCCCCAACATCGGTCAAAAGCATACAACGCTTTGTTGGCATGGTGATTCATACCGAATCTCGCTGAAACACTAGCACCAATACATAAGTAATTGGCCGCTTTAGTGAAAAAGGCGAAGACACCCAAGAACTTTTCTTGGCCTGATGAATGCCAAGCCGCATTTATGTTAGCAAAAACAAAATTAGCCACAGCCACAATTTAAAATTAGCCAAAGCCCATCCTATGAGCGATGCGAGGCTCAGCATCACAACTGATGCATCAAATACAGCTGTCGGCGCAGTACTACAACAGTACAAAAATAAATGTTGGGAACCTCTGGGATTTTTCTCGAAAAAACTCTCGGATGCCGAAATAAAATACTCAGCATTCGATCGAGAATTACTCGCAATATATCAGGCAATTAAACATTTCCGATATTTTGTCGAAGGTTGGAACTTCAAAATTTACACCGACCATAAACCACTTACAAGAGCAATTCAGTTTAAAACTGAACGAAATCCAAGACAATCGAGACACTTGGACTTTATTAGTCAATTTACCACGGATATCCAGCATGTGGCTGGCTCAGACAATGTAGTCGCAGATACTCTTTCCCAAACGACGGAAGAAATAATCAATACACCAATACCGGCACAAGCCGACGAAATCAGAAGTACCCGAACAACGGATGAAAGTTTCAATAAAACAATTCCGGCACCAGCTGACGAATCTAAAACAGAAGTGGCCCAAATCAATACTTACTACGATCTTAATAAGATCGCATTATCGCAAAAAACGGACTTAGAGCTTCAGAATTTACTTTCTGGCTACATACGTCCTCGTCATCAAAATATGACTCTACAACTTTTTGCAATGCCAGGTCTAGAAATTACCTGCGAAGCAAGCACCGGCACAAACAAACCGTACAGATGATCTACGTCGAAACGTATTCGATACACTACACAGTATCTTACATCCGGGAATCCGTGCAACTCGTAAATTGATTATTGCTCGCTATTTTTGGTCAAGTATAAACAAGAATGTGACCCATTGGGCACGAAACTGTTTATCTTGCCCCACTGTAAAGGTTTGTTTATAAGCCTTTACAGTGGGGGTTTTGTCCGCGATCTCATTCCATGTTGGCCGGTACTTCCTCTTCTTATATTCCAAAAATTCGGATCTCGTTGTTGTTCCTCTCGGATTGCTTCATTGGTTCATTCATCACGAGGTACCACTTTCATCAGCCTAACATCAATAATATTCTCCTTCCCCTCTACGCGACCACAATAGTTGCTTTCTGCCTGACATGGTTGTCTTGACAATGCGTCTTGATTGGTCACTACTTGACCTCCCTCCGGCCTTCGTACCATTGGAGATGGTGATCTTCCACGTTTCCGTTTATTTTTATAGCAGTCTCGTGAGATGTGACCTAATTTGTCACATATCCAGCATTTTATTTTGCCACCATTCGAAATTCTAGGGGCCGACTGCTCCATATTACTGCCGGTACTTATTTCTACCCGACGTATCTTATTGATTCTTGGTCCAATGAGAGTTTGTGCCGTCTCATTCATTAACGCACAAGCAATGGTTTCCGCGAAAGTAGCCTTTGGTGATAATATCACTGCTCTGCGTGTGTCTTGGTCTCGTATACCATCAATAAATGCGTCCATTTTAATTCTTTCCATGAAATCGCAAGCAGTATTTGCATGTGCTAGATGTGCTAGCCTCTCGACGGCCGATGCAAATTCTTGTAAAGTTTCTTCAACCTTCTGTGACCGTCCTTTCAATTCCATTAGATAAATTTCCCGCTTATGGTCACTTCCATATTTGCGTTCCAACGCCTTAATTATTTCACCATATTCTTTGCGATCGTTTTCTGGAATTGTTTGTAATATCTCGGCTGCTTCTCCCTTAAGTACCACTATTAACGCTGCTACTTTATGCGCTTCGTCCCAGTGATTTTGTGTGGACGCCATTTCAAATTGAAGCTTAAAAATTGCGAACGATGTGGTGCCATCAAACGTTGGTGGCTTCAATTTAAAAGTGTTTACTGGTTGGATTACTTGCGCTGATGTTTCATTGAGTTTCATTACACTGACCTCCTTTTCGAGACGAAGAAATTTTTGTTCGACATATTCAATTTTGTTGTCCAACTTTTGATCAACATGTTTAACATCCGTTTTAACTTCTAGAATTTTCGTTGTAAATTCGTCTTTTACTTTCTCTACTTCGCCTTGGAAAGTACTAGCTAATTCGAGAAGTTTTTCTTCCATTCTGTTTTGTCCTTCTTGAAATTTATCTTGTCGTTTAATTTGATCTTCTTGAAATTTCTCTTGTCGTTTAATTTGTTCTTCTTGAATTTTCTCTTGTCGTTTAATTTGTTCTGTCATCATCTGTTGCATGACTGCCATCAACTGCGCCATATCGAAATTTCCAGATGGTGCTTCGATGCGTAACTTCGGCGTTTCTATTTCAAACTCATGACTTTCTAGATCTAAACCATCACGCTCCATTGCTTCACGCAATCGTAACATCAATTCGTCTTTACGGCCTTCTGTCTCTAAACCACGCTTCTCCAACTCTTTCTTTAGTTCTGGAACTTTTAACTTGTAGAGTTTCATTTTTATTTTTATTTTTATTTTTTATTCACAATCCCACCGCTGTCACCAATTGCTACGTTCTTGCCTTGTCACTTAAGGTTCGTATCTCTTGATTGTGAATAACTACCCGAACACCAATGTTCACTAACAAATTTCACAAAAACTACACAAGTTCCACTTTAACACTGTTCACTTTCACAGACAATAATTGCCTCAATAAAACACAATTATTCACAACTTAGTTCCTTTAACAATTCTTTATTTCACAAAAATCACTGTTCACTTTATTTAACAATAAAAATCACTTACTATCACTTACTATCACTTACTATCACTTTCTATCACTTTTTATTTTAACCGCTTGTTATCGCTTTCGTAGTTCAAGTACAACTATTTCTCGCATACAACATCGATTCGCTTATATACACAAATTAAAATATCTCGAACTTTCTATTTCTATCGAGATGTCACTACTACATTTAATTTGCTCAATTTTTAGTACTACCAGTACTATCGATACCTAATAGATGTCTCTGGGGTTAAGCCTAGAGAAATCTTCATATATTTACACTTATGCTATCGCACACTAGGTGGTACCGTGACAATATTGCTACGTTCTTGCCTTGTCACTTAAGGTTCGTATCTCTGGATTGTGAATAACTACCCGAACACCACTGTTCACTAACAAATTTCACAAAACTACACAAGTTCCACTTTAACACTGTTCACTTTCACAGACAATAATTGCCTCAATAAAACACAATTATTCACAACTTAGTTCCTTTACCAATTCTTTATTTTACAAAAATCACTGTTCACTTTATTTAACAATAAAAATCACTTACTATCACTTACTATCACTTTCTATCACTTTTTATTTTAACCGCTTGTTATCGCTTTCGTAGTTCAAGTACAACTATTCCTCGCATACAACATCAATTCGCTTATATACACAAATTAAAATATCTCGAACTTTCTACTTCTATCGAGATGTCACTACTACATTTAATTTGCTCAATTTTTAGTACTACCAGTACTATCGATATCTAATAGATGTCTCTAAGGTTAAGCTTAGAGAAATCTTCATATATTTACACTTATACTATCGCACACTAGGTGGTACCGTGACACTACCCCCCACCTAAACCTGTTCGTCCCGAACAGGATCCAAAATCTCTCCTCTATAAATAGCCATCCGCTCGAGATGCACCACTTTTGGTTTACCTCGTCGCCCTTTCTTGATCCTATAAATCACGTCGTTTATCTTTGTGATGATAGTGTAAGGTCCTTCCCATGCTGACTGTAATTTCGGTGATAAACCCTTTCGTCGTTGCGGGTTATGAAGCCATATCAATTGCCCTTCTTCGAAGCCTTTGCTATTTGCTCGTATATCATATCGAGCTTTCACTTTGTCACTTGCTATCCGTATTTTGTCTCGTACAAACTGATGTATCTCATTAATTTCTTCTTTCATCCGGTCTACATAATCTTGTCCACATAAGGCCGCTGATGGAACAACCCCAAACTTCAAATCTCCAGGCAGGCGAAGATTATTTCCGAAAAGCGTCTTTGCTGGCGTCATCCCAGTAGTGTCATGTACTGCTGATCGATAAGCCATCAAAAACATCGGTATATGTTGATCCCAGTTGCGTTGGTTTTTATCTATCACCTTCTTTAGATATTCTTCCAATGTTCCGTTAAACCTTTCTACCATTCCATCCGATTGTGGATGCAAAGGCGTCGTTCGCGTTTTATTGATACCGAGCATCTGACAGATCTCCTGGAATACAACCGACTCAAAATTTCTTCCTTGATCCGTATGAAGTTCCATTGGTACTCCAAAACGACTAATCCAATTATTAACAACGGCATTCGCTATTGTAGTAGTTTCCTGGTTTGGTAGTGGATACACCTCCGGCCATTTGCTAAAATAATCCATTATAACTAGCACATATTTGTTTCCATTATCGGTAGTGGGAAATGGACCTGCCACATCCATGGCAATTCTCTCAAAAGGTGCTCCAACATTATACTGTTGCATAGCTCCTCGAGTTTTCCGAGCCGGTCCCTTTGCGGCTGCACATAGATCACATTTTTGGCACCATTCAACCACCGACTGTCTACACCCGGACCAATAAAACCGCTGACGTACCTTAGCTAGCGTTTTGTTAATTCCTAAGTGACCTCCACTAGTTCCCTCGTGATATTCCTTCAGAATTTCCTTAATACGACTTTGTGGTACCACGATCAAGGATTGTTTAACGTTGCCGTCAGTGCTTTCCCACACTCGTTTTAAACAGCCGTCTTCTAATTTAAGGCTCTGCCATTGTGCCCAATAAGCCTTTACAGTGGGGGCTTTGTCCGCGATCTCATTCCATGTTGGCCGGTACTTCCTCTTCTTATATTCCAAAATTATCGACAAATTCGGATCTCGTTGTTGTTCCTCTCGGATTGCTTCATTGGTCCATTCATCATGAGGTAACACTTGCATCAGCCTGACATCAATGATATTCTCCTTCCCCTCTACGCAACTACAATGCTTGCATTCTGCCTGACACGGTCGTCTTGACAATGCGTCAGCATTTCCGTGTACTGTACCTTTCCGATGTTCGATCTGGAAATCGTAACTTTGTAAACGTTCAATCCAACGTGCCACCTGTCCCTCTGGATTTTTGAATTGAAGCAGCCACCTTAAGGCTCCATGGTCCGTCCTTAAATGGAATTGTTGACCATATAGGTATTTGTGAAAATGTTTGACGCATTCCACAATAGCCAACAATTCCCTACGTGTTACACAATAGTTACGCTCTGGTTTCGATAAGATCTTTGAATAATAAGCTATAACTCTCTCCTTGCCATCGATTTGCTGTGATAAAACTCCACCTATACCGTCATTACTAGCATCAGTATCCAATATAAATTTCACATTCGGCATCGGGTATGCGAGGACCGGTGCTATACATAATCTCCTCCTTAATTCCACGAATGCATTTTCTTGTTCCTCCTTCCATTCGAACGGTTTGTTTTTCCTTGTTAATTCATGCAAACTCTTTGCGATGTTTGCAAATCCCGGTACAAATCGTCTATAGTATGTGCACAAGCCAAGGAAACTCCTCACTTCATGTAAATTTTTAGGTCTCGGCCACGTCTTAACCGCTGCAATCTTTTCCTCATCGGTGCGGATTCCATTTGCTGTTACCTCGTGTCCTAAATATTTGACCTCTGTTCTGAATAGACAGCACTTCTTTGGACTTAATTTTAGACCTGCGGATTGTATTCTATCCAATACCTCCGCTAAATTTTGTAAGTGCTCCTCAAAATCTTTTCCCATTACAATGATGTCGTCTAAATACACTAGACACGTCTTCCAGTGTAACCCCTTTAGAACTCGCTCCATTAATCGTTCAAAAGTTGCAGGGGCGTTACATAGGCCAAATGGCATAACGTTGAACTGCCATAATCCGTTTCCAACACTAAATGCCGTTTTCTCGCGATCTTCTTCCTGTACTTCCACCTGCCAGTATCCGCTTTGCAAATCCAATGTGGAAAACATCGTAGCACCCGACAATGTATCCAATGTATCGTCGATTCTGGGCAAGGGATAACTATCCTTTTTGGTAACAGCATTGAGCTTCCGATAATCAATGCAAAATCGCATACTTCCGTCCTTCTTTTCCACCAACACTACCGGTGAACTCCACGGACTGTTCGATGATTCAATTACTCCTGCCTTCTGCATGTCCGTCACCATTTGATTCACTTCCTGTTGTTTCGCCAATGGTAATCGTCTAGGTGGTTGACGAATTGGCATTTCTGTTCCTGTATTAATCCGGTGTTTTACCATCTTGGTTCTTCCATTATTTTCGGGTGTACTGCAGAAAATGGACATATACCGCTCGAGTAACTGCTGTGCAGAGTTTTTCTGTGCCAAGGTTAGATCATTGGTCCATTTTTGCATGAGATTATCAACAATTTCTTTCTGCCTGTCCTCATTGGATTCTCTAACAGGACTTTTCTGCTCACATTTGATTATTGTTAATACCTCTTCACATTTACCGATGATGGTTCCTTTCTTGATGGTTTTCGTCTTATCCGATAAATTAAGAGTCCTAATTGGAACTCGATAATCACTGTCCGGTTTAACTAAGGCTTTGCCTATGATTATTTCCCTGGCTCCTCTTTCGTCTTCTATGGCTTCTATAACCCACAACCTGGGTGACCCAAAACCTCCCTCCAATCGTCCCCATACAATTGTCTCCGAGTTCGGTGGCAACTTCTCCCGATGATCAACTATCACTCGTCTTGCTAATTCCTCTGTGCCGTTTAACTGAAGTGGCAACTCGATATTACCTTGGTATGATATTCCTTGTCCTACATCCATCATAAAACCATTCTTTCTCATGAAGTCCATTCCCAAGATGACCTCATCCACTATATCTGCCACTAGCACTTCATGTTGATAATGAGTTTTCCCTATTCGTATATCAACGAGTTTTTTACCCTTTATAACTGCACTATCTCCCGTCACTGTTTGTAATTTCAGGCCATACACTGGTTGTACACCTCCTTTAACTACGTCGGCACGAACAATGGTGCGCGCTGCTCCTGTATCTAGAGTGATAATACAGCTCTTTCCATCAACATCACCTCGAACTGTTAAATTGTCACTGCCCGGCGCCAATCCGGAAACAGGGATGAAGGTCATAGGGCAATCGGTTGTGGGAGTCAGCTTCTGCCCCTTTAAGCTGACTCGTTGTGGTTTAACGACTCGGTCGTTACTTGGGCCTCTCGATTGGTCACTACTTGACCTCCCTCAGGCCTTCGTACCATTGGAGATGGTGATCTTCCACGTTTCCGTTTATTTTTATTGCAGTCTCGTGAGATGTGACCTAATTTGTCACATATCCAGCATTTTATTTTGCCACCATTCGAAATTCTAGGGGCCGACTGCTCCATATTACTGCCAGTACTTATTTCTACCCGACGTATCTTATTGATTCTTGGTCCAATGAGAGTTTGTGCCGTCTCATTCATTAACGCACAAGCAATGGTTTCCGCGAAAGTAGCCTTTGGTGATAATATCACTGCTCTGCGTGTGTCTTGGTCTCGTATACCATCAATAAATGCGTCCATTTTAATTCTTTCCATGAAATCGGAAGCAGTATTTGCATATGCTAGATGTGCTAGCCTCTCGACGGCGGATGCAAATTCTTGTAAAGTTTCTCCAACTTTCTGTGACCGTCCTTTCAATTCCATTCGATAAATTTCCCGCTTATGGTCACTTCCATATTTGCGTTCCAACGCCTTCATTATTTCACCATATTCTTTGCGATCGTTTTCCGGAATTGTTTGTAATATCTCGGCTGCTTCTCCCTTAAGTGCCACTATTAACGCTGCTACTTTATGCGCGTCGTCCCAGTGATTTTGTGTGGACGCCATTTCAAATTGAAGCTTAAAAATGGCGAATGATGTGGTGCCGTCAAACGTTGGTGGCTTCAATTTAAAAGTGTTTACTGGTTGGATTACTTGCGCTGATGTTCCATTGAGTTTCATTACACTGACCTCCTTTTCGAGACGAAGAAATTTTTGTTCGACATATTCAATATTGTTGTCCAATTTTTGATCAACATGTTTAACATCAGTTTTAACTTCTAGAATTTTCGTTGTAAATTCGTCTTTCACTTTCTCTACTTCGCCTTGGAAAGTACTAGCTAATTCGAGAAGTTTTTCTTCCATTTTATTTTGACCTTCTACTACGAGTATTTCTAGTCGTTTAATTTGATCTTCTTGAACTTTCTCTTGTCGTTTAATTTGGTCTTCTTGAAATTTCTCTTGTCGTTTAATTTGGTCTTCTTGAAATTTCTCTTGTCGTTTAATTTGTTCTTCTTGAATTGTTTCTTGTCGTTTAATTTGTTCTTGAATTCCCTCTTGTCCTTTAATTTGGTCTTCTTGAAATTTCTTTTGTTCTGTCATCATCTGTTGCATGACTGCCATCAACTGCGCCATATCGAAATTTCCAGACGATGCTTCGATGCGTAACTCCGGCGTTTCTATTTCAAACTCATAACTTTCTAGATCTAAACCATCACGCTCCATTGCTTCACGCAATCGTAACATCAACTCGTCTTTACGACCTTCTGTCTCTAAACCACGCTTCTCCAACTCTTTCTTTAGTTCTGGAACTTTTAACTTGTAGAGTTTCATTTTTATTTTTATTTTTTATTTTTTTTTTTTATTCACAATCCCACCGCTGTCACCAATTGCTACGTTCTAGCCTTGTCACTTAAGGTTCGTATCTCTTGATTGTGAATAACTACCCGAACACCAATGTTCACTAACAAATTTCACAAAAACTACACAAGTTCCACTTTAACACTGTTCACTTTCACAGACAATAATTGCCTCAATAAAACACAATTATTCACAACTTAGTTCCTTTAACAATTCTTTATTTCACAAAAATCACTGTTCACTTTATTTAACAATAAAAATCACTTACTATCACTTACTATCACTTACTATCACTTTCTATCACTTTTTATTTTAACCGCTTGTTATCGCTTTCGTAGTTCAAGTACAACTATTTCTCGCATACAACATCGATTCGCTTATATACACAAATTAAAATATCTCGAACTTTCTATTTCTATCGAGATGTCACTACTACATTTAATTTGCTCAATTTTTAGTACTACCAGTACTATCGATACCTAATAGATGTCTCTAAGGTTAAGCTTAGAGAAATCTTCATATATTTACACTTATGCTATCGCACACTAGGTGGTACCGTGACAATATGTTTATATATCTAAATAAAATATATGTCAAAATTTGAAATAAATTTGAAATAAAATTTATATAAATTTGTATAAAATAGATATTTTATACAAATTTATATAAATTTATGTCTTATAGAAAAATTGAAGCACATTATTACGATTATTATGGTTAAATTAATTATTATTTAGAAAAATTGAAACTCGTGATTGACTTTTAAAATTTGTCATTAACAGAATACACACAACACCAAAACCCTCTTTACTACAAGCCGTATTGTTTGCATACTCATGCTATACAAAAATATATACTTTGATTGTATTGTAAGTAGAAAATCGTGTCGGGATATGATAGCGAATATTGTGTAAAAGAAATAAACAAGAAAATCAAATAAAGCGCATGCGTTTACAATTTTTTTTATTAATGTTATATGGAGTTTTGATAGTTACTAATACATCTAAAGTATATATTTTCACTAATCATTTTAAAAACACATGATGATGTGTGTCAACGAAAGTTACAAGACGGCTTGTAGCAAAACCAACATAAATGTATATACAAGCCATGAAGTTGCGATACTTATGCCAAAAAGTGACTACTATACCTAAGTATTAGTGTTGTGACGTAGTATAATTTGTATATACTTTTATTATATGCTTTGATGTAAATAAAAAATGAATACGAATGATGGAACAACAGTATGTTGCGCTCTTTATGACAAAGCAAAAAACAAATTTATTATTTAACGAGAGAGAGAAGTATTGTTATTATTATTTACTCCATTATATACTATACTATATACTATGAATTTAGAGCAGAATGGACAGTGCAAAATATAATTTTTTTTCGTTTTTTTTGTAGAAATGTTATGTACTTTGAATTTAGAGGAGTATGGACAATGCGAAATATAATTTTTTGTTTCGATTTTTACTGTAGTCAAATTCACTAACACATAGCCAAATAGTAGTCATAATATGTTTTACTTAGCCAAGCTTCATGGCTTGTATAATATACAATAGTGTTGGTTTTGCTTGTAGTAAAGAGGGTTTTGCACAACACACATATATAATACACACATATAGAAACCCAAACATTTAGGCGCAAAAAGAATAAATTTATCTTTTCAGCAACAAAGCCAAATTGATAAAATATCTCAGTTTTTCACCAAATTTAACACAAGTTTATCGTTTACCACGAGAAGGGAATCGCGATTTGTGTTTTATCGATGATAAGTTTACCAGTTATCATTATCATCGAACCAGAATTGCACCCCTGGCATCTCCAAATCTTTCGGGTTGGTACCGCTGAGAAAAATAAAAACTTCGTAGCGAAATTTAGATGAGTTAGAAGCGTGGTGAGAGAAGTATCAAAGTACCTAGTTTAAAATTGTTAAGAATAAAAGTCAGAAAAGTTTGTGAAAAATTCATTAAATTGTAAATTGTTTTAAAAAAATAAATTATACAAATTTATAATTAAAAAAGTAACTAAGTGAATATAACTGTGTACCGATTATTAAAGACCGGCGTAGCCGGGGACACAGTTATTACAGTATAAATATAAACACACTATATATAAACACTCTGTGGTATTATTTATATATAGTGTGTGTTGGATATCCCGCGATTCCAATGATCGAAATCTTAAGTATTTCATTGTATGCCTACATTCTGGCGTATTAAATTATGAATATGAAATACCGGGTGATGCACAAAATGTATTGTGGTGCACTACGTTTTATTTGTAGCAATGCACAATCTTTGTGCAGCCGCGATTGAATTCTTTTTGCATTAGTGCTGCCATCTTTCGGAAAACATGATCTATTTTCCAAAAATTCATTATATTGTAACCAATAAAAATGGTTTCTTCTTTTTATTTTAACATTCTCTATTATTATTTCTAGATATACATTTTTGTTGTTTATGTATGGGCCATCTTTATTATATAGCTTAATCTATGGTTAAATTTACTAAATGTGCATCTCCCATATATTATGTGCGCAAAGATTTTTTAGAAAGTGGGTAAAAATTTAATATTTCCACACACATACACAGACATCTTTAGCAACTATATAAATCCGTGCAAAATTATACTAAGAGCATAAACGAGCAATGGTCTTGGAGCAGTAAAGTGCTCCACAGATCATACGGTATATTTTAAATTAATTGTGCTTTGATTATCAAAAAGATGTTTTTCTATATTGGATAAAATTATTTCGTTTATGATATTTTCTAATTGATTAGTTTATTAAATTTTATCAAATGATTTTTTTTTCACATTAAAAAAAAGGGTCGCATACTCGTATGAGTAATACCTTTATATATGTGATAAAGGATACATATGTGAGATTATGATTATTTTGTTACATGTTTTGTAGAGGGAGCAAGTCGAGTGTAAACAAATAGTTTACAGGTCAGTTCATTATTATATATATTTTTTTAAATAATTATCACCCTTTTTTAGAGTATGCCGCGCTTAAATTTAGCTACGTGTTTTACAGAATACTTTTAACATTTATTTTTAAACAAACACCTTTATTGCGTCTATATCTTTGATATAATTTTGCATGGTCAATTTTTAGTTAACCACGCGCAGCAGTATAATATTAACATAGGATACACACTATCAACATAATTTATTTTATTATGAAGGCACTTGTACCTCGCTTCTTTGTGTCGTCGCCAGCCAAATTGATAACGTGGACAACCCGGGCGATGTTTCAAGTGTTTAAGGCTCCAATTGATAAAAAAACACATTTTCATCTCGCTTTTTATTCAGTTCTAGAAGAAGTTCATACGGGGAATCTTGACATTTTCATAAAGCTTAGCGTCAACTGTCATGCCTAGATATTTCGCTGTATTTGCATGTGGAACTTACTGCGAGTTGATTTTCACTGGTATCCAGTTAATTTTTTTGTTGTTGAAGATAACGTTAATTGATTTGGTTTCATTTTGCTGGATTCGCCATTTCTTTGTTCAGTTACTCAATATGTTACTGGCTCTTCGCACTTTGCTCGTTACTTCTTCTGCATTGTTACCAATTGCTAAAATTAGAGTGTCATGTGAGTTTCATTTGTGTTGACTATCTTCCAATATATACTTTGTATAAATTTTTATTACAAAAAATACAAGATGTCGTGGACTGTATTTATTAATTTTAATTGATTATGTTATAATTACGTAATCTTTATGCAACTGAGCTATGATATGTTTTTTTCCTTTATCTCCAATTTAGGAGCATAGGGCGTCCAATATTCTGAACCATCTTACTCTATTTGGGGCTATTGCTTTTATTTCCGCCCATGATTTCCCCAGGTGTTTTGCCTCTGCTAGCATTGTTCTCTTCCATGTCATTGCTGGCCTTCCAACCTTTCTTTTTCCTTGTGAATTCCAGTCTAATGACATGCTCGTTATATCACTTGATGCCTTCCTCAGCGTGTGGCCAATCCATCTCCATTTTCGTCGCTTTATTTCGGTCTCAATGTCTGACTGACATGTTGTTATGTGCAGATTGATGCTACGAATCGTGTTAGGCCAGAAGCACTTAAGTATTCGTCGAATGCATTTGTTTACGAATACCTGTAGCTTCTGTATGATTTTTCCTGTATGCTTCCATGTCTCACACCCATACAGTAGTACCGATTTCACACATGAGTTGAACATTCGTATCTTGGTCTTGCGCGACAGGACAGAAGTATTCCAGACTTTGTGCAACATGTTGAATGTATATCTGTCTTTATTTATACGTTTGTGTATGTCTTCTTCTGTTCCACCTGTTTTCGTTACTGTGCAACCAAGGTATACGAATTCATTTACATCTTCAATTTGTATATTGATGTGTATCGGTGTGGTTATAATTGTGTTGAGTCTCATAGCCTTGGTTTTCTTGGTTTTTTTGAGACCAACTTTATTAGCTAGATCTGATAGCTGTTGTACTTTCTGCTGCATGTCGGAGTGTTTGTGAGTGAGCATTTCACAAAGTGTCTGCCATATTGCGTTCCTGTTTATCGTATCGAATGCGCGTTCGAAATCGACGAAGAGCATATATACAATGGTGAATTCCATTCATTGGATTGCTCAGTGATGGTTCGGATTGTGTTGATTTGATCAGTGCAACTTCCTGGTCTAAATTCAGCTTGTTCGTTTCTTAATTTTGCATTGATTGTAGGTGAGATTCTGTCAAGGATGATCATTGCGAGTACCTTTATTGTTGTGTTGAGGAGGGAGATACCTCGCCAGTTCCTACATTCTCTTAGGTCACCTTTCTTGGGTATCGTAATTATCAAGCCTTCTTTCCATTTCAGTGGGATTCTCCCAGAATTCCAGATTTCTTAGATTATTGGTGTTAATATGCTTGCAGTTGTAGATGAATCTCCTTGGAATATTTCGGCGGTTATATTGTCTGTTCCAGCGGTCTTATTGTTCTTTAGTCTATATTAAAGACATCTTTAACTTCCCGTTCCGTTGGTGGATGGGTGTTGCTAGTTTCGTTATTGATGTCAATTGATGACTGGAGATTTTCGGGGTTGGCGACGACGTCTTCTTCGAAAGAAATCGAACATCTTTAACCTTCCATCTCTTTAACTGCGCTTCATCTGTTGTTAGTACTTGACCATTAGCGGCCCTTATAGGTGGTATATTTGTAATTTTACCAGTGACCTGTCTTACACACTGGTGTAGTGCTCGCATATTTTGGAAGCTGCCTCTTAAGCAGCTTTCAGAATGCTTTCTATATATTTTCCTCGATCATTCCTTGCCATCTTCTTTACTTGACGCGCTGTTTCTTCGTATCTACGTTTCACCTCTTCTGTGTTATGTTGGCACTTTTGCAACTTAAATTGACGGCGTTCCTCAACTTTCTGCTATGTATCATTACTGATCCAAGGTTTTCGATTGTATTTTCTGTAGCCGAGAACGTGGCTTCAGACTGGAGATTGAGTTGCAGCGTTTCATTGAAAGTGTTTCTCGTTTCAATGTTTTTCAATCTATTTGTGTTAAATTTCCTCATATTTGTCTTCGAATGTTTTACAGCTGCTGGCTTGATCTTGAATTGTGCTATTACCAGTTGATGATCGCTGTGTACATCTGCGCCCCTCATTGTTCTTACATCTTGTAGTGATGTGAGGAATTTCTTATTGATCATTACGTGATCTATCTGATTTTTAGTTCTGCCATCCGGTGATGTTATGTATATTTATGTATATTTTTGTGTGGAAACCTACATTCCGCCTATGAACAATTGATTTGTGCTACAGAAGTCGACAAGTCTTTCTCCATTGTTATTTCGCACAGAGTCCAATGCATTTCTTCCCATGATAGTGGTTGATGTCTGTACCAATTTTTGCATTGAAATCTCCTTGTATGATTTTGATATCATTTCTGTGCGTTCTTGCTATTGTGGCTTGTAACTGCTCGTAGAACTTATCTTTTGTTGTATCTTCTGCATCTTCTGTTGGGGCATAGCACTGAATGATAGTTGTGTTTCTTATTTTTGAATGGAACCTTGCCACTATAATTCTGCTGTTAGTTGGTTGCCATTCCATCAATGCTTTCTTTGCTTTATTTGTTGTTAATATGCCCACGCCCCTTGTTCATGTGTGTCGTCTCTACCAGAGAAAATATCATATAATTTCCATTGCTCGTGTTTATTTCTCCACTGCTTTTCCATCTGACTTCACTCAGGCCAAGAATATCGATGTTATAACGGTTCATTTCCTTCTCTACTTGTGCTAAGCCTTGATGTTTCTCTGTAAGAGTTCTGATGGTCCAGTTTCCGATTCGTGTCCGTGATAGCCAAGGGTCGATATTTGTGTTGGTGTCCGGTTTGTGTTGTTATTTGTAATAGTATTCGTTTCTGTAATCATTTTAGTTTCAGATTAATGAATGATTGGTCCATTGAATCCTAGCCAGTTTCCAGGGCTGCTGGATAAGGTATACTGGCATACTGGGGGGAGGTTCTTATTATTTTTCATGTTTTGTACTTTTCTTCTTAGATGTTCCCAAGCGGTCAACCAAATATGTACTAACCTCGCATATGGTTGCTTGACGTTGTTCATGAATGGTGTGACGTCTCTTCTGTCTCCGAGGACACTTGTTAAACCATCTAATTCTTGTGAATCTGGCATTAGTTCATTTAAGTTAGATGCAAACTTTCGTAATTCGAAACCACCAGAATTAAGTAAATTTATTAAATTTGCCTTTAAAGTTTTAACTTCATCTAAAGTATTATCACCTGTTAGTACATCATCCATGTAAAAATCACGAGTTAACACTAAAGATGCCGAAGGATAGGTAGGTGCCTCATCGATTGCCAATTGCTGTTAGGTGCGAGTTGCGAGAAATGGCACAGTAGCCGTACCGTAAGTAACTGTACACATACGGTAACATTTGATTTCGGCCGATGAATTTTCACGCCACCAAATACGATGTAGATCCTGCTGATTTTCATGAAGTTAGATTTGACGGTACATTTTTGTAATATCGCCAGTAAATGCAACTGGGTATTTTCGAAACCTTAGAACTATTGAAAATAGGTTTTGTTGAATAGTTGGACCTATCATGAGGCAATCGTTTAAACTGATATTTGTTGAAGGTTTTGAAGATGCATTGATAACTACTCTAAGCTTCGTAGTGCTGCTATTTTCTTTTATCACGGAATGATGAGGTAAATAATAAATTTTACCCAATTGACCATCAATTTTATTACTATTTTCGACGATTGTCATATGACCGAAATCAATATATTCCGACATAATTTTTTTATAATCTTCGTATAACTGGGGATTTTTAATTAATTTTCTTTCGAGATACATAAATTGGCGAAATGCAATGGAACTTGATTCTCCGAGTTGACGTATATTATCTTTGATTGTAATGAGACAATGTATCGTCCGTTAGGATTACGACGTAAATTATCAACGTAATGGTGCTCACACATTCTTTCTTCAATAGAAAAGTTATTTTCAGAATCAAATTCTTCAAGCTGCCAAAACTTTTCAACTTTGGAATTAAGCTTAGTACACATGTGTGATGTGGTGTCAAGTACATTGCTTTTTTTTTTTTTTTTTTTTTGTTTCTGAACTCTGCAATCTGTTCTGGGGCCGAAGCTCTCCCAACTCTTTCGCAGTTAATTTTTAACGTCCTACCTTACGCCGTCACCAGCCAAATTGAGGACGCACGAATACAGGTTCGATTTCAAATCCATCTGCACATTGCATTGCTCCAGCCAGCCTGCACTGACATGGACGATGGTTCGGCCCATGGATTCTGCACTCCAACAGGGGGTCATAGTTGTGTTCATCGTCATCACCGATCGAAATCAGGTGATGAAAAATCCCTTTTGCAACCCTCCCCCATTGGGATTCGAACCCGGTACCTCCCGTCCCAAACACCGCAGCTTTAACCACTGCGCCAATTGCTCGGTAAGTACATTGCTAAAAATACCCTTTGAATAATTTATTTTACCAGATATACTAATGTATATCCGAAGACACTTGATATGAAAGGTGGAAAGTCCTTTAAGGTTTCTACTTTTCCACCCATTACAATATCATGATAAATTTCAGCTCCTATGAGTAGGTCAATCTTATCTGGATTAAAGAAATAAGGATCTGCTAAATTAATGAAATTTGGAAGGCAACATGAATCGAAGTTAATAGTTTCCAAAGGTAGATAACCATTGATCTTGGAAAGAACAAAGAAGTCAAGGTCTGTTGAAAATTCATATATACGAGATTTTATATTTAGATGTACTCTATGTTGAATATTAATCTTATTTTGATTTATACCTGTAACTGGTATGGATACATTAGTTCTGTGACATTTTAAAATTTGACATACTCGTTCGGTTATAAAATTTGATTGTGAGCCGCTATCTAGCAATGTTCTACATTGTACTTTATGACCATCCATAGTACTAACCCAAATTACAACCGTTGCCAATAAAACTTGGCTTTTATGCCCCAGATGAATAGTTAAATTGCCTTTCTTAACCAAAGGTCCTTGCATATGTAAATTCTGGGTTGTCATTGAATGTAAATTCTGGGTTGTCTTGGTTCGGTACTGAATACACGGATGAGGAGTTATTTAAATTAGTCGTCATTGGTGGCGAAGTATTGTGACTATTTTTAAAATTCGAAGATGATTTTTGATAGTTATTCGAACAATTATTATTATTATATGATTGATTTTCGGTATTTCGCTTTCCGAAGTGTAATAAAATATTATGTTTTAATTCGCATAACGCGCATAATGCACAACCAATACCTTTACAAACAAAGGTTGTCCGGTATACCAATCGATGATCGTACGATAATCGTAAAAAAAGGATCGAGGACCGAAAAAGAGCTCAAATGCCTACGAAGGCTGTACCAAATGTCTTCAACTCGGTTAAGGTAACGAAAGAAAATGGCACTTTTGCAGAGATGATGAGAGGACGACCTGCCGCAACAACTGCAACCGCACCTGCACCACAACCACAAATGCAACCGAACAACGACAATATTATTATCAAAAATCTAACTTCAAGAATGGAGAAAATGACTAAAACCATTGAACAACAGGGCGAACAAATAGCGCAATTAATAGAAATCTTTTCGCAATTATACATCTGCTAAATTCGACCGACACATCATGACGACGACATCAGAATTCTTCTTCTTCTAAATTCAAAATTATTTCGATAAATGTAAACTCAATTGTGAGCATTCAACGAAGATTAAATCTATTGGAATTTCTTAAGTTACACAAACCGGAATGCCTTTTGATTAACGAGACTAAATTAAATTAACGTCATAAAATAGAATTCAAAAATTATCATGTAATTAGAAGTGGCCGCAACAATGCGAAACAGGGAGGAGGTACAGCAATTTTGATTAAAAATGATGTTAAATACAAAACGATTGACCCAAATTCGGGCAATCATCATCAACAACAACAACTTTTGAACAACAAAATTTCGAAATGGAAGGTCGAAATTAAACGTACCGTGCAACTGATCAAACAAAATGTTAAGCTGCAAATTGAGAAATATTGGACGAAGATCATGCAAGGAATTCGACCGGAATTCGACCGAGATTAAAAAAATTTCCAAAAATAAACGGCAAAATTCAAATAAAATAAACTCTCTTGAAATTAACGCGGCGGACATAAACCGTTACAACCATTTGGACATCGATTCGAGAAAAATTCATAAAAATAATACTCTGAATAAATATCAAATTTTCGACGAAATTATCAATTTAAACATTCTTGGCCATCATGTACAGGAACATATTGTACAAAATTCTAATCATACCACCTCGATGCAACATCAAGAGCAAGAACGTGATGTTCAAAACCTAACCTCGCCTATTATTAATCAACACAAACGTGATAAAGCCGACCACACCACTAAAACTCAATTTTCGACCTCAAATCGTGCGTTTGCACTTCAGCAACCATGAGATGATCAAAATTACTTCATCACTTTGGATCACTTGACGAGTATCTTAAATTTGGCAAATAAAAAAAAATCCTTTGGACCTGACCTTCTTCCAAATTATATATTCAAACATCTGCCCAATTCAATAATAACCGAAATTTGTACATTGTTCAACAACCTAATAAACCCTTTCCTGAGTCGTGGAAAATCGCTCGAGTCTTTCCAATATTGAAAAAAGATAAATTGCCATCGGATCCGGAGAGCTATCGGCCCATTAGTCTCTTATCCAACTTTGGAAAACTTTTCGAAATTATACTCTATGAAAAAATTAATGACCATGTTGCTGCGAATAAATTAATGCCGGATAATCAATTTGGATTCCACCAGGGACACAATACCGTACATGCAATCACCAAAGTTGTCTCGGACATTACACACAACTTAAAATTTAATCAACCTACTGGTGCTTTACTCATAGATATTAAAAAAGCTTTTGAATCCATTTGGCTCGACGCGCTACTATCAAAATAAATAACATGAACTTTTCGACCGACCTCATCGGAATGCTGTATGAACTCTTGTATGAACGAAAATTTATCACTACTCCTATCTCTGACCAAGTCGTCAGTACTAGCCGTATGGTGGAATTTGTGCAATCGAACAAGTTCTATATGGGCCCATATAAAATCAAATATAAAAGATCCGTTATATGGGCCCTTATAGAACTTGGCCGATTGCACGAATCGCACTATACGGCTAGTACTGACGACTTGGTCAAAGATAGTTCATATCATTATTAATACAAATCATTAAAGTTCATTTCCGGCAAACCATATTCCTAGGAGAACGGCTATTTTAGATAGACTTGGTCATAGATAAAAAAAGTTAATTTAATTTCATCAATTTTGTATGTTTATATAGAAAAAACTGGGATGGGATGAGATAGTATTGCCTGATAAACATTTTTATTTTTTCTGAGATGAAACTCTGGAATAACTTCACATGCTTTAATTTCCTACATCCTTTTTAAAAAAAAATGTATCGAAGTAGTCTATATTTTATTATAAAAAAAAAATGTCAACTCAATAAAGGAAATTGTTAAAAAAAAAAAAATACCTTTACAATCAAACACGCGATGGTTTGAAGAAAAACAATAAGTACATAAATGTTTTTGCTTCACGAATTCGAAACGCTTTTCGGGATTCAAATTCGTATCACAAAACTTAGGACATTTGTCCAGATTGTGATTACCTTTACAAAAACTGCAACAAATTTCATTTGATACAAATGATCGGATTTGTTTTGACGTACTGTACATTGGTTTTTTATTTTTGCTATTCGAAGATGATGTCGATGAACTAGCTGAAGTTGAACCAATTTATTCAAGAACTCATTTTATTAAAATATTTATAAATTCAGAAAATTTTAAAATCGTATTTTTAGGAGTGTTTTTTACGGTTTGGGTGTGTGATCCAATATCTAACTTCTCACACAAATGATGAAGTAAAAATAAATTCCACTCATCAACAGAAACGTTCATATTTTTTAAGGCATTGACATGTTTCAAAATAGTGTCAATGAATAACTTTAATGAATATGCGGAATTTTCACTATAGGTTTCTTAATATCATATATCGCTTTCATATGTATTTTTTGTATGGATACCTCATTATTATAATGCTCAAATATGATTTTCCAAGCAACATCATAATTTTGTTTTGTCACTGGAAGAGCATCAATTAAATGAAATGATTTACCATCGCGAATACATGATATAAGATGATATTTGGTAATCGGATTTAGCTTAGTGTTGGTATGAATTAAATTCCGAGCCATTAAATTGTAGTAAAAGTATTTCCGGTAGCTTGATAGACAGAGAAGTATTTACTTTTACATCTGTTTCCTCATTTTCAACCGACATAGATGTATTTTTAATTTCTAGATTACTTTTAAACTCTATAATTGACTGATTTTATCTAAAATTTGCGATTCAAGTTTCCCATATACGTACTCAAATTTTTCACGCTCACTAACAGCACTTAGATCGGTATCAACACTTTCAATGTCTGATTGCACGACATCAAATTTATTCTTAACCGATGAAGCATGGATTGCAATTCCCCGATTGTGAAACCTTTATTTGTCTCCAATTGATTTTTAAAATATGTTACTCTGCCCTTAAGCCGACTTCACAGTTCAATTTCTTCGTTCATTCATTCATTCAATTTTTACCGTTCATTATTTTAATTTGACGATTCACACTTCTTGTGAAATTTCAGAACGAATATCGGACGATTTGGTTTCCATTTTGTTTAAAATTGAAATTTTTTGACATCATTCGTATTATTTCATCATTCGTCTATTCTTTAACTTTTAATTATTTCCGACGTTATATTTTACTCAACCAAGATCCGGCTCGAAGGACCAAAATGTTGACTATCTTCCAATACTTTGTATAAATTTGTATTACAAAAAATGTCGTAGACTGTATTTATTAATTTTAATTTTATTTGATTATGTTATAATTACTTAATATTTATGTAACTGAGCTCTGATATGTACTGATAAAAAAAAAACAGAAAAAACAAAAACAATAATTTTTCGGATTATTTTTACCGATCACAAATCGTCTTTTCTCCAATCAAACTGATCGTTAACTTGTAACTGATCGTTTACGATGGTTGTATTCTTTTAGACTTGATTAACTATTGCACGGGCCACTTATTTCCAACAATTTGTATTTGGCAAATATCTTGTATATAGGATATACAGAATTGGCCCTAAGACGCTACCTTGTGGTACTTCTGCTGTCATCTTTTCCAACGAAGAATATACATCTTCATATTTTAAGCGAAAATGTCGGTCAACTAAGTAGGATTTTAGAATCTGCTTTAGTAGATCTTGATGCAGTCAAGATAGTCCTCTGTGCTTTACTTTATTGAAGGTTTGTCCTAAAATGGGTTGAAAATTGCTTAGTTTCAGCAGCCAAAGAAATTGAATTCAAAATTAAAAATTTGGGTCATATAATCAGGCTGCAGCGACCAAACTACAAAAATTAATGTCCAAAATTTTCATTTTCATACATAGGACTTATTGATCTAGTGAATTATATAATCCACTAATTATTGAAAATAAACAATTCTCGGATCTTGTAGTACGCTACAGACGATTTTAAATTTAGTAATTTAAGATCTTCTGGACACTAGAGCCAGAAGTGGATCTGTTCTATAGTCGAATGTTTTCCTCTGAAACCAAATTGGTGAGGAGGAATCAGATCTCTTTGTTATATGATTAATTTCAGTCTATTGAACACTTTTTCGAATAATTTAGAAATAGCTGAAAGCAAAGAAATCGGCCTATACGATTTTTTTCCGTTAAGTGGTTTGCTTCGTTTTGATATCATTATCACTTCTGCCACTTGTTACGGTTACCCGTAAACAGAATTTTGTTTCCCTGTCCTCAATCCGCAGCTTCGTCCGGCTTAACCTCAGTCCAGAGGGGTGGGTGTGGTTTTTTTATGTTGTCGAGGTCCAGTGGAAACTTAAAGGGCTGCGATCACATTTATAAAGACTCACAAAGCACAAATACACTATGCAGTACCGCATCCATCTCTCCCTGATCAGTTTTTACTAATTTAATCACTCATATTATCTTTTGTTGCGTAACACAGGCATATTTTTATTTTTATCAATTATACAAAGCAGGAACAACAACAAAAAAATTTGGCTTTACAAATTACTTTAATATGTACTGTCCACAAACATTGCAAACTTACTTAATTTGATATATTTTCTTAAATAAATAAGTGGGCTTAATTTCCTTGACCATATCACTCACTTCTACGCGGCCATAGAGCTCTAGTCCGTTTTGAAGCTGAAAGAAAACACAAAAAAAAACACACCAATCTAACCAGCCACTGATCATCCAGTGACGTGGACCAAACAATCACAACTTATAAAACCACAATATTTTTTTTTGTTTATCTGTTTACACAACAATTAATAATAACTAGATAATATCCCGTACCCTACACAGGAAGCTGCGTGCTGCTGCAAGGTCTTCTAATCCCGTTCCGATAATTCTGCTCCACTATTTGCCACGAGCGGCTTACCAGAGTCGTAAATGGTACTTCACGATGAATTCCTGCAATCCCTCAGCAATGTTAGTATATAGTTTGTTTTCCTCTTCCAGGAATAAACACAGTTGAGCTCTTGGGTACAGAGGTGCTCTTGGACCAAACTTGGCGTTTATCCGATATTGATTTATATTTGTTTTTTTTTCTCTACGGTTACAACAGTATGCAACTGCCTCCGTTTGATGTAAATTTTGGTTGGTTTGGATGGGTAATTGAAACAGTTGAAGCAACCAAACTGAAACCACAAACACTGCTCCCTGACCAACTTTGGCTTTTTCGTATCATTACTTTTGTTTATAACTATAATATACGTAAAAATATAATACTATATACGTATGGATCGTGATTTTTAATTTTTCTGTATTTTTTTCCGATCCGACTTGTTTCGTATCCCAAACCAAAAAGTTTTTTTCAACCAAAATTCCCAAAATAAAAAAACCATCACATCGCCCCTACTTTTTCACACAATTTTTTCTTCGCAACATGTGTAAGCCGTTCGAACTGGTTCTCCGTTATTTTTTTCCCCCAACTTGCTGGCACAGGGGAGTCGAACCTTTTTTTTTATCATGATACATCTGATTTATTATTATTATTTTTTTCCTAACGTAACACACTTTACATTAGTGTGGAACATAGTTAAGTCTGAACGCTGCATTAATTATTTAGCTTTCGTAATCCTTTTTCAGGAAGTGCTTTAAATATTCACCGTGTAATTAGATCATAGCCAGGAGATTTATTTGAACTTACATTATTGCTGATTTTAACTCTTGTAACGACAAAGGTTTAATGCTTTAGCTTTTTTGTTAACTAATGTTGTTTTCATCTGCGGTTTGTCTTGGGAGTGGTCTGAATTTTTACCCAAGATATAATGCAAACAACTTATTTTCTTTTGCGCTTCTAGCCCAAGTCCCATCAACACATTTAATTGCTATTACTTGCGTTTTAGGCCTTTTTACACGTTTTGTTATTTTCCAGAGGGAATAATCGGCATCTTTTCTTGTGCTTTACGTTTTTTCTAACCAATTCTCTAACTTCCAAAGAGAAGTTAATATGTGTTCAAGTTTTTTTTTACTATTAGGAGTACTATCCCAAGCTGCTTGTTGTATAATATTTTCAAGTAGTTCTAACTGGTCCTTCAATTGTGCCGAATTCTTAACTGGCCCTTGAAGATTTACATTGTCACTGACCAGTTTCTTGTTTCCAAATTTTTTTATTGTTTGTTAGTTTGGATAACGACTCTTTCTTAACAATCGTTGCACTTAGAGTCATGATTACTTGAGACTGATCTAACGATAGTCTTTCGCTGTGTTCCGTATGAATACGTAGTTTTCTGATACCCTTTTTGTTACATAAAAATCTATGAGATCTGGAATTGTATTTGGATCCATAGGACAGTATGTTGGTTTATCTCCAACGCACTTTATTGCTTGACCTACGGAAAGTAGCTCTTTTCCTTAGTGGGTTGTTAGTCTTGATCCCCGAAACGTATTTTTGGCTATAAAATATGATAATGATTTAAACAACGAGATATAGTCTATAAGCGTTACCCACGAAATTTGATGGCGGAGACTATCACTGGCAACGATGGCTATAATCCACTGTATCTACGTCATTCACCCGATGGTAACGGTAGAACTTCTACAAAGAAAGTGAAAGGAAACGATCTCGTGGTTAACAACACTTGGATTGTTCCGTATCTGCCACTTCTTTCCAAAACTTTCAAGGGGCATTGCAACTTGGAGTATTGCAGTTCAGTAAACTCTATCAAATACATCTGCAAATATTTAATGAAAGGCAGCGACATGTCGGTTTTTGGCGTTCAAAATCTCAATACCAACGATGAAATCACGCACTATCAAGTTGGTCGATATGCATGTGAGCTGCAATCTCACCGTTATACATTTGGCGGTGCAGCTGGGAAAGCAACATTTCCCAGCTGAAACATCTCCAGCGACAACAATAACCAGTTTCTTTTCGATTTGCCAAAGTGATCCGTTTGCACGAACATCGCTCTATTCTGAGATGCCAGTTATTACACTTGTAAAGTTAATCGAAGAAATTTCGACGTCGGAAGCAAGGCGATGCTGTTTCTGATCATCCGGATGTCCGTTCTACTGATGCTCTTGGTCATATTTACACAGTTCATCCGAAAAATGACGAATGCTTATACTTGCGGTTGTTGCTGGTGAATGTTCGTGGGCCGACATCATTTCAATCACTTCGAACTGTCAATGGTGTAGTGTACCCAATATTTTGTGCGGCATGCCAACAACTCAATTGGCTTGAAAACTATAATCATTAAGATATGGCAACGGCTGAAACAATTGATATGGCAGAAGACATTGTACATCGAATTCGTGTCAGTTCAGGGAATCCCGATTCCAAGGTGAATAAGGAGATACACAACCAGGCTTTGCTTCTGATCGAAGACATATTGTGTTACCTCATGTGCGGCAGTTTTTTAGTCAAGTTAGGAATGCCAACGCTATATATTGGAATGAACGATGCTTTCAAACGAGAATTGGAACGTAAACGTGAATACGATCGAAATGCATTGAACCAATCGAACGAATGTGCTACTGTTGAACTCCCAACAGAAAGAAGTATACAAAACGCTAATAAAGGGGCAATTGAATATGAAAATGGTTGCAATTCTCAGATAGGAGCCATAGAAATAAGGTTGAACATATCAATGTTCCAATGTTCGGTGACTATCAATATTGGCCAAGTTTCTGTGACTTATTTACTGGTTCAGTCCACGAAAAGATAACGTTAGCCGCTGCACAAAAGTTACAATATTTAAAAAGCTTACTGTGTTACTAGACTTCGATTCTCAGGCGTCTTTTGTAGCCGAAGATTGTTTTAAACGCCTCTTATTACCAAAAAGAAAGGCCAATGTTTAAATTATTGAAGTTGGTTCCTCAACATCGGGAGTTTCAAACGGCATAACCAATCTGAATATTTGTTCTCGATGCAGTCCAAAATCTCAAAATGGTAGTCAGCGCTCTCATATTACAAAAGGTGGCATCTGGCATCGCTTTAACTGGCAGATCCACATTATAAAGAGACCAGCACCATTGACATTTTAATTGGCATTGATCACTTTTGTTGATATCATCAAAGATGGCAAAGTATATGGACGACCCGGAATCCCGATAAAACAAAATACCATTTTTGGCTGGATCATTGTTGGTATGAAGTCTGTTGACTGAAATTGATGTAAACCAATCCACAACGCCGAATCTGGCTACGCAGACAGAATACACCGCGAATGCAACAGTGGCTACAGTAATGTCCAGAACTGGAACCGCTTCAGTCGGATATCTGTCTGGTACCGTGTTTCGATTCAATGCTCGGTAATCCCCGCATGGCCTCTAAGTCCCAATTTTTTTATTATTAGGTGTAATGGGCTGGACCAAGCTATGCTACTGGGACGACATATCCCTTGTGACATCATGAGGTCAGATTCGTCTTTTGCTATCTTTAATTTGTCGGGTGCAAGTCTCCGTGTTTTGCAAAATATTGGCTTTCCAATCGGTGTGTTACATGGTTTTTAATGTCCTTGGCACCTAAACCACTATTGGTGATTTCCGGAAATTTAATGAGTAAATTTTGATTTTCGAGAGGTAAAAGTGACTTGTCCAGAATCGATAATATTTGGTCGGAATTTGATTAAATGACACCTTTGGCAGGCAAAGAGATTAATGGATCAATCATTGGTGATGACACTTCGGCTATAACGAACTTTTAACGAAACTCCCTACGGAGGCCTAAATCTGATTTGTGGATTTTTGTGCCGAAAGTTTTAAAGGATGTACCGTTTGCAGCAAATAGTTTAGATGTTGTTGCCGAAAGATGTTTTTGTTAATTTAGTTGGGATTACAGAAATGTCTGTAACTATCAAGTAGCACTGATCATATTTCGGATTTATTTTGCTACGCGACGAAGATCGGGATCGATCATTGGTTCTATGTAACGATTTGCTTGGAGAACGCGACCGTGAATTTTTGAAAGCACTGCACAGTTCTGAAATAATAAACTTTAAATTTTGTTCCTTTTCCGTTTTTGAAGAGGAAGATCCAAATTTGTTTTCGGTGTTAGTTGATGTTGCACCAACCGTAATTTTGTTAATTTGATTTCTAATGTGTTTAAGGGAATATCTGAATTTGTATAGTGATTGTAATGGTTTTTGGTCGCCTAATGTTAATCCGTGGAGAATGTTATTAAGCTTAGACCTTCCTGACTCGCCTAACACACGAGTCACTTCTTCCTTAAAAATGGTGTATGGCCTTTATCGCGCAATATCAAATCTGCGAATATGTCATGATGCCTGGAGTCTAAAGCTGAAAGAGTGTTTGCGTATCTTGTCCTTTCCGTGGTTATATGCGACAATTGAAATGACTGTTCTAAAATGTTAAAGCATATGGCAGAATTTTGTGTATAGAATGGTTGTGGAAAACGAGAAAATGTCATTATCCGCAATACAACGACACTCCAGAGACGACGAGAAATACAAATTTAAAAATAAATGTGAGCCCTATTCAAAAAATATGTTAACACTTACGTTTTTTTTTTATTCATTATCAGTTGGTACCATGAATGTTTGAGATGTTGATGCTGCTGCTGGTGATGAGGTCTTTTACTTTTAGATGTTGAATTATTGATCATAAGATTATCACTATGGTGGAGTTTTATGGGGGACTAGTCTGGACAATTGTATTGCCGTATCTGAGCGCTTGCCACTGGTGGGGTCACAACATAAACTAAAATACCCGAAAAGTAGTTCGGGTATTATATATTTATATATATATATATATATATATATATATATATATATATATATATATATATATTTGTATATATATATATATATATATATATATATATATATATATATATATATATATAGTAAAAACTTTTTTTCGTGGAATTGCCCTTGTTCCAGTGTTCAAAACAATACATTTTTAATAATAAATGATGGTTTACATACATACCACTTCGGATATGCATGAGCCAAATGACTCTAATGCAACTATTCCTGATTTGCATAGAACTATGCTAGATCTATTTGAAAAACTGAAAGTCAACGAGATTTCACATCAGTTGATTCTAAATGATGTTAATAAAATGAGAACTGATTTGAAATTGGCTACAGAATCTAATGTTATTCTTGAATCTTGGCTAATGATTGTCGAAAATGACGTACGAGTTATGAAAAATAAAAATGAATCAGATTTACATCACGAGGATCAAGTTAATATGAAAAATCTAATAGATTCTCCTGTGAGTAATAATATTATAAATTCGAGTTTATCCGATGCTGATTTAGGATCGGTTAATGTGCCATCACTCGGTTCTACTTCAGGGCTTGAATCTGATCAATTCGTTTTACCCATTGCTGATGAAAGTGGTTTGCCATATGATCAACCCAATCCATCAAATTTTGATAAAAATGTGGAGATATCTTCCTGCAGTAATAAGCCTTTAATTCCTTGTTCTAAAAAGAAATACATAGAAAGGGCTAACGGTTCACTTAATAATCCAGTTAAGTTTGATTATAAACATACAAGATCTATTTCTGGTACCAATTCCTTGCCGAATTTTGAAATTAAAACAGTTGCTCCTAAATTATCACTTCATTTATCCAGATTCAATCCTTCTACTACTGAAGATGATATATTGGCTCTTGCGAATAAATGCTTGGGAACCAATTTGTGCAAAGTTGGAGTGCTCATCCCTTAAACTAAAACTCGTGAAGATCTTGAATACATTTGTTTTAAATTGGGTATAAATGAACAACTTCGTGAAAAGGCTCTAAATGCTGAAACATGGCCGATTGGTGTTAGTATTAAACCATTCCATAACCGAAATTTTCATCCAGTGGCCTCAAATGTAAAACTTCGGATACAGTCTAAAAGTTCTGTACAAAAATGCTGTCACTTCCATTTACTACCTCGATGCCTTCAGTATTCGTGGTAAAGCTAAATTATTTTTGCTTGGTGTTCTGGACAATGATTACGATGTGATTATTATCACAGAGACATGGCTTACCAGAAATTTTAACTCTGAAGATTTTTTTCCGATCGACATGATTTTGATACTAGCCTTAAGGGAGGAAGTGTGTTGATTGCTCTTAAGACCTCGATTCAAAATGAAATCATTGCAAGCCATCCAATTGTTGATGTTATTGCTGTACGGATTAAGGTTGCCAATACATCTATTCTAATGGTTGCTGTTTACATTCCCAATGAAAAAATTTTGGAAAATTATCTTGAAATTTTTAATGTTATTAATTTTAATGTTTTACCGTTGATGCACGTTGGAGAACAACTAATGGTTATCGGAGACTTCAACATTCCCGTTGGAGTTTTTTTGTCTTCTTCTAATGGACTTCTTTGTTAGTATCGCTACATTGCAGATAAATCGGATTTCCAATACTCAAGGAAAATTTCTGGATTTAATTTTTTCAACCGATGTATTGTACTCCGAGGTTTCTTCGTGTGATGACCTTACCGGATGTTCGAGCATATACCATACTCCAATTACGATAACTATTTTTTTATGAAAAATGCTTTACCCAGTTTTCATCTAATAATTATTTTCATTTTGATTTTAGGCACGCTGAATATGTATCTTTAAACGAATTTCTTGTTAATGCTGATTGGAGTTTTTTCGGAAGAAAAACAAATAATTTAAACGAAACTATTTCAATTTTCAATGAACTACTCGAGACTGGTGTTGAAAGGTACGTCCATTAATTAAAAACAAACCGCGATACCGCGAACCATGGTACAACAAAGAATTATTGCGTCTCGAAAAACGCCGTAACAAATTTAATTTTCTATATAGACTTCATGGTGCGGATTTCCTTTCTAGTTTTGTTGTAGCCCGAAAGGAGTTAAAAACTTTAAATTGGTTTCTGTATAATAATTACATTTTGCAGATAGAAGATGAATTAAGTTCAAATCCAAAAAGGTTCCGGAATTTCATAAATAGTAAAAGGAAAGTAGCAGGATTTCCCACACCTATGACATTCCAGGGCTCTTCTGCTAGTCAGTTCTCAGATATCTGCAATATCTTTGCCGATTATTTTCTTTCCGTTTATGAACCTTCTTCACCATCTGCTACATCAAATATCTCAACTCTAGTTTCTCATTTTAAAAATGATTTTAATTTTTTTAATTTGACCGAAGCAGAACTTTATGATGGTTTATTGCAACTTGATATTAATAAGAGAGCTGGTCGTGATGGTTTCCCACCTATCCTAATCAAGCATTGTGCTGAGAGCTTAGCTCCCTATCTTTGACTCTAATTTTTAATGAAAGCATCCGATCTGGAATTTTCCCTGATCCCTGGAAAATTTCTTTCATTCGTCCGATTTTTAAATCTGGTAAAAGATGTAATATCAGTAAATATCACGGAATAGCAATTCTTTCTGCAATTCCAAAATTTTTCGAAGCGTTGGTAAAGAAATTTTTATATTTTCACGTGAAGACTTCTATTTCTCCAGCTCAGCACGGTTTTTATCCGGGTAGGTCTACTGTTACTAATTTAGTTTCATTTTGCGGACATTTACATACTATATTGAATAATAAGCAACAAGTTGATGTGATTTACACAGACTTTTCAAAGGCTTTTGATAAAATTGATCATTCAATTCATATCGATAAGCTCGATAAACTTAATTGTGAGTTTATCCCTATCAGGTGGTTGCATTCTTATCTTTCCGATCATTACCAATTTGTGAAGATTAATGATTCTTGTTCTCGTTTATTTCGTGTTACCTCTGGTGTTCCACAAGGCAGCCACATTGGTTCACTTTTATTTGCCTTATTTATTAATGACCTCATTGAGGGGTTTGAATTTGCTCAATGTCTTTTTTACGCTGATGATTTAAACATTTTTAGTCCCATTGCTAATGTATCATATTGTTTAAAATTGCAAAGTAATTTAAATAAATTCTGTAATTGGTCAATTAATCACAAACTGTTATTGAATGTTGATAAATGTAATGTACTTTCTTTTTTTCGAATTCGTTCACCTTTACTGCAGCAATATTTTCTTTATAGCACAGCTGTTAATAGAGTTGAATCCACATCTGACTTAGGTGTAGTATTCTCCTCTGATCTTTCATTTACAAAACACATAGACACCATTATTGCGAAAGCTTATGTTATGTTAGGTTTCATTATGCAAAACTGTAAAGACTTTTGTGATCCGCTCACTCTTAAATCTTTGTATGTATATCCTTTGTTCGATCCATTTTAGAGTACGCTTCTCAGGTCTCCGTTCTCAGGAGTACGCTTCTTGGTCTCCATTCTATCAATGTCATTCGGACAGAATTGAAAGTATTCAGAAGCAGTTTGTTTTATATGCGCTTCGGGGCTTACCCACTTTTCGGGTAAGTGAATATATTCTTCCACCCTATAAAGATCGTTGTATATAGTTTATTAAAATTACAACGATTAAATATTCGACGAGACGTAGCATCTGTTATCTTTATTCGCGATGTTTTGGTTCATCGTATAGATTGTGATGAAATTCTCACACGATTGAATAATTATGCTACAATGCATAAATTGTTGGCCCTCGTGATGGACTCTTACATATTGAATCGGTTTCTACTAACTTTGCTCTTTCTGATCCAGTCTTGAAAATGTCGCGACTTTTTAATTATGTCTATGATATTTTTGACTTTAACAATTCAAGAAATTCGTTTATACTTGAGTTGTTTAAATTTTTTTCTATTAATATTAAAAATTAAATTTTCTATAGGGATATAATTATGTAACTTTGTTTAATCAATTGTATTATTTTGTATTGTATTTTTTATTATTCACCGATTGTATAATATCTGTAGGTAAATATATAAATATATATATATATATATATATATATATATATATATATATATATATATATATATATATATATATATATATATACATATATAAATATGTGTATATGTGTATATATATATATATATATATATATATATATATATATATATATATATATATAAGATATATAATATTTACATATCTCTAATTACAGGCAACGAACCAGGTCATCCACCTATAGAGCCCCGAATGCTCAAATTTGTTTTCTGCCTACAAATATAACTTCGTTAATACAGCCGCTGGATCGAGGGGACATTCAAATAGTTTTTAAATAAATGAATGAATGTTGAAAAGTTAAATGTGACAGAAGCGTAGGATAGAAGTTCAAACATGCTGGAATAGTGATATCCGAATCAAACTAATAAACTATAACAAACGCTGTTGGAGATCTGCTTTGTCCAAATTCGTTAAAAAATAACAATCCGGTGACGTCGAATACGGTTGAGTATTCCATCAGAACAGCCTTAGTTCATGAAGTAGGCTGAGAAGGCATTGCACTTATTGATATTTACCTTATTTTCGATGACATTTTAAATATTGAACCCATCTTTTATATGAACACTGTATTTTTTATAAGCGATTTTTTTACGCGAATTTTTACGGAACGTATAACACGAACAATTATCTGGCGACGATTTCTTCATTTATTGATAAATTGAATAAAATTAAACGGAAACTATACTTAATTAATAAAACTCGAAAATTTCAATAATTTTACAAATTTCATTCAAAATTATAAATATTTATTTCCATCGCCCGACATCACGATATCGTGACTAGATCGTATAGTTTTCGTCGTTGGCACACGCATTATACCATTTAAATAATATGAAACGATTTCCGCATTCATACTCAAATTATTGGCGATATAAGGCGCTTTCGATTGACATGAATCAACAGAATTAAAATTGAGTTACTATTTAGATAATTCAGTTGCTATTTGGATAATTGAGCTACTGAAGTGAATTGGGTGTTCCAATGGTTTTTATCGCTTCAGATAAATGTCAAAAATAAATCGTTTTAAATTTGGCTTTTGCTTACTCTAGCGGGAATAACTAAAAATAAATAAATCCATGCATATATTAAAATTATTAGATCTTGCTATAAAATACAAAAAATGTACATTATATATATATATATATATATATATATATATATATATATATATATATATATATATATATATATATATATATATATATATATATATATATATATATATATATATATATATATATATATATATAAATATATATATATATATATATATATATATATATATATATATATATATATATATATATATATATATAAATATATAAATATATATATATATATATATATATATATATATATATATGCATATATATACATAAATATATATGTATATATATATATATATATGGGTCATTCCATTATAAAACAGACGATTTTTAGCATTTTTCGAATATCACCTCTTAGATTTCGATTTTTTTATTTTTTTTATTGTCCTCATTCAAAATAATGGGACCCGTGTTTTTTATTTTTACCTCCGAGTGTCCCGTTATTGGACATGTCAGTTTTAGCATTTTTCACACTTACAATATTGTACTCATATATAAAATATGCTAGTTTCTGTTCTATAAAACATATATTCGTAAACTGTACTATTTTGGAAAGGTCTAGATTCATGCTAAATTGACGTGTATTTTTTTTTTCATATTGTACCATTATTTTAGATGTTATAATGGGATATATGTGGGTTTTGAATTTATCAGCTAGAGGGGGTAGCTACCAAAATCATAAAAATCCTAATACGGGATTTAAAAAAAGTAATCCAGCCTTTCAAACAAGCCTAAAATCACGTTTGAAGGAAACCTATTTTGGGCGCTAGAGGGCTTCCAAGTTGAAAAAATAGTATTTTTTTCAGTTTTCTCGAACTTAAAGTGGCTTAATATCAACAAAAATTAGAATAAATGTTTTAACAGCACTTATGTCTTAACACAATGACCCAATGCTTAAATATGCATAAAAGTCAAACTATACATGGCATACATAGATCGGTCAGTAGATGTCGTTTAAAATTAAACAATTTTTTTTTTTAATTTTTCTTTACTCAAAGTAAAATAATAAATGCTACTTTTACAATTATTTTTATTTTTTAGTCAGTTTTTCAATGAACATAAAGTTACAATAGGAGAATTCGAGAACATTTTAGTTTGACGAGTATTCTTCACTGTGTTAACATTTGAAAATCTTTTATTTAGTTTAGTTTTGGTTTCTGAATATTCTAGTTTGCTTACATAAACGAAATTAATAGATTTTATGTTGCTTTTATCTTTACACCATTTAAAAAATCCTTCTGCAGTATTAAAAAGGCTCTCGTCAATACTTCTCAAGGAAGCCGTTCTATAAATTCACTTAATGGTACCTCCAACACCATCTGATGGACTCTTTCCGTGGCTTGTGGCGAAGAAGTTCCATTTGCAGTCGATGGTGAAATCATGTTGATGGAAGTTGATATTGGCAAAGTTGTTCTTGGTCTTAAACTGCGATACAGCTCCATCCGAAAAATAATAATTTTTTTTTGGAGCTGGATACTCCGACTCATTTTCTTTGAGAAAATTTATAAATTTAGTTTGAAATCCGTATACAGCTACTGCATCATGTGTTTCCTCTTCTGATACTACTGCATAGGAAGTATGCTCATTTCATCTGCTAATGATTTGTAGTACGCTACGATTGGGAATAAAGGTGCTTGCCGTTTATAATAATGCGCTGTTTGTATTTCATTTTGTGTTATAAACTTATAACTTAAAATCACAACATATTCCCCAACTTGCTACTTATTTTTTGCGTGATTTCCAATAGCTTCCAATTGCTGTATGGTTCATCATCCAGCTCTTCAGCTTCTGCGGCGGGTTTAATTTCTTTCAGAAAATCATCCACAAGCACATTGCATTCTTCACATTTATCTTCACAACAGTTCCACATCAAATTTTCACAGGATACTTTTTTAACAGGTCTTTCATTCTTAATACAAATTGTTATTCTGATGAATAATACACATACCTTCATTATGAGTTCCGGCCTGTCCAGCTAATATACATTCTTTTCGTCGAAGCTCCGCAAATTTAGAGAATCCGACGTTCTTAGTTGGATTTTTTTTCAGAAAATTCTGAAATGCCTCAGATAAATTAAACAAAACAAGTAGCTTCTGCTTTTGAATCCACTCCCCATTAGTATCAGGAACACTTATGTAATCATTTTTTCCAGGATGCTGTCTGCTGATATCCATACTTCTGTAGAATTCCTCAACTAAGGTAAATGTTTCTGGAAAAATTCCCGACCTCGTTTTTCTTGATCCAGGAAAGTAGCCATATTCTGTCTCATTAATTAAATTCTGATTTTACAATGTGACATACAATGTGTCCTGTTGCCTGGAACATATCCATAATTTGAGATACTGGCCAGTGCTCAGGTATCAAAGATAGCAGGAATACGCGATGTTCGTATATTTCCTCGCGATTAAATGCTTCCACAATGTTGCTGAGAACATCCTTTTCATTACAATCTGCCTGATCTTCTTCGATTGGATTTATCACGGAAACTGGTACGTGTAGAACATTTTCACAAGTGAGCTTTACAATTTTTTCCAGTTGCTTATGGCAATAACCTAACTGACAGCCTGTGTTTTCTTACAGGTGATCCACCCAATTGTACACATGATTCAGAGAAAATATATTGATACACTGGTTGTAGATTTTCTTGTGGTGATACTATTTATACTTGGTGATATTTTATATTGCGCTTTTAAGTAATAACTAAAGATCCTAGAATTTTGTACGTCTATTTATATGACGGCAGGTAATGTTTTTGTTGCATGGTACCTTTAAACAATAGAAGGTAATAAAACAATAATAAGATAAGAAAGTAATAAAACAGATATTTGATGAGTCATAACTGTAATACATGTGCTTGATGAATCATATAGCTATTTTACTACGAACAAACTTATAAAATCCATAAATTTCAATTTTGCAGACATCTGATGGTCATACTGAAGCTAACTGAATTCACGGTTTTCACTATTTTCAATTGTTGATTTATTATCTATAAAAAATCAATTGTAAATTTACATTAACTGTAAATATCGACTCATTATTCACAATCAATAGAGCATTTTTTTATGAAAAACACAATTTTTCAACTTTGAAACCTTCTGGTTGCTAAACTAGGAAGCCTTCAAACACAATTTTACATTTTTATGAAAGGATGGAATGTTATCTATCAAATCATCTATACGTATTCATTTAGACTGAACCTACCTCTTTCTAAAATATTATAACTTTTGAAACTATTGTGGTTAGAACTGAAGATACAGTACTTTATGTGTGAGCCAAAAATCATAATTCGAAACCTGTCAAAACTTAGATATCAAATAACGGGACAACCGAAGGTAGAAAAAAAAAGCAAAATTGTATGGGTCCACTTTTTTGTATTGAGAAAAACGAAAACACCAAAAAAACAAAAATCGAAGAGATGAATTTCGGAGCCCGTTCGAAATATAATGGAATGATCCATATATATATATATATATATATATATATATATATATATATATATATATATATATATATATATATATATATATATATATATATATATATATATATATATATATATATATATATATATATATATATATATATATATATATATATATATATATATATATATATATATATATATATATATATATATATGTATATATATATATATATATATATATATATATATATATATATATATATATATATATATATATATATATATATATATATATATCCTAATATTCGAAAAGCGAACGCGAAACAGAAAAAAATTCAAAAAAACAAAAACATTATCTATGTGAATAAACTACACGAGCAAAATAACCATTTAGATAATTCAATTGCTCAATTTGTTCAACTGGAATGGTTCGAATCGAACAGTCAATTTACTTCAATTAATTCAGTTAATAGGGCAGTTTTTCAATTAGTTTTGCCGATGAACACCAGTTGTATGTTAGGGTTAAACAATACGAGAAATGTGATATTCGTATGGGAAATTTACAAAATAAAATTTAAATTACATTTTCTTGTTATTTACCGTCATATTTTTATTTGCGTTTAATAATATTTCGAAATAAACAAACAGAACATTTAATATGAAACGCACGTTTTAGTTTCTTCAGAAAAGAACTAATTATATAATAACTCAAAATTCTGTATTAAAACTTTCATTATATGATGTTATATCATTATTACGCTATAACTAGATAAATTCTATGTCTAATTAGTTTACACTTGCAACAAAAAATATGTTAGTATACAACAACAAAATGTAATCTAAAATTTACATTTTTAATTCTCATTTTTTTTTTTACTCGATTACATGGCATAATAGGCATTGGACCAACAGCAAAACGATTGAACATTTTTGAATTTAAAATATTTTTATTTTTAATAAAAACGCACTTTGAAATCACTCCCATAAATGTTTTGTTTATATGAATAATATGCTTTATTCTAAAAAATGGTTAACTTTACTGTCGAATTCCGGCCAAAAAACAAACGAAATTGCACATAATTTTATTTAAATATATTAATTAAAACCTTTTTCACGAAAAAAAACTTATCTGATTAATTTAATTTCCTCAAATCCATTTATAATTTTTTTTTCACGTAAGCGTAAACATGTTTTTGTTTATTCATGTCAATAGGGCGATTTTTTACTTCAAATGTCTGCCGTTTGATGCGTTTTAGGTCTGAGATACAATTCAAAATGTCAAACTGTTACATAGGAAAACCTATGCAATATGGTTGTGAAAAAATTAAAATTCACGAAAGAATTTAATAAATTTACAATAGTTAGGTGAATGGTTTTTGTTTATTAATTGTTAATAAACATATTTTATGTTGAGTTAATAAAGAGATGTCTTTTTTAATTTAAATCCATGGTCTCAAAATAAAGCTTATTCTAAAATGTTTAATGGATTTTTCTTTCATAAAAATATATACAATGGGAAACTTGAATAATAACAGAGTTGATGATTTAAAACAAAAATTGAAAGCTGTCGGCGCTAAATACAGTGGAATAAAGCTACTTTAATCGACAGGTAATGTTATAAAAATAACGAATTGGCAATTTATGGTTAATTTGAATGTTCATATTAAAGGTTACGAAAATATCAGTCGGGAACTCTTAACCAAAAACTAAAACAATCAAATCATCCAGGTATAGAAACTTCCTTCCATTCCACTGTATTGAAGCAGTTCCACATCTAAAATGATTCAAGGGAAACCTTGGTATTTTCTGTTTGGGTATGAGTCTATTAATATATTAAATTTTATATTCACATAGAAAAAACTTCAATAAATTTTACCTTTGCAGGATCGAGTACCACTATAGGTAAATTAGGGATCACCTGACATATCTTCTGATGGACTGTTTAGTCTTGGCTCTGCCATATTGATTGAATTATCTGTAGAAGCCACCAGCCAAAAATCTATAATCATCGCTTTTCAAAAATGCTCCAGCAGGATAATTTTTGAGAAGCGATGGTTTTAGATTTTTGCCACCTCCAAACTGGTAATTTTTTTATGGTGTTGTGTCTGGTTTCAATAATTTACTCTGCTTTATAATTTTAAATATTATTTGTTTATACATTGAAATAAAAATAAATTATTAAAATCATTCTTACCTCCCGTATATTTATTTGATTTTCATAATCACTTTAAGAGAAGTGTAAACCACATATAGTTGATTGCCACGATATTAGTTCAATAATTCGAAGTGCCACAATGCAATGATTTCTAGATACACAACAATAATTTACCATATTTCTTTTAATTAAATGATATTTGCGTTTACAAACTTTACTTTTTTGATTTCTATGCTGTTTTGGCACTTTTGTAAATTTGTATCCCAGACACACTATCTGATGGCGAACACTCGAACTAATCGAAAAATCCTCATATCGAAAGCGCCTATAATTTTTCGTTGATATTTTTTTGTATGTTGTAATCAAATAACTTATATTACTATAAGGGAAATCGCGTCGATTTTATGTGCCAACATGATATTAGTTGGGATAAAAATAGTAGATGGCACTAGAGTAGTTGAACGAAATGTTTACATTTTTTTATCTACAGTTTTTTATATTGAACGAATTATTAACGAAACAAAAATTTTAAATCTAAAAAAAAAATTTTAAATTTTATAATCGGGATTGGAGTACATGGGCTTATATTTATATACAATAATAAATAAATAAAACCAAATTTTATTTTTTTTTAATTATTTCATTTCATTAAAATGAATTAACTTCGTTAATTTTTTTCTTACACCAATTTTTTTTAAATTCTCTTGTTTTGCAAAATGAAAAAATCTTATTTTATAATATATATTTATGATAGTTTTAATTAACACGTAAAAATGATTTTCTATATCATTAATATTAAATCTAGAGTATAAGTGATTGCTATTATCTATAAAAATTAAATCGATTAAACTAATATTTTGTATTGATCGTAAAACTAACTTACTATATTCTAATTTTACATTAATATTAACACTACTTTTAAAAATTTTCTCACATTCGACTAAAATTTTGTATGTATTTAATGATGGGGTCATTAATTTACCCCATTTTTTTAAATTAAATAAACCTAGATTTAGCTCCAACCGTGCACTTTTATTTAAAATTTGGAGACATTCCTTACATTTTAAAAATTTAGGCAATTGTTTGGCTTCAATATACCCAGCTAAATACGTTATTATATCACACGAGTATTCATCCAGCTCGACTTCAATTAAATCTAATACAACATCATCATTTAAATTTAATTGATTTGTCTTTCGGCTGGATGAAATAGTTAATATTTCTGGCAAGGAAACATTACCCGTACCTTGCGCTTTTATAGATTTATTAACAACTAGCCGTTTATAGGATGCTATAAATTGTTTGCATGTTGGATTGTCGTTTCGGCCAGTTCGATAACGAATCAACCCAAAAAACAACTCTAAGTGATCCTGGCTAAACTTATATGTTAACAAATAATCTAATTTATCATTTACAATTAATTCATTGTACATAATTTTTAGACTTTCGGAATTTATTAAAAAACCTAAAAATCCTGTATTGAAATTACTTTGTATTACATTTAATTTTTGATGATATTTGTTAACATATTTTAATTCATTGATAGTTTGTTTTAAATATTCTAAATTTTTAAAAAAAGTTTCGTGTGTCGATTTAGAGAGAGGTCGTTTAAAATAATATTTTGCCATTAAACTATTACTATTAAAAATATCAAAACAATCATTAATAATTAGTAAAAATTTAACAGTAGGCATACAATCCTTAAATATTGGATCGGTTTGGCTTAAATATTCTAATGCGTTTGCTACACTGCGACTAAACACTTGCACTGCATATTTTACCCGCATTATAGAATTTTCAAACTTTATATGTGTGGCATTAATTCTTGGTGCAAGTGCAAGTCCGCTTTCAGTTTGAATATTATTTAGTTTTTCAATGTAATGCCATTCAATTTTATCGTCATTTTTTGTATAAAATGTACGTTTTAATTTGAAATGATTACGTATAAGTTTAATCATGTGACAATTATCCAAATAAATAAAAATTTTTTGATCACTAGGTTCGACATAAAAATAAGGCTTTTGTGGTAATTCGGCTCCTAACAATTTGACCATACTAAAATTTGCCTTAAGCCCGTCAAATGTTAACGTTATAATGTTCGCATTACACTCCTCGCGTAAGTGGGATATGACAAATTTTATTATATGTGCTCGGTCTGCTGCATTTAAGGAATTAATAAAAAAATATGCAATAGGTATTTTAAATTTTAAATTTATAGCACAAATGAAGAACACTAACACATTAGATGCCTGTGTTTGTTCATCATCTACATTATCATCCAAACACCCTGCGCCATAATTAACAAACCCCACAAACTCCTTATTTTTATTGTCCCAATCAATACATTTTTTGATTGACATTTCGTCCATCATTATGGAGAAATAGATATCTTTATTCTCTGTTTGGATTTTTTGCCGCAAATGTTCCACGGCTTGTATTGTAATACCAGGACTGCCTGTTGAGTTCTGGTACCATTGTCTTATGGTCCTTATATGTGGTAGTTTGATACTTTTAATAAAAAATTGCCGAAGATGCTCAT